>LR553120.1:0-600000 GCA_900536415.3 Caenorhabditis sp. 38 MB-2015
TATGATTTTGATGTTTGAAATTGAACGTCAGATAATTGATGAATTGGAAACATCAACTAGTTACTCTTTTTTCGCAAAATAGAATTGTACGTAAATGTGAAAAATGGAGGAAAAAAAAATGAAAAAACTCAACATTGGAAATTCAGGTAAACTGAATCTACTTTTAAAAAATAGTGATCGTTAACAGAGCGTATGTTGCCGGCTGAAGTTTGGCTTATAATATGTGATGATTAAAAGCTGTTTTTATCTAGAAAAGTTTGTATTTTTCAGTTGTTAGATGCTGCCATGGGGTTACTGTACTTTTAGATTTCATTCTCATACAGTTTGAGAAGATTTTTTTGAAGTATTATGTAGTCAAAATTCAATCGGTAGTACCGATTGAGTACTACTCTATTGAAAATGATAATTTTCTCTTACTATGATCAAACAACTTTTTTGAGAATCGGATTTGCTAGTTATTTCGACACTGAAAATTGAAACTGAGATTTAGAACTGCGAATAAAAATATTAAATCAGAAACTACATCAGCTGAATTTCAAAACAACCTTATTTTTTGTTGTTTCTAGGCAATTTCACAATATGAAAAATGAATCATCTTCATAGAAACAGAAAAAAAAACATCTCTGGGCGATTTTCAAAAAATCCCTCTTTTCGTTGTTATATACGTGAAACTTTTTTAATACTCGTGAATCTGGGTTTTTCTCGCCTACACTCTGCAGTTTCATATATTACTGTTCAATAAGTGAACTTTTTAAAACCAGTTTCTATTATCCTGTTGAAAATTTGTGGGATTGATGTAAAACTATTAACATTTTCGGTACATTACCCTGTTCCCACAGTGAGTAAAATGTCAAAGGCGATATTGTTCGGGAGGTATAATATTTTAGTACAGGCTCAACAAGTAAACAAAACTGAGGTCTAGAAATTAAGTTCTAGACCTCAGTTTTGTTTACTTGTTGATACGCTACAGAATACATTTTTTATGTAACCGACCAAAAAATGATATAGGAATCTCCGCCTCCATACCGTCAAAGTCCTATAAATCAGCCCGTACCGGCACATTTCCTAAGTTTTCGTCATCGCTTTGATTTTTCTTCTCGTTGACCGCCCCAATTTTTAGTCAGGTCTCTAGACAAGAAAACACAACTTATTCACTTCACTAATCGCGTTTTCCTTGTCGGTTCCAAACGAAGAACAATGTCTGACCTTCAAACTATTCTCTCAAATCCGTTCTATTTTTTCTCATATTCTCACCCTATCAATATACTTACACCATTAATATAGGCGTGTCATCGAAAATGTCTTAACAACAAAAAAAACATATCTTATCATAAGACTCCGCCCATAAAATGTGCCGTTGCCATCTTATCATTTGATCATCTCACAAATAGTTTTTCATTCGTCGTTTTTTCTTTTTCTTCTTCTCCTCGAAACGAATAAAATATCTTTCAGAACCATGTCGACCAGCGATTTTGTCGGAAGATGGAAGCTTGTTGAATCCGAGAACTTCGAGGAGTACATGAAGGAAGTCGGAGTTGGATTGATCACCAGAAAGGCGGCCGCCAACTTGAAACCAACTTTGGAAATCAAGGTTGAAGGAGATCTCTGGTACTCAAACCAATATTCGACATTCAAGAACACCACTTTGTCGTTCAAACTCGGAGAGGTGAGAAAAGGAAGATAAGAGGGGAAGTGGAGAGGAAACTATTGCGGCTCGTAGCAGCTTAGTTGCTTTCCAGCCGCAGCCGGATTTCTTTGATTGCGTTGCAGAAAAAAATTCGTAGGATTTGAGTTTCATTTCGAAAAACTCGAAAATTCCGTACAGTTGAGAATAAATAATCGATTTTCCAAGGAAAAAAAGTTGCCACGCAAGTTTGCAATATTTATATTATCTTTGAAGATTATTATTTTACATGTGCTGATGACACAATTTTGATTGGAACATGATTATTTCAAAAAAAAAAAACTATGGCGTATCATGTCCAAAAATCACTGATAGCATAAACAAAAAGAGCTGTCAAAAACTTATCACAAACTATTCCACACGTGTAAATAGAAACAATAAGATAAGAATATTTGGATTTTTATAGGAATTCGAAGAGACTACTCCAGATGGTCGCACTCTCAAGTCGGTGATCGTCTTCGAGAACGGAAAATTCGTTCACACACAAAAGAAGATCAAGGACTCTGACAAGGATTCGACCATTCTTCGTTGGATCGAAGGAGACAAGCTCATTTCCACTCTTCAATCTGGAAATGTCACTTCCCGTCGTGTCTATGTTCGCGAATAAATTTATGCTTTATCTTTGAATTTTTGAAATAAATATTTTATTCTTAGAAACGTCTAGATATTTCACAAAATAAATAGCTACAAGGAGATGGGAAAATTTTTCTCATGCTGTTATTTTTTTCGAAAAAGAATTCTGCGTTCGGGGGGAATCGAACCCCCGTCGAATGCTTGGAAGGCATCCATGCTGACCATTACACCACGAACGCTACATATTCGTCCGCTGTGAAAATAGAATATAAATGAGGGAGCAGGAAAATGTTTGCCTCTCTGCCAATTGGATAGGGAACATGAGTAGTTTCTCTTTTCATTTACATCTTTCATCGTATTGGATTGCATGCAAAAAGATTTTCTTTTGTTTCTTCTCAAATTTTGCATTTTATATAAAATATATTTTTTCATAGAGCGGTTGTTTGGAAGGAGCACATCAGAGATTCATGTGTTGGTCTCACAACGGACTATTTTGGTACTGTATTTTCCGAAAACTTTCATTTTTAAATTTCTTTCGTCTTTTTTTCTCAAAAAACAAACCAAATTGTTGATTTTTAAGCAGATTGACGAGAAAATTGCGGAGTTGACGAACAAAAACGAAATAGCTCTTTCATTTTGGCGGTTCGTTTCCCTTGGAACGACAGCGAAAACATAAATAAGTATTATATCCTTCACCTTTTCGCGAGAAGTGTGTAACATTTGTCGATATCTTTTTACATTTGTCAATCAAAAATGAAATTTTCGAAATATTTGTATGTGATTGGAGGTTGCGCTCTGGGTTCCGAAAAACGTCCGATTGATAGTATTGAGAGAGTTTCCGTTGAGCAAATTGGGAAGGAAATGTGAGTTTGCTCGTTTTTCATTTCAGAAATAAATAAATTTCAGAATTGTTAAATCTGAAATTTGCGGTCATTTAGTGCATCCTAAACGGTCGCCAAGTGTGTTTATCAGCGACGAGAATTCCATAATAATCGTTGGTGGATGTCTAGGACCGAATGATCATTCAGAAAAAATCGAAATTCTCAAAAATCAAAACGATTTTTTGACATCTCAACTTTCGGATTCCAAATGTGAAGTTGGGCATAGCTGTGCAGCATTTTCACCAAAGTCTGTTCGTTTTTATCTTTATTTATTCCTTCATTCTCTATATTTATAGAAAATCAAAGTGATTTTTGGAGGATTCGAAGCTCATAATTGTTTGGATAGTGTGCAAGTTCGAAACACCGATGGCGACTTCAGAAAAGTTCGTGGTTTTTTGCCAAAATTAAAAAATTCAGTAGTGTTGGATGTTGGAAATGACGAATTCCTATTATTTGGAGGATGGCAAGACGAAAAAGAGACAACAGCAGCCATTAGAAGGTGTTTTCAAGATTTTCGGGAAAGATAACCCTTCAGTTTTTTTCAGATTAAAATTCAACCAAACATACACTGAATATTCTGTTGATTTTGAAGGATTTTTACCATATCCGGTCGAAGGGCATACCATAGTTCAAAAAGACGACTTTGTTTATTTGATTGGAGGATTTGATGGGTGTTTTGTTCTAACATCAATTATTCGATACAACTTGAAAACAAAGAAATCGGAGGTTCTCGAAGAGAAGTTGTTCGAAAAGCGCGAAAATCATGTGTCCGGCCTTATCGGTGAGAGTTATTTGATTGTTGCTGGAGGATGGAATTCGAAACACGCACTTGATTCTATAGAGGTTTGGTTTTTTTCAATGAATTCAAATTTTATGAAGAATTATATAGCTGACATTTTACGGAACTTGAAAACACACTATTATTCATATTAATGGAAGTCTTTCAGGTTTTCAAAATCGACAAAAATGGCAACCTCGAAAATAATACCTTTTCTTCTGATTCTGCTAAACTGATAACACCAAGAAATCGCCCATCCAGTGTCTCTCTATAGATTTTTTTATTTCATTATGCACTTTTTGTTGTTCAAAAATGATAAGATTATAAACAATATTTTTTGTTTTTTCGTTACATTGCACGATTCAACGGTTCACTTTCCCGTGGTCTTATTTTTCGAAAAATCGATTGTTTTATCATCACACAGATATTTTTTCCTTATTTCAGATGTCATAGGATGGATGATTACAATGAAGTGCAATCAACATCGAATGCCGATCAGTTTGTTTCATTTCTATTTTTCTATAGAAATTGGTTTTTTCTCAGGTCAGATCGCATTCCATCCCATTTTCTTGTCGAGTTGACATCACTTGATGAGTTGGCATTTCCGGCAAACTCGACTAAACGTGTAAAATACACATGTGTCGCATCGACATCGCGAAGCCTGATATTAGGAACATCGACTGGGACTGTTTATATTTTCTCGAGATATGCGGCCAAAAGTCGGTCAAGACAACAAGCCCCAGTTCCTGTACACGTATTCACTACTAGAGATGGGCAGATTAACACGGTACGTTTTTTTTTTCAAACTTTGTTTGTTTTCACGGAAGTTTTCACTTGATAGAAAAAAAATTTTAAAAAAAAGTCACCGACGTATTTGCCTTTTAAACTTTATGGGCCTATGCCGAAGAATAAAATGTAACAAAATATTACAAAATATTTTTTTTTTGTCCTATGCAGAAGAAGCAGAAAAATACAAAGTATTCAAAATATTCGAAATATTGAAACAGTGCATATTTTTGAGATAGCTGTAGAGAAGAAAAGCCACGTAAGGTGAATTTATTTTTTCATGTTTTTTTTTTCATTTCCAAAAATCGTTTGGAAAATTGAGGTTGCAAAAATGTTGAAATGATAATCATAAAAAAATGAACATGAAGAAAAAAAACACGCCGAAAAAACTAAAATCGCGTCATCTTCTTTTTTGAAGGTGATATTCTGTCTCGATTGTTTTGAATGATGAATTTTTGGTAGGGTTGTAAAATCGGGCGAACGGGAGGCCCTTTCGCCCGTTCGCCCTTTCGCCCGATTCGTGTCACGTTTTTTGTTGCAATAACGTTATAAACAGTAATGAACAGGCAAACGGGCGAACGGGCGTTAGGGCGAACGGGCGCGGGTGAAAGGGCGTTCTAAAAGTCGGGCGAACGGGTGATTTTTTTACAAGCTTAATTTTTGGAAATGAAGAAAAAAACACGAAAAAATAAATTCACCTTACGTGGCTTTTCTTCTCTACAGCTCTCTCAAAAAATATGCACTGTTTCAATATTTCGAATATTTTGAATACTTTGTATTTTTCTGCTTCTTCTGCATAGGACAAAAAAAATAATATTTTGTAATATTTTGTTACATTTTATTCTTCGGCATAGGCCCATTAAAAAATACATAAATTTGTGAAGTTGCAACAATGCTCAGAATCTAAAAATATCATAACGTTGAAAACAAACTTAACCAAAATTCATATGAAAAAGAATTGCGATTTTTGAAAGTTGGTTGACGACTATGTCTTTATATAGAAGGTTGGAATTGTAGAGCTTTGTAAAAAAAAAACAGCTCAGAAAACTTTAAAAAAAACTTCAAACATTCACTTCGAAATTCACAGAGACTAACAATTCTAAATTTAGATAATCAGTTATAAAATTTTGTAAATTCCTCACATGATTTTTTTTCAGATTTCATTGTCTTCTTCTGAAGAGTTGATGGCAATTGGCGGAGATTCTGGCCGAGTATCAGTCGCTCAAATGAATAATGGCCAATCTCCTACGCTTTTATACACAATTGCCGGAGATGCACGGAGTCCGGACAAAGTAACTGCATTAGGATGGTCGAATGATTGTAAACAAGTATATTCAGGACATTCGAGTGGAAATATTCTTGTTCATCGTTTAGGTGTACGTTTTCAATTGAAACTTATGTTCAGTCATTTTTATGCTTTCAGAATAGATCTGTATTTCGAGCTTCTCATCAAAAAGTTACCAAATTTGATGGTGAAATCACACAATTGGATGTTTATAAGGAACATATTATTGTTTCAACAACATTTGCTGCATTCATTTTACACGTGGAAAGTGGTACATGTCAACAAGTGAGTATTTGATTGTCGTTTTTTTACATCTTAAAACTTTTTAGATAGGTAAAAAGGCTCGTAGTTCTCCTTCCTCACTTGGCGCATGTTATATCCGACCTGGTGAAGGATCTGGCTATATCATGGCAGCTCGGCCGAATGGAAGATTATGGGAATCAAATTTGGTCGGTATTGTTTATCGAACTCATCAATTTAGACAAAATAAATATATGCCGAGAAGCCCACCTATATCATTTCGATCATCTTTTCCTATGGACTCTTCAGAATTCGAAGGAATTCACCCCGAAAATCAGGATGTAATGTTCAGTAGTTTGAAAGTGATGAGCTCAAATGATGGAAAACAATATTGGATATTATCTGCTGTTGGCTCGAGACTATGTGTTGTGGATTCTGATTCTTCGAAAATCATAATTTTATCCGAATTAGAAAATGGTAAGGTTTGAAACGTGTGAGTCTTGTGAGACGTGGCGATAAACTTCAATAATTCTACTGCTCAAAATACAAAAAAAAGAAGTTTATTCGTATATGCAAAAAATGATTCGGAGAGTTCAATCCATAATTCAGTTATTGTTTGTCAATGATGATCCTTGAACTGGAGCAGCCGAATCGGTCTTTCCCTTGTTTGATCCCCAAGCATAAGCATAAGCTGGAGCAGCAGCATATCCACCATAATATGATGGATAGTATGATGGGTAATAAGCAGCAGCCGATGGATAATATGATGGAACGACAACTTGAGATTGAGATGAGCCGAAAAGAGCAGCGACGATCAAGAACATCGAGATGATACTGAAATAAACACTTTACATTTTATTATTATAGAGAGAAATGGAAAACTTACACTTTAGCGAACATTTTTAGAAGTTATTGGATTGGTGATTTTCTTTGAGAAATAGTAACATTTATATACTGTTCCAACAAACTAGTTATTTACATATTTATATGCTCTTTATTTGTTCTGTCGGTTTTTTTTAGTTTTGTGCGAATAGGCGTTTTTTACTCAAAGAAAAAAGTTTGAATTGTATACAACAGGATGGCGTAGAGTGAGAAAAAACCGTTTTGATGCTTGAACAGTATCTTCTAAAAAAGTAAGAGCAAATAAATTGTCAGGAGTACTAGTTTGTTGCAGCAGTATATAAACGTTACTATTTCTCGAAGAAAATCACCAATCCAACAACTTCTAAAAATGTTCGCTAAAGTGTAAGTTTTCCATTTCTCTCTATAATAATAAAATGTAAAGTGTCTATTTCAGTATCATCTCGATGTTCTTGATCGTCGCTGCTCTTTTCGGCTCATCTCAATCTCAAGTTGTCGTTCCATCATATTATCCATCGGCTGCTGCTTATTACCCATCATACTATCCATCATATTATGGTGGATATGCTGCTGCTCCAGCTTATGCTTATGCTTGGGGATCAAACAAGGGAAAGACTGACTCGGCTGCTCCAGTTCAAGGATCATCATTGACAAACAATAACTGAATTATGGATTGAACTATCCGAATCATTTTTTGCATATACGAATAAACTTTTTCCCTGTGTATAAGCTTTTAATAATTTTGATCACTATTGGTCGGTCTTTGTGGGTTGTGAGTTGTGTGGAAGATGAGTCAATTCTGTATCCTCTTTCTGAAGGTAATTGAAAAACGGAATTTTCTGTAAATCTATGATATTTACAAGAACAAGTATTTCATGCACCTATGAGAGTCGAACCCTCGATCTCAATGTTAAAAAATACTGAATGTGACCTCTTCGCCACAAGTCGCGCTATGAATTGAATTTCATTGAGCATTTTATTCTCCAGATTTTTATTTCGTGGTTCCGAAAGTTCTTTTTCCGGCTGCCTACTGTTTATTAGTTTGGAAAACTCCAAGTTAAATCCTTTCAAAATAATTGCGCGTTCTTAGTTAGTTCAAATAATTGCGCGTTCTTAGTTTCATTAGAATAAGTGAGTTATTTGCAGAAAACGAAACCTATCTAGTTTTTAATACAACTTATATTTCATCAATGTGTTCTTTATTCAGAAATAGTTGATGTCTCAACATGTGCAAATGACATATTCGTGCTTCTAGCTGACTCGAAAGGATTACGTAAATTCACAATTTTCGAAAGAACGAAAGCCATTGAAAAACTGCATCTCAAGTCTCTTTTCTTACAGGTTAGTATACATCTTTATTTCAGCTTCAAAGTTTATTTTCTATTAAAGAGTGGACAGCTCGTCTCATTTTGTTGGCCGTTTTTTGAATTCTCATCTGGTGTTATTTCTAAAACTATTGAAGGATTATCTCAAATGAGTAAGAAGGTAAATGACGCATTATTCGAAATTTTCTTAATAGCATAATTATTTTTCCAGAAAGAAACCGAGAAGCTGTGTCAGAATTTGCAGAAAATATTCGATGAAATTGAAGAGAAACGAAAAGCGTCAGAGAGTTTGTATGATAATATGAAAGAGCAAGAAGAAGTATCAGAAAAGTTATCGTCAGGAATACATAGAGTACTGCGAACTGCGCAAGAAAGTGGATATGACGATGATTTTTCATTTAATACACCACAAGAGTTACGAGAAAGGAGTAAAAGTAGTCCGAGCAAAAGTGTTGATGAGTCAAAACAGTGAGTCGTCTCAAGTTATAGTAGCTGAAATAGAAGTTTTTATCTGACAGGATTTCTCCTGGGAAACCAGCGAATCTGATTGCAAAAAGAGCTTCTGAACCGTCGAATTTGGAAATAAAAAATGAATGGAGGAAAAATGGAACACCAGATGTTGTTGAAGAAGATATTTTGCAAAGAGCTAAAATGATTCTTGTAAGAGTAACTATTCATGGTTAAATTTAAAAATTATTTATTCAGGATTCGGATGGACAGAAAGTCGTAGAAAAAGAATCATTGCGGACATTATTACAATTGGAAGGTATCAAAAAAGACGAAATAAGATTCACACCGACGGTCACAATTGGAACTGCAGCAAAAGCATTGGCTGAATTGGCGTTAGCTGTTCCAGTTGATTTATCGATAATTTGGAAGGGGCTTGAAACAAAGGAAGACGACGATGAAGACGATTCCGGTTTGGAGAGTACGAAAACTGAGAACAAAAAAAATAAACCGACTATTGTGAAAGTTGTTAGACCTGGAGTGAGAGTAAGTATAAATTAAGGAGATATGTACCAAAACCTTGAAATTTCGAAAAGAAGAAACAGCACATAAATGATAGTTTCTTCTTTGTAAAAAAGATAAAAACAAAAAAACTGTAATTTTCAGCCAAAACCTATAGTTGCTGTTGCTGCACGTAGTATTAAACTACACACGGATTTCTCGAATAATGGAGTAAGCGAAGCAGATGTTCAAAATCGAAAGGAAAACGAAGAAGAAAAGGTATCAACTGAAATGCGGAGAAAACAAGATGAGTTATGGTTGGACTTACGATTGTCACATTTGAAACAGAGTAAGTGGAATATATTGTTTTCAAAGATTATTATTTTTTTCTCAGAGAATCTGGAAAATGTCAAAAAGTCTGATACTGAAGATACTCTCATTACTGATCGATCATCTGTGACACCATCTGGAGGAGTGTATGTTTTCTTTTTTTCCGCCTATATACATTTATTTTTGTAGTTGGACCAATCCTTTGAATGATTCGGTAACACCGACAAATACAGAAGAGAATGAAATTACGGCGACGAAGAAATCGGGAAACTGCGAGAATTGTGGGATGCATAGGTGAGCACTGGTTGAAAGTATACTATCATATTATTTTGATTTTGCAGGAGTTGGGCATCATTGGCACTTTTGATGACTGTTTGTGGAAGAGTAGAGATACTGAAAAATGAGTTCGAAAATGTTGGAGGATTACCAACGAATTGTGAACAATGGGAGAAATTGATACATTGGAAATTAGATGCAGAAAGTGACAGAGAAGCGATTTGTCCGAGATGTGAGACAGCGTTGAGTGGTGTCGAAAGGGTTATAGGTAAGCACTTAAAACTGTTTAATAGTGAATCATAAAATATTTTAGCCGATGGTTGGAAAAATTTATTGATTATACCTGATTTGACAAAACCAAATAACACGAAAATATATGAAAGATGTTGCCAAAATATTTCAAAGGAGAAAATGAAAAATATAATATCTCGAAATTCATCACCTGCTATTGAATCTATCGTTCGACCATTCACCTCAACGAATTCAACACTAACAAATGAAACTCTTAATTCGGAAAATGTTAAACACACAATTTCCGGAAAACCAGAAAACAGTGTTTGGAATTGGTTGAATGCTGTCAATCTGAAAACTGTAAGTCGAACATATTTTTGCTGATTCATTTAATGTCACTATTTTCAGGTTTTGGCAATGGCAGTTTTTTGTGAAGGTAAGAAAAATATTCTGGATTTACTTTTAAAGTACGAAAAATGGATCGCGAATCGAATGTCAAACCAGGATTGGTGCGCGATGGTTGTTATGTCTTCTAGAGAAATGTTTTTTAAGAATTTGTTGAGTTTGAAGGTATTTAGTTTTTATTTGAAAGTTCGTCCAGATTGAAAGTGCTTTCAGACGATTAGAGAGATTTTGGAATCGGTAGGCGCAGATGAGTGGGTTCAACCGAAAGAACTTATATCAACAAACACGGTAGGATCGATAAGAAGAAGTCAATCTACACCATCAACGACTCCGATGAGTAGTTGGATTGTTGATACTAATTCGTGAGTATTCATATTTATAAAAAAGATCATTTCGGGAACCTTCTTCGCCCCAATAACGCATTTTCTGGTCTTCTTCGGGTTCCATTTTGCCGTCCCAATGTCTGTATAGCATATTCTAATCAAAAACTGAGACTGAACCAAATATTCAAAGTTTGAAATTTAGAAACTTTCAACGTATATGTATACCACTATAGTATATCACTATTGTGTTGCTTTCATGAATTATTACACTTTCAGAAAATGTCCATTGTGTTCATTGTGCATCAAGATGGTAGTCGGTGGAATTGATCGTGGTTTTGTAACATATTCATGTGGACATGTATATCATAAAATGTGCCTGGCTTCCAAATATTCAATTGGTTGTTTGGCTTGTCGAATCAGAGCAAGAAGAGCGGCTGAATCTGCCAGAACAACGACGAGAAGAACCGCCGTCAAAAGTTAATTATTTCTAGCAGTATTTCTCAAAATTTTAATATTACGGGTAAACCAAAAAATGCTTTTAAAGTTATCTATTTTGTTAATATCACAATGAATATTTTCTCATTTCCATACTATTTATAGCTAGTGAAGAATTGCATGTTTTTCTATACTAATATCTTATGACAAATATTTTTGCAACAGAGCGAGTTTTCCCTATTGAACGTTGTAACACATCACTTTATTTTTTGGCAATGAATTAATGCTTTTGAACTTTTTCAGGGTATAGTATAGTCGATGGCATTGTCGTTTTATGCTCTTTTGGAAGCGGCTCTTCTTGTTTTGAACGGAATTGCCATTTTACACAGAGAACGATTTTTGAAAAAGGTGAGCAATTTTTTCATGAAAGTGTGGCAGATGTGTTGTGTGATTCAGACTCATAAGAGAAAGTATAGTCTGATACAAAACTTAAATTGTGCCTGAATTTTCAAAAAAAAAAATTTAATAGATTTTTTAAGCCCAACGTAACAATATAACGGCTTTTGAATTTGAAAATTTGGGGGGACGATTTTTTATTTTGAAAACGAGCAAAAATAATGCACATTTGTGAAGGAGATTAACTATTTCTTGAAATACTTCAATTTTTGTATTTTATGTGGAATAAAACCCCAACCATTCTGATTTCGTTCATACTTTCTGCATTTTTCATTCATGTAGAGAAATGAACTGATATCTGTTATTTCATGTTTAAAAGTTCTTTTTAAACTCTGTAGAAAACTTGGTATCCGGAATATTGGAGTACTGTAATCAAAAAATGATGTTGATTCAAAATGAGGAATATTTTCTCTGGGAAAATTTTTCGCATTCATAAAAAACAATATTAAAAATTATAAAACGTGAACTTTATTAGGTAAAAAACAGTCAATAGTGAAAATGCGGAATTTTTCCTCTGAGAAAATATTCCGCATTGAAAAACAAATGAATTTTTCACCAGGGGAAACATCCACCTATTTAAAAGCACATATTTTTCATTTATTACATTTACGATTACAGTACTCCAATGTTCCGGATACCAAGTTTTCTACAGAGTTTAAAAAGAACTTTTAAACATGAAATAACAGATATCAGTTTATTTCTCTACATGAATGAAAATCTGCGGACGAAACCCCCATGATTTACATGTTCTCTTTCAACCCCAAAAATGTGGCTTGTTTTCTTGGAAAAATCAAAAGCGTAACTGCACCCCCCAAATTTTCAAATTCAAAAGCCGTTATATGTAGGATTGCATAGTCAAATTTTCAACCCATTTTTAAACTTTAAACATTCGATTCAACCTTTCCAAATAGTCTATAAGTTTCATATGGAAGTAATTTTTTCTTACTCTATAACACATAGACCACGTGACCAAAAACAAGCTGACCTAAAATCCGACAAGTTAGTCCTCCTTTTTGTGCGTTTACATGCGTATTAGGTTCCTTTCTATGTTTTTCTTTTTTGAAAAATAACACATTAAATTTATTTAGATTTGGTTCACATTTTCAGAAACAATGAATTTGTCTCTATGTTTGCCGCGTCAACCAGTTCTCCTGAATAACGTTTATTATTTTCAGTACGGTCTTGGTGCTCCATCTCATTCATTCGACGGCAGTAACTCGGTCAAGGATCAAGTCGTCTCATTAATCTTCGCAGTTCAGACTGTTATGCGTAGTATGTTTTCTTTTCGTTCATCGAAATAATTCACCAATATTTTATATTTTCAGTGCCCTTAATCGCAATTAATATTGTGGTTATTGTCTTCAAACTCATTCTTGGTTAGAAAACCAAGCAAACCCCTTCTCATATTATTTGTATTTATTTATTCTGTCTAAAAATTATCTATTTATTTTAAAAATTAAAAATGGTCAAAGATTTGGATCATGCTTCTTTGGAATATTCAACATTTCGGGTGCCATACGAGGAAATGAATCGAAAATATCGGAATGGTCATAAGAACATCGAAAAAGCGGTCACAAAAGTCAATAAAATGGGGAGTGCACTTCGACAAAAATTGGCTGGTAGTAAAGAACAAATACCTATTGAATTGGTTCGCTATATCTCAAGCTTCATTTCATCAAACTAACTTTCAGATAAGAAAACCTTATAACATGTTACGTCAACATGTCGATGAGGCTCAGAAAGCGTTCAACGAAGCCAGTGAGAATGGATTGGAACAGACCGAAAAGTTTTTTAACAAATTGGATATGCTAGAACAAGATGTAAGTTTCAAAAAAAAAAAACATTTTTTGCAAAAAAAATACTTTACTTCAGGAATTCGTTGATCCAGAGAATGATCCGCTCACTGATACAAAGCATAATCGACTTCGTGCGGTTCGATATTCAATCGAATATCTATTATTATGTGGACATTTAGAGACGGCAAAACAAATGGCAAGAGCATATGGATTGGAGGAAGTCGTCGATCAGGAAGTGTATGAGGAATGGAAAAAGGTTCGTTCATTTTTTAACTCTCGGTCATTCGAAAGAAAATGTTTTAATATGTTTATAAAAACATAAATTTCACAAAATGTCTGCTCTCTGTTTTTTTCTATAACTTGACGAAATTCTGAATTGTGTGTTATAAGAACTATGTGAGTTGTTTAAGTTGCTTTCGAATTTTTCCCGGACAACTGGAGACTATGAATCGTCTTAATACTCATTTTAATCATACCTAAAATACCAGAGTTCCGAGGGCGATACCCGATGTACCGCATACGAGTGATCAAACATGGTCTCGATACTCACTTTCAATGTCTATCTTGTTGAGATATATTAAAAATGCTGTTTTTGAATCGTTCAGTACGGTACCGATACACGTATCGTTGAGACAATGTTCGGTACATGTATCGAATGAGACAGTGTATCGATACATGTCTCACGAGACAGTGCATCAATGAGACATGTATCGATACACGTCTCATTCAAGCAATGTCTCATATGATACAGTACGGTACACGATGCTGTTTTATTGATACTTTATCGATACATACGTCTAGTCCATGGTGTACTAAAAACAGTCTCGAATTTTCTACAAAAAAAAATGAGCTGCTAAATTTTCATCAGAAGACGTTGTTTAGAGAAGACCAAGCTCAATTTCATACTCGAGAAGACGTATAAAGTTCTGAGTTGATGTCACTAAGATCGAACTGACATTGAATCGGCATGTTTTTGCTGTCCTGTTTGTCCCTGGTTATATCCGAGTTCTTATGAGAGAGGAAATCGCGAATGAAGGCTACCAAAATAGTACAATAGTCGTCATAATAATCACTTTGAATGAGAAAGCGATCCATCGCTGCTTCAGTAAGCCTTTGAACAAAAATGTTAGTTTGTTGACCTTCTGATAATATATTTTCCCTCTTTTTTGTGAGTAAATTTTGTTTTAATTTTGAAAAAAGGGTCCCCGGTTTATTCGGAAAATTTTCTCATTTATTCCCAGAATGCATTAAAGCAACACCTGAAGCTAAAAATCGATACCAAAGAAATCGACAAAACTTATTGGAAATTTAAAATAATACTTTTTTTTCCCCAACATATGGAATCACACTATTTTGAAGGAAGTGAGTTTCAGCCATTCGAATTTCACATGGGAAATCAGATTTGAATTACCTCCTCAACACAATACTAGGCTTTCCGGTAAAAATTCCCTCGGTAATTTTACTATGTCGGTGGTACTCTTTCTTTAAAAAAAATAAAAAGTATACCTATTTTTTCCCTAGCCTTCATTCGCGATTTCCTCTCTCATAAGAACTCGGATATAACCAGGGACAAACAGGACAGCAAAAACATGCCGATTCAATGTCAGTTCGATCTTAGTGACATCAACTCAGAACTTTATACGTCTTCTCGAGTATGAAATTGAGCTTGGTCTTCTCTAAACAACGTCTTCTGATGAAAATTTAGCAGCTCATTTTTTTTTGTAGAAAATTCGAGACTGTTTTTAGTACACCATGGACTAGACGTATGTATCGATAAAGTATCAATAAAACAGCATCGTGTACCGTACTGTATCATATGAGACATTGCTTGAATGAGACGTGTATCGATACATGTCTCATTGATGCACTGTCTCGTGAGACATGTATCGATACACTGTCTCATTCGATACATGTACCGAACATTGTCTCAACGATACGTGTATCGGTACCGTACTGAATTATATGTACACTGCCTCAATGAGCCACCAATGAAGACTCGTGTCTCATTAGTAGGTATCACTCAGTGTCTTGGTAGTACTGTACTAAATGTATTGGTGAATTCGGAACACTGTAAAATACGGTGTCTTTAAATCCATTTTCTCACACATAACGTTAAACTGCCGTATTGTTTTTTTCTTCAAATTTCATACGTGGAAAAATATGTAGTGACGGAAACGTCAAACCTCTAACTCGGCTATGAATTAAACCCAATGGCCCGTGTTATTGATTTCAAAACTTCGAATGTCTGATTTTTCGTAGTATATTACCATCGGTTTCCGAATTCGTCAAATCTAGGTAGCAATCTTTTCGCCGCCCGAGATCACAAAAAATTGATTTCTGGGATCGAAAGTTAAACTCTCTCTCTCTCTTCATTGGGACCGATTATCCATGAATAATTTCATATGATAATATTTTTCATTCATCTGAAAAAAATAGGAGATGTTCTAATTTTCTATTTCAGGTTGAGAATGCTCTCCGTGCTAGAAACACAAAACCATGTTTGGATTGGATTGAAAATCACAAATCGAAACTAAAACGAAATGATAGTTTGCTTGAGATTGTGATAAGAAGACAGGTATGAGCCTGTTAATTATTTCATTTATTCAACATTAAATTAATTCCAGGATATCATTGATCTTGTGCAGGCCGGGAAAATCGCAGAAGCTTACGACTATCTCAGAAAATATGTCTTTCCAATCAGAAATAACACTCCGCTATACGAAATTAAGCTGGTATGAAAAGTTCTCCTTTCTGAATGAAATACAATTATTTACAGATAACCTCATTAATTTCAATAGATCCTTGGTTGAGTAAAAACAATAATCCTTATACTGAATATACGAGGGAAGATAGATGGGAGAAATGCGTTTCTATATTCCAAGCTGAAATGTATCGAACATATCAGGTAATGAAAATGAAATTTTTTACACGGAAAACTTTTTTTTTTCAGCTTTCCACACAATGCGCGTTCACGATTTGTTTGCAAGCAGGAATTTCTGCTCATAAAACTCCTTCGTGTAGATGTGATCCGAGGCCGCCGAAAGAGGTGAGGTCGAATACATTCAAATAGAAACTACAGTGTGAAGTCTAATCATCTCGAAATAATGTTGGCGACAGAACTCCACCGAGTGAACTGTTTTTCATTGGCAACACTGAACTCAGACGAAAAGCTCATTTTCAGTGCTCAAAACTATGCGAGGTCGAAAAAACGTATTTTTCCGAGCTGATGTCTGATTTAAAAACGAATTCATTTAAAAATATTTTTTCAGGTCGATTGTTATGTTTGTAACAAAACAGTTTGGCCTATTGCTGATGATCTTCCAAATGCCCATGTAACTGTTTCCCGAATTCTTTGCTCAATGACTGGCGAACCATGCAACGAAACAAATATTCCCTATCTTCTCCCTTCTGGACATGTCTACGGCCAAGCTGCCATTGATCAATTACGAAAAGGAGATTATGTAGCATGTCCCGAAACGGGTTCTCTTATACCAATTCAAGATATTCAGCGATTGTATTTCCTCTAAAGTGCACCATAAACTTGAATGTTCCATTGATTTTCTTTAAATTTGTCCTGATGCGAGTTGAACATCGCCTGAAATTACTTTTGTCTGGCTACAATTTGTTCTTTGTGATTAGGTTTTTTTTAGATGGAAATTCATCCCGTTTTCATATTTCTTATCATTTTTCTGTCGGTACCAGCACAATATTTTTTCTCGCCGAGCAATGCTGGACATATCAAATATCACTTCAAGAGGTTTTTGTTTTGTGAAGATCTATATGTGAAACAACCAGATAATGTTACAGTTTATTATCTTCAATATCGCCCTATTTGCCAGATTTTGGAGGGACTCAAAATGAAGAAGTCGACATTGGAAAGAAAGACGAATCTGCTCTTGATGAGTTTGAAGATATCGATCAATATGGATGTAAGTATTGATCGGGTTGCGAAAAGAGGCTTTGTGTGAAATCATTTCCAAACATGATGTTTTAAAACATTTTCTAGGTTTCATCCTGAAAAATGTTTTCTTTCTTGTTAGACATCTTACGATATTCCTAGTGAACTAATTAAGTAAAAAGTTCAAAATGTAAACCCAATAAAAATCACCTTCCAATCTTTGTCCAGAGTATCCCGCATAATTGCCTCATTCATTTTTTTTAATGTTCTCGCTCCTCCGAGCACTTTCTGTTTACATATGTGTTGGGATCGTAGACCCATAAAGTTACTAATTGTTTAGATCAAATATCTATATTTGATCTACCTCATTTTCCCCGCTATATTTACTATTTTTGTGTTGTTCACACTGCCTATATAAACCCGCTCCCTGCTCATTGTAATCAGTTTTTCTATTACCCCATTTGGGCTAATAAAGTTGTGATCCATCTACCTCGTTGAACCGACACAACCACAACAACTGGCGATCAGGATCATTTTCGAAGTCACGCTGCTGCTGGAACAGTATTGGTACTGTAGTATTCAGTTAGTTACTAGTTACCAGTTAGTAATTAATAGTCAGTTGAAAGTTGATAGTAGTCAAAAGTAACAGTACTAATAGTAGTAATGGAAGCCAAGCCGTCGACTACACTTCTCGACCTGAAGAATGAGATCAAGCGTCTACTTGACATCCGTGAAGATTCGCAACTCGTTGGTTCAACATCGCAAAAATCCAGTTTGGACATCACTGCGATGAGAGAAGGAAAGGGAAGAGGGCAGGTAACAAGTTCTGCGCCTCTGAAAGTTTCATGCCGTCATTGTGGTCGTAACCACTCAGACAAGGATTGCAAGTATAAGTCAGTAGTTTGCTTTAATTGCGACACTGTTGGTCACTTCGCAAGACTTTGCCGCTCGCCAAGAGACGATGCAATCAATACGGTCAATGTTGAAGCTGGAAGACCGAATGGAATCTTCGAGATGGTGAAGATAAATGGTCAAGAAGTTGAGATGCAACTGGACACTGGTGCCGACGCTAGTTTGCTCAGTATCAAGGATTGTATTGGTATGGGACGTCCAACCTTGTCACCACCGTCCATCGTTTTGAAGTCTGCGAATCAGACGACAATTCCAGTCAAAGGTGAGTTCCGATGTTCGTTCGTGCTCAATGGACACAATGGTTATGGCACATGTCGTGTCGTCGACACCCATTCATTGCTCGGAATGGACTGGATCACTCAAGATACAACACTGCTGCAGTCGCTCACACAGTCAGTGAAGTTAGTCTCATCAGAAGAAGTTACTAGTAAAAGAGTTAGTAGTACTAGTAAGAGAGGGGGTGAGACTAGTAAAGTCATAAATCAGTCAAATATCGAGCCGGTCGCCGATATGGAAAGTCAGTTGAATCGACAGAAGTCGAAAAATGAAGTTAGTAGTTATCCACCAAAGATCGAGCCGTTTGTCGATATGGAAACTCAGTCAATGTTCGAGCCGTTCGCCGATACTCAGTTAAATCGACACAAGTCGAAAAGTGAAAAGTTAGGAGTAAATGCCGCAGTTAAAGTGAAAGATTGTCACCAGGTGAAATCAAAATGGCATCCTGCGAAAGTAGTTCGTCGTCTTGACAAAGGATTCTACTTAGTTAAGAGTCAAGGCAAAGTCTGGAAACGGTATGGCAACCAGTTACGCCGCAGAGTTCAGTCTCCAACGCCGGATCACTTGCTATCAGTGCTCAACTTGCCACCAATGCCGCCAGACATCAATCAGCCGTCGCATGTCAGTTTGTCAACGCCGCTGCTTCGTTGTCCACCACGACAACACCGACAACGCCAATCGACATTGCATCGCCACCACGACGATCAACAATGGCAACGTCAACAATTGCTTCGTATCGACGCCGCAGCTACGCCGCAGTCACCTCGTCGTAACCTACTTTATAGTAAGGGAGATGTTGGGATCGTAGACCCATAAAGTTACTAATTGTTTAGATCAAATATCTATATTTGATCTACCTCATTTTCCCCGCTATATTTACTATTTTTGTGTTGTTCACACTGCCTATATAAACCCGCTCCCTGCTCATTGTAATCAGTTTTTCTATTACCCCATTTGGGCTAATAAAGTTGTGATCCATCTACCTCGTTGAACCGACACAACCACAACAATATGTACTTGAGATTATTCAACTTTTGATTTCTGACCAAAAAGTGCATTTTTCAGTAGGTCATTACGAGCGAATACGGAGTCCAAACGTTAAATTCCGTGTCGGAGACATTGTATATCATAAAGTTCTCGGATATCGCGGAGTTGTAATTGGATGGGATGAAGTCGCTAATGCACCTGATGAGTTCATTGAAAAGGTTCACAAAGGCAAAAAGGTATCTTGTTTTTTACAGAAAAAAAAGTCAGTAGTTTTTTTGAAAATTATATAGATGTTGAGAAACTGAAAAAAAAAACATACTACTAGGAGTTTTTTGCAAAACTCCCTGAAGCTCAAAATTGAAGTTGAAAGATAAGAATGTGAAAGAGAAAGATAAAAATTTAGAATTTTTCTTAAATTAGGCGCAGGGCTCTGCACTGTGCCTATTTGAGGTTATGTCAAAAAGGTGAAAACTCAGATTTTCTTCAAACTTCAACCATAAATATCCTAAACTTTTTTATTTTCACTGTTAGATATCTATCAAATTACATATTTCGCTCGAAATATCCAAATATTCATCCCCTTGTTTAAAAATCCAATGTTTTTTAAATCAAGGAATGGACGAATAATCCGAATTATGCTGTAGCAATTGATCACCGAGATAGAATGAACCCACAAATTGGATATGTTGTCCAAGAGAACTTAGAACCCTCAACTGGTCGAATAATTCATATTATACTTGGAAAGTTTTTCGAGCGTTATGATGAGACAAAAAATCGATATATTATGCGACCCCAGAAACGGAAATCGTATCCGGATGATTGAGTTGTATTCGAATGTATTTAAGAAAATGGACAAAAACGGGAAAATAATTTGTGATAACTAGTTGCTTTAAATGGGTCTTCTAATAAAAACTTTATTTCATACAATATCAACAACAGAAACAATAAATTAAGCAGTTTTAGGTTTCAAATGACAGTTTTCAGTGGCCAATTCGTCGAGTTTTTGTTTATTCAGACCGCTGACCGCTGTCGTGTCCCATTCTCGATTATCTTCTGGATCTTCTCCAGTCAAAGCAACACGCCAAATCATTCGAGCGATGAACTGAAATTAGAACCTTGTAGGTTTGCTTCTCATCAAAACAAAACTCACATTGAACCAATAAACATTCATACTAAAAATGATAACTAGCATAATTCCTAAAAGTGGGAAAAATGGCGCATTTTGAGGACCCAAATAAACAGCGCCGTATATTGTTGCATATAACAATTTACATGTATACCAATACAATCGGAATATTACCCTGAAAAATGATTTTTAAATTTGAAAATATACTGTTTCATATCCCCTATGAGTTAATACATTTGAACAATACCGGTTCAAATAGCAAACTAACCAAATAATAGCGAATAAAATGAATGCGGCATTTCCAACCAAGAAATAATACTTGAAGTATTGTCCATTTGTTCGTTTTTTGAGATAGAATGATAATTTTGTAATTTCGAGTGTCGCATCCGAATTGTCATGAAGAAAAAGAACAAGAGCACCGGCTTGTGTAAAACTGGAAACATTTACTGTCTTTGATATATTTCATTTTTTCGATGGAATTCAAGTTTTTGTTTCTGGCACAGATTAAAACATGATCTATTGAGGAAGTTTCACTTTCAGACAAGTTATAAACGGACTACCTTTTAGCATCATTTTTTTTCGTTGTTTTCTCTAGAAGTATATTCACTTACTTGTCAACATATGATAAAAACAGAAGACCCAAAGCAACAAAATGATGTACAAACATGATCCAACTGTCTTTTCTCCATAAATCCATGAATAATGTTGCATAAATTGAGTGAAGATAAAAAGCCGATTGAACTGCATAAAGAATCTGCATCATTACTTGCATTTTTGGTCGACCGGATTCCCATTCTGTAAATGTTAAAAAATATAGTTTCGTGTTTTTTAAATGTCGAAACATGATGTATTCTTCAAAATTGAATCGCTCCCACGTGGTTACTGTAGTTTCAATTTTCAGCACTAAATATTTCCAGAACAACACTTTTTGATATGAAAATAACAATGTCCTTTGGGTTTTCTGATTCGTAGAATCCGATTCCGATATAAAAATACCTCGAAAATATGTTTCAGTCCGAGAAAATATCACATTATCAATTGAGCACGTGATACCGATTGAATTTTGCCTTGTAGCATTATCAATAGAGCATCAGTGCCCTTGTGAAAAGTACAGTAACCCAACCACTCTTTCTAATCTACACAAATAACTCACCAATCCACATTGACAATGGATCATTAAATACATCATGTGTCTCAACACAAGTATGATAATATAATGTAAACATCCAAATAGTTCCATAATATGTTAATTTCCAAAATGATTCGGGTACTTTATGAGCAAATCGAGGATATATATTATGGGTGGCTGTCCATGATTGTAATCGAATTTGCAAATAATATCGAACAATTGTGAAAAGAAATGCGAGTCCCAAAACTGTATATAGTTCATTATTTGATAGACGAATATCTGTAAAAAATAGAGAGATGAAATCTGGATACTGTAGATATTAAACTGACGTTTGAAATCGGAGATCAATGAAGACGGAAATGAATAATCTGGACGAAGTTTCGCATAACGACGAACCCAATGAGGAATTGATTCACTACATAATTTTAACTGAAATAAACGTATTGAAGACGGAAAATTGTCTAGATTCTTTGAAACAGTGGAAAATTTTCTGACACGATTTCCCCTCAATAAGTTTACACGAATATTCAAAACTGGATTTCACGGCTGTGCGAGGCGCTAATGTGCCTCTCGAAGGGGCATCACAATTGAAAAGAAGTGTGAGTAGTTTTGCGAATTTTTGAACTACGTATATTATCGTACCGTACTTTTTTTCTAATTTTTTGAAACAGAAAAAAATAACTCACCAAAATGAAAGGATTAGCAGTAGATGTTCGATAAATCGATGGATGTGTTATATTATATTCAGGACTTATCAACATTATTTCAAGTTATTGGCATAGGCTGAAAATGATCGAAATGTTTGAGAGTGATGTTAACAAATTGACACGAAAAAAAGAAGTACAAACAAATTATTATGAAAAGGAAAAACTGGTTAGTTTAATAAGAGTTGACATGGTCTGTGATGTGTATTTTTGCTCATTTTTTGAAGAAGAGAAAAAACGAAAAAAAAAAGAAAGAGTGGGAGAATTGAACCTGTTCACAGAGTACATCTAAAGAAAGGTTATGTAGTTTGCTCTTGAAAATGGAAAATAATAAATGTACATTTATGAGCTATCGGACCGAGAAACCTCGTTGAAACTGAAAAGTGGAACCCCTCTGAGAAAAAATTGAATTTCTAAATCATTCGTCTTCCAATAATGTTTCGTCTGAATTTTTCTTCTTAGAGTACAAGGTTCCTAGATTTTCCGAATCGAGAGAACTTCGTGGAAAATAAACTATCTGTGTTCAAATTGATAATGGTAACTTACATTAACTGATTGCCGAAATGAAAAATATAAAAATGACTGAAATAGCAAAAAATTGACACGTGATAACGTAGACGTTACTAATCGATTTTTTGAATTCTATTTCCAAAATTTTAGTAACTGGACGGAACTGCTTCTCTTTACTATTTCAGAATAAATTTGTGATGTTATTTCAGTTTCAGAATTTTTCGGTGGGGAAGAACTATTGGCAAACATGTGTACACAAACGATTTACAAAATTCTTGTAAGTAACTCTGAACTACAATGAAAAGCATAAGCTTTTCACAAGTAGGTAACATTGATAATCTATATGTTCCGGAAATGGAAATTTTTGTTTTATTGCTGATTTCGAGTTCTACTTGTAAAACTACCCCAAAGCTCATTTTCGAGTGAAACTTTAGTAGCCAGATGGCATAGATTTGTGAACATTATAAACTCAGGTGATCAAAAAGTTTTTGTTTTTCTGGTTGAATATGAAAAGTTAACTATGAATCTCATTGAAAAAGTTCGGATGATGGTGAGTTCGATTATACCATTAAAATTGTTTATGAAAAGCCACAGAAGTTCGTTTTGGAACTTGTTGGGCGGAAGTTTCAAAAAATGAACTTGTTGGGCGGAAGTCATTTTTTGAAAAGTCGGAAGTCGGAATTAAAATTTGTTTTCCGGAAGTCGGAATTAGGATTTCCATTCGCGGAAGTCAGAATTCGGAAGTCGAAATCAAGTTTTTCACTTCCGGAAGTCGGAAGTCGGGAGTGCTTTTGGTGTTTATTTTTCCGTCCGAAACACATTTTTGTTTGTAAAAATTAGATAAACTGAACAAAAATTGAGAAAAAAATACGGAAAACTGATTTTGCGATGGAAAAATAGTGTTTTTTTACTATTAGATGAGCCGACATCCGATCATTGGACTGAACATAAAAAGTCGGAAGTCGGAAGTCGGAAGCTCTAAAAACGTGCGGAAGTCGGAATTCCGCCCAACTCTGATCCAGACTGTTTTCTGAATTAAGAACTATACCCGGTCAGTGCCAATCGACGTTTGGGTTATGTACAAACAACGCTAAAGAGAGTTCGATTCTATTGTTAAATAGAGTTCGATTCTATTGTTAAAGAGTTCGATTCTATTGTTAAAGAGTTCGATTCTATTGTTAAAATACATGTAGAACCAAGAAATTTTTTTAAAAGAAAGAGCATTTTTTTTTTAAAGTATTTTATTTTTTTAAAAGAAAGAGCACCCTCGGAATAGTAAAACCTCCAAGGGAATTTTCACCGAAAAGTCTAATATTCGAGAAATTAGGATTTCAAAATTTTTTTTGAACGTATAGCGTGTGTAAATTGAAATCGTATGTGAAAATTTCTCGAATACTAGGCTTTTCGGTAAAAATTCCCTTGGAGGTTTTACTATTCCGAGGGTGCTCTTTCTTTTAAGATCCACTTATTTTTTCCCCCTACCCCCCCCCCNCCCTGTAATTAAATCGCCGCAAAGTTTTCGACTCTAATTTTTAGGAAAATAAAACAATTGAGATTTTTTAGAGTTCAAAGTGAGAAAAAAAAGAAAACATATTATTCTGAAAAAAAATTCCCGGAAAAAAACGAGCATGCAATTATAATGTGTGACATGCATACGGTACAATGCGTATTCGTATGTTTCAAGTGAGAGGAGGAAAGTAGTCTGCTGTCTTGTTCTGGTTCTTCTCCAAATCTATTTGCCCACAAAATGCTCAAACATTGTTCTTATTGCTCTTTTTCCCTCACTTTCATATTTGTTGTTGTATCCTACACTAAAGACGTCGGGGAAAAGAAACACTTTGGCAACGACGGACTTTGTCTAGTTTTAATTCACGTCATTAGTGACAACATTTT
This sequence comes from Caenorhabditis sp. 38 MB-2015, assembly GCA_900536415.3. Taxonomy (NCBI): domain Eukaryota; kingdom Metazoa; phylum Nematoda; class Chromadorea; order Rhabditida; family Rhabditidae; genus Caenorhabditis; species Caenorhabditis quiockensis. The sequence goes on from LR553120.1 coordinate 25,049, forward strand.
ATCAAAACTATAAAAATAAACAGATAAAAATAACAACAAAAACAATAAAATCAGTCGATTTTTCTTTTTCTCTGATTCTCCAAATCAGCCGGTTCAATTATCAAACTGAACGTTTCAAATCTTTGTCCAGGCGCCATTCTGAAAAATTAGAATTATTGATTCCGGAATCAGAGGTAAAACTAACCCGCTTGGAACATTAATCCAATCGTCTGGATCACAAAAAGAGGCTACAGTATTCTCATTGTTCGGAACCGATTTTGCCGTTTTTTGATTTGCTCTTTCTGTAAAAATTTTTGATTCTTCTTTCAGTACAAAAATTGACATCTAAAGGAATGGCAAGAAATATCCAGCTAATGAATTTGTGTTCAAAAACTACTGTTTCAGAACTGTTTCATTTCTTTGATATAAAACTATGCGTGCTGACGGAAATTTATCGAATTCGAAATACTGAAAGAGTTAACCCGACATTTAGCGGTTATACCAACATTTGAAAAAAAATCAATGATGATACCAACGAAAATGTGAAATCCGTTTTGTTTTTTGTAGGCCGGCTGTTATATACCATGTGTTCGTGTTTTTCGCGATTTTTGTTTGAAATTATTCTAACATTTATAGGTGTCATTCGATTTAATTTTTAGCCTTGTTCAATTATGGTTTGAGTTTTAGCAAAACGCAACAGGAAAACTGATCTCAAAGCTTGCTCACGAATCGTTTGAAAAACTAGATATTTTTTTACAAATAATATCATAAATTTTTGCCATTTTTGCACATGTAAATCACTAGTACGTTATTTTCGGATACGACTAGAAGGTTAGCTGAAAACTTCTACCTCTTCTTCAACACACCGAAAAAAGACACTACATGTAGTGCTCAATCTAAATCTATCTAGGTTTACGTCTAATGACTCGCTAACATTAAGTTCAGATACTAAAAATCACTTATGTTTTCCAGTCTGTCATATATCTTTGACACAAACTCATTTTCAGTAAACGTGTGCTCGATTTTTCTCCATTTCCATTGTGGCCATTTTCGAATCCGAATTTTCGAAAATGGTCAGAAGGACATTATGAAAGTTCAATGAACCAGTGTTAATGATGGCACCTAGCCCCTTATTTGTTCTGATCATTTTCCAAAATTGAAAAATCAAAAATGAGAAAAGGGGCTACGCGCCCCTATAATAGGGGCACGTAGCCCCTTTTCTAATTATTGTTCTCATAATTATTCACTTTTTCAAGCCTGACTTTTTATATTTGGGTATACATAATGAAGAGAAAATATCAAAATTTCTGTGAAGAAACCTCACCTTTTCTGACCAGTTTCTGCAAATCTTCAACAGTTTTTATACTCATCGAATCATCCAAATTAACACTTTCCGATTTTGTCGAAATATTCAAAATTCGTCTAATTTGATTTCTTTTTTTTCTAGTTATATCCGTCACTTTCGACATAATCAATTCCACAAGTTTTCCATCAAAAAACGAAGGAACAAAAAGAATCTGATCAAGTATTCTAGGCCACTCCTTCGATGGTAAACTATCACTTTCCGCTGAAATTATATCAAATTCGAGAATAAAAACATAAGTGTGAAGATACTCACCACAATTCACAATTATATCTCTACAGTATGCCACAATTTGATGTTGACTACTTTTCTCTAAATCGGCTTCTGCTAATCTCATCAAAAATGCCAAAATGAACTCAGTTGTGAATGATAACTCGAAAATCAAAAGGAAAATAGGTTCCCAGAATGTTTGAATATCATCAGGAATCGCATAATTTGCTGTAAAAAAAGGAATTCCAAAAATATATTTAAAAGAACTTACGATCATCAGAAGTTGTTCGATTAGCAAAACTGAGTTGAGCCGGTGATTGGATGAGAATTCCATCGCGTATCAAAGTTAGCAAAAATTCCCTGAAATGTAAGAATTGCCAATAAATAAGAAAAACTGAAAACTCGCGATGGATGAAGTATTAGATGATGTGATAATTTCAACAATTGTGGGATATTTTCACGTTGAAACTCGGTCATTCTCAAATTCTGAAACATATTTTTCAGATCCTTTTCCTTCGATTTTTCTCATTTTCACCTGATTCCTCCAATTGCAAAATTGTCTTATCGATAGAATATATTCCTCTTTTTTCATTTTCTCCATATTTCTTTCCTCTTCCATTTGAATTCCTCCTTTTAATCCGGCTTTTCCACTGTTGATCGCATCTCCCGCATTTTTCAACCAAAATTCTTTCCAAAGCCAATCGAGGCAATAATCTGTGGATTTTCGAAGAACATCGATTGGAGGCATGTCTTGATGTGCAACAGCATGACGGATATCAACAATCCATCGAGGAATACCTAACTGAAAAAATGAGAAATATTTAAAGTAAAAATAGATATTATTAGTTTAAACAAAAATTTATTCACTATCCTACAGTTACTGAAACTTCAATTTGCTTACCGGATGGTTCCAAAACACGCGTAGTTTTTATGATCAGCGTAAAATATTCTATATGAAAAATGAGTTTTCATACGAAAGTTAAACAACGGAAATGTCATAAATTCTGTTCATATTGTGAAACAATTTTTTGAAACGAGAAAGCTTGCAGTAACACGCATCCAAAAACAATTTCTATGATTCCGATTACTTTGAAGATCTTGTCAGTGAACAGCTTCAGAAGTTTATTTTTTTTATTATATTGTTGGGTGAAAAAAAAATTCGCTATATATATGTGATAATTTCAATGAAACGTGAAACAATCGAATTTTTTTCTTTCTCCTCAGGCTAACGAAAACTCTTGTCCATCCCCAAAACATTCCCTGAAACAACCCCAGAGTGCAAAAACTCTCGACCGAGAAAGGAATGTTCTTGGAAGAGAACAGAAATAGAAACACAATGACTCGAGTTTCCGAATGCCTGAGTTTAATAGAACTCGGGAAACATGGACACAAAGGGTAAAATTCTGAAAATGTAAATGCTAAAATTTGTTTTGAACATTGAAAAAACGTCATTTGAGTTCCAGAATATTTTTTTCTAAGAAAAATTTAGTATGCAAAGCTGAATTTACACATAAAATAACTCCCAACTATTTTTGAATGCTGATCTTCAAATCGAGAATGTGTTTATTCCGGATTTCCAGTTCAATTGGCTAGACATTCACACTATCCAGTTTTTTTTTATGTTTCAAACGTTCAATTTATTTTTTGCAAATATTCTATCCATTAATCACAGCTATGCAAAAGCTACAAATATTGTGACTTCAAAAAAAAAATGCATACCTCAGCCACCGCATTCACAACACTCAACAGTCGACCTTCGGGTTTTTGTCCAATTTCGTTAACATAATTGACGAATCTGCAAAAAAACTAGCATGTCCTTTTAGCTAATTACAAAAAATGAGCCAACAAATTTGATGTTTTTGTTTGCTAATAAAAAGTTTAGGCTTTCGCGGAGATTAGAAAAAGGGAGAATAAATTTAGAATACGTTATAAATTATAGAAATGTTGCCGCTTTTTCTTGTTTTTCCATACTAAAAATGCACTTTTGAATTTTTTTTTTGTTTTTATCGTTCTATGTCAAAACTTTAGACAACTTTTAGGAAAGTTTGTTCTCGTATAGTTTTCAAGAGTAAATAAAGTTATAAATCATGAAAAAAAAAGTAATTTTTGATTACAATTCAGACTTCTCACAAAGCTTTTGATTACAATGTTCGATTCAGCTCAGGGCCCAAAAAGATCGATTTTTCCATTTAGGACATCCAGAAAAATTTCTGAGAAAGGCTGAGAAAAGCTAATGAATTTTGCTGAATATTCCCATTACCAGAAATTACAGTATCTCTGCCTACAGTTATTGTTTTTTTTGGTGTTGAAAACCCTTTTCGACCTGCTCATAGATTACTGTAGTTACTAAATGCTCAAACTCTTCATCGAGTAAAAATCCAATTATGTAAATTTCGAAAATCTTTTTTCTCCCTTTTTCATTTCCAAAAGTACACATGTGTTTTGTGGTTCTTCTTCGTTTTCTTCTTAGGTGTTCCCACGCTATGACAAAACACTAATTGACAAATCCTCTCCTTTTCTCCTTTTTTCGCTTCTTCTTTTCCGTTTACTTTTTCTACCAAACTCTTCTCAATTTACAAAACAATTATCGAGACGAAAAAAGATGAGAAGGATGAGAAGTAGTCGAAAAATACTCAATATTCAGAAAAAAAGGAGCACGAATAACTCATCATCTCAAGAACACTCCTCAAATTACTGTATATTTTTGTTTTTTTTCTCGGAGAATTTTAGTCCGCTATTTTTCTAGTGAAAATTCGGAGCTGACTCGATTGATGAAAGTTTTTTCAGAGTTGTTCTTAGAAATGGACAAACATTTACAACATCTTTACTTTTATTGTACTTCGAAGATTTCTCCACGCAGGGAAGCCTTTCTGAAACTGTATATCATTTTATTCTTCGAAAATGATATATCTACGACCAAACACACTCGCTTGCCGGGTGGGATTTTTTCACATTTAAATCAAGAAGAATACAATTTTCTGTTCAACAAAAGTTGTTTCTATGAAAAAAAAGAAGAAAAATGTAATTTTTCAAAAAAAATTATTTTGTGAAACATAGGTTTTTTTTAGTGAACTGAGTTGTGAAAAGTTCTGTTGATTCCGCTTGAATTTTTTGCGAGGTATGACCGGAAAGTTTAAGTTTTCACAAAGGGATTGAACCTAAATTTTGTCAGTTGTGTTATTATTAAGGTTTAGATTTCAACACTTGAAAAGATATATTTAGCTGCCCCCCCCCCTTCAAGTGAATTTCGAAGAATCTCACCAGGTTCCACACAAAGAGCACTTTTACGTACATGGGATAATTTACATTAAATCTAAGATTTTCTTTGAAACGTTTTTGAGTTATAAAACGGTCCAGTTCCTATTGTAAATTTGGATTCGCAGGACTTACATATACTTCCGAGGATTCATGATTTATTAACCCGAAAGAACAACAATATAATTATTTCTCTTTATTTCCCATTATCAAAGTTGAGAAAACGTATGTTATAAACAATTTTTGATAGGAACACTATTTTCCGAACAAAAAACCAAAAAAGAGTATTTTATCTCCTTGTGAACCACTTCACATTCTCTTCATTTTCCTCTATTTTTTGGTTCAATTTATGAGCAAAAAGTAATTATTTGGATAATTATTCAAAAAGTGCATTAAGCTCTTCTCTTCCATTTTCTTTTTTTGAATGAAATATGTGAATGGGTGATTGTTGAAATAGATAATGAAAACAGCGAAGAACATTTGTTCGAGTATTTCTTTCAATTTCAAACTTCTCTACTTGGCAACATTTTTTGTCTGTTTATTTTATGATGTGCCTAATTTCATCGCCGTATGCGCCCCTTCTAAATCAAATTCTTCTTTTCAGAATACCGCTCGAAAACGGGACCCGACGCATAAATATTCAAATCATTTCTTTTTCATATACAAAATATGCAGTTGGAATTTGATTGAATTTTACTACTTCTACGGAGAAAAGAAGAGGCATTTCTTCTCAAGAGCTTTGTACTACTAGATTCACTTCGTTTTATTAATTCTTCAATCGGTGTCATTTTCAACAAAATATTTTTGGATAGAATAATTCGGGAAAGGTCAGTTTATGAGTATCATAATTAGACACTGTGAACAAACTCTTATCTTTGGGAATATCAAATGACTCTTATTGAAAAATGAATACCAGTTTTATTTTCAGGTGCCATGTGATGATTCCGCGAAATTTCGCTCTTTTGTGTATTGGTTTCGCTTCAATTCAAGGTGAGTGAGATATGATTAATATGTTCAGAACCTAGAGAAAAGAAATGAAACCATTCTAATTATTTTAAAGTAGATTGTTCTATTCTTCAAACATCATATCAACAAAAAAATCATTTTTCAAATATCTCGAACAACTAACACTTCCGTTAAATACACAGAAAAAAAACATTTAAAAAAAGATTTTTTGATTCTGAAGTTTTCATGTCTAAAATGCCTAAACACTTTCAGTCTTACGCAGTTGTTTTTTATGTAAAGTTAGTTACTATATTTTTTTAAACCTGTCACGTTCTTTTTGAAACTGTTTGAAAATAAGTTTAAAATCTTTTCAATTTTCAAATGTACCGCAACGATTTTTTCTAATTGAAATAGGCAGTCAGGAACATTGAAAAAATTTTTGGTGTGAATTATTTTGACTAGCTTGTTTAAAAAAAATCTGACTTCAATGTCCGAAATTTCGACACTTTTTTTAATTATTTGTTTTTTATCAATAATACAATTTTCAAACTATTTCGTGACTATGATACGATCAAAACGAATCAACTTGTTTTCAGTATGTTTATCAATAACTTGTTACGACTGTCATTCTGATCAAGGAGCATGTAATGATGGCGAGTGTGAAGGAACAGTATGTATCAAAATGGAGACTACAAACAAAGATAATGGTAATTTTATAAATTAGAAGAAAATATGAATTTAAACATAAACTTTGAAGATCGTCGGACAGTTCAAAAAACATGCGGAGATGATTATGAAGAAATGTCATGTCAACAATCAATAATAGGAAGTAAACTTATGAGTCGATGTGTTTGTGATACGCCATTTTGTAATGGAGATCAGGTAAACTACTAAACTTTGGGTCTTTCTAAATAAATTACTCTATTCAGCAACTGATGGATTCTGGTCTTGAGCCAACATCAGCTGCTCCTCCCGCCAGTCATTACACTCAATTTGCCCTTTTGGTGGCAATTATTATATTTGTCGGAGCCAGTTGCTCACTTATTCTTATCGCGACTATATGTGTACAGTTTTGTTGATCTAATAAATATTTCCTTTTCTCACCTTACAATACCATGTCCATGAGTTGTTCGCAGATTATCGATTGCAGTGTTTTTTTCAGGATCGGTTAGTGATTCGAATTGAATTTCAGCTAATATTGCATTCAATAAAACTTTACTACATGAGATCGCGACTGGGGCATACGAGATACTTCTGAAAACAAACCATTAACATTTCACCAATCGTTTCAATGATCGTGGTACTATAGTTTCAGTTTTCGACCACGAATTATATTGAAACACGTTTTCTACGGTGGTAACATAGATGAGGACCGAATATGATATTGAAACTCCTACTACTGATGAACAAGTTCTCAAAAGATATGCATGAATTTTTTAAATTCCAGCGACAATAATTTTTTCTAACATCCAATAACACTGACAATATTGATAGTGTGCATGGAACCAATTTAGTTTTGGATTATAGCTCAGTGTTCAGAAGAAAGTGGTAACTAAAATAACCTGATAGCAGAAAATATTTGATCAGCTAGTAGCAGTTCGTTACAATTGACATAGGTTAGTTTAAATTATGATATCGTGAAACTTCTTGAAGAACAAGAACACTTTCTACTATCGATTATAAATTGTATGATTTATTGTATTTTGCTCATTATACCAGTCAAAGGTTTACTTGTAAACATTCATAGAATTTTCTAAGCTTACCTTGCAATCCACATCGAAACCATTCTAACCAGTTCTTCAATATCTGCTTTTCCTCTACTTTTATATAATTCTCTTGCTCGATTCCATTCATATCTTGAATACTTTTTTATTTTTCGCACTCAAAATTTAGACTTACGGGGTGAATGGCACTATTGAACAAGTTGCAGACATCTTCAACGAATGAATATTTCAAAAAAAAACTTAATTTCGTGCTAACTCTAAATAACTAGAACACGCTTTAAACGTATGAAATTCTACAAACTCTGAAGCTTTTACATTATATCATTTATTTACATGAATGCAGAAAAACCCGAGGAAAATAGAAAATTGCAATCTAGATGAGGTTGACTTTTGAGAATTTTTTGAAATATGTGTAAGGGTTTCGAACAGTTGCCAACAGTCCGCGTTTGTTCAGAATTGGTTCAGCTTCGGAGTATCTGGAAAAAGTTTTGTTTGTTGTTTTAAGAAAAGGATTGAGTCACTTACCTCAATGGGCTTCCATCCAAATCTAGCATTGCGCCACCCATAACTCTTAGAATAGCATCTCCTGCACAAGTATCCCATTTTTTGATAGCTGTGGTGTGCATGTACAGTTCTGAAGTCATTTTATTGACTAAAAATTGTAACTTTCAATCACTGACCTGCTGTTCCGTTTACCAATCTTAATGTTTTATATCCACTTCCACCAGCTGGTTCAATTTCAACATTTTCTCCCAAAACTTGTTTGACAACATCTTTAACTTTTCCAGCATGCGACCTTGATACTACAACCTTTTTCGCCGTCTTCTCATAAGGAATCGATTCAATTCGTTTTCCACTTGATGTTATCACACCAAATCCAGCCAAGCCGAATACTAAAAAAAAGCATATTCATTTAACGATTTAAAAACGTATTATCAACTTACTTGTTTCATTGTAGAAAGGTCTATAAATCGCTCCAAAAATCGGTTCATCACCTTCAACAATACAAGTCATTACAGTAACATATTCGGTCAATCCCTCTGAAAATGATTCAATTTTGAAATGACAAAAAAAATTAGGAAAACCTGTAAATTCCTGAGTGGCATCGAGCGGGTCAACGAAAATGCGAATATCAGACAGTGGGATGCGACGATTTGGGATTCTGAAATTGTTCAGAAGCGTAAGATCAACATTCAAAGAGCAATATGACAATAAAAATGTTTTCAAAAAATTTACTTTTGAAATCAAACGAAATGCATATTTAAGAAGAAGCTGCCGGAGGACTTTCAATGATTTTCTGATTTCAACCAAAGAGAGATTATATTGGTACACTCAGATTTTTCGAACTAATTTTTATTGGGCCCAGATACAGGTTGCAAAAATGAAAAACAAATTGTTTCTCAATGGAGACATCAGATTTTATTTTTTTTATCATAAAACATTTTTTCTTCGTTCTTTCTTCGAAGCAGTGTAAATTAATAAAACGTGGCACAACCTAGTTTTTCTTGTTTAAATCTTGATTCAAGTTCAGTAAACACTAACCTGTCCAAGTATTCTTTCACACTTTGCCATATTGCATAATTATCAGATCGGTATGGTTCAATTTCTTTTTCAGACATTTCTGATTGTTTTTCTTCTGAAACTATATTCAACCTTGGAAACCTTTGTAGAATATCCATTATTAGATGGTTTGATATTAAATCAGCTCTTGTCAACAATTCTTCTTTTCCTTCATCTGTCAATCCTTTTGCTGCTATTTTTAAGGCTATAAATACTTTATTGCTTTCTATTAATATTTTATGTCTTACTTTTCTCGTCGTGTACTTTTTGCACTGCGTGTCCTCCCATTTCAACTGCTAGAACTGCATAACTCACAATAGCACTGAGATCAACATCAATTTCCGGCATTCCGTCACCAGATTCAAAAAATATTAAATATCCGAGGTATAGAAACCCGATGGTCATAATTACAGTGAATGTGTTTTTCGCGTGTAATCGAACTTGCATGTTGAAACTGTTATTGTTTTTTGACTGAAATTGCACACCTTTCAACGTTAAAAACATAATTTTTTTCTTATTTTCACTCACTTTTAAAATATGATACATTTTGGAATAAATGAACGAACAATAAAAAGAAAAATTCACTCACTGTGTATGAAATAGCGTAAATCCGATTTTATCTCTTTCGTGTGCCCATCAAGTCGCCAGATTATATCTGTTTTTGAAAAACACGCTGTAAAATAGTTTTTTTTTCGGGAAAAAACCGAAAAGGAAAAATAAAAAATCCAATATTACACGATTGACCGTGTCCTAGAAACCGACACATTCCAAGTTCGGCCATCCTGAAAACTCATGATTTATTTTTGTTTTCTTGGAAAAAATACTGCCTGACGTTCAAAATTATTCATTTTCAGCTGAACAAACAAAATTATGACAGAAAAAGCCGAGTCAGTGGTAAGCAAATCATCGAAAAAACGGAAAAATAGGTAACAAATTTGATTGAAAATGAGGGAAAATTAATTTTCAGAAAAAAACGTGCTCGACAATGGAGTTGTTACGTGGATAATTTGAAAAATACAATTGATTGTATGTATGAAATGTGTAGGAGTGAACAATCTGTTGCCGGTTGTAAGGTATATTTGGGTTTTTAACTAGCAACTTGATGAAATATTTTTCAGGAAGCCATTCTCTATCTGCAAAGTGCAAGTAATGACTTTAAGTCTTTAATTGAAACAATAAATGTGGAGCAAGAATGGACGACGTTAGAACCTGAAAAGCGACAATCCGTTGCATGGGAGATTCGAAAATCAATGTCATCTCCAAATCCAGTCACAATAACAGACAAACCACTACTTCCAATGTAAGTACCTTTATTTTTTATTAATTCATAGTTTTATTTCAGATCTTCGATGATAGCTGAAGCAGTTCGACACGCATCGACACCAATAGAAAAACCATCAGAACAAAATTTAACACCTCAAATGGGATTGACCTATGCCAGAATAACAGCAGCAGCCGCAGTCGCAGCAGTAGCCGTGGCCGCTGAACAACAACAAAATCTTTCAGGTTCAGTGAATTTTTTTTTCAAAATTTTTTTTAATGTTTCGATGAATCTGTTTTCAGTTGATGATGGTTGGCAGGTTGTCGGAAGTCGTCGTCGGAAGAGCACTTCATCAACTACCGTCAGCGAATTCGATCGGGAAATGAGTATTGAGAAAGATCAGGCACCAGTTGTACCATTGAATGTATATGAAAGACTATCGAGTACAACATCTTATAGAAGACAGAGCACTTCTGGAATTAGAAATGGAAGTAGTTTAAATGTCTCCATGAGCGGAAATAATATGAACACTACAACGAATGACAGTAGTCGACTGACATGTCCAAGAAGTGCGATGGATTTACCGCAAACTAAGGTAAACTGAGTATTTATATGTTTATAAATTTTTTCTCAATCAGTTTGTGTTCTGTGGGGTAACACCACGAATCGTATATATTCGCTGTAGACAAAGTTTGTAAAATTATTAGCTGATTTCTTTGATCAGAGAACTAACATAACAATTATTCAGGCATCGATGGCAAAAATGGCGTATAGTAGACAACTGCTATGGGAGAAAAATCAACAAATTCTAGTCGAAAAGTTACGAGCAAGGCAGAAAAAGGAAAAACAATCGAATAAAGGATGTGGTATGTTTTTTTCTATTTATTCACAGTTCCCTTTTTCACCAGTTTTTTTTTCTGATGAATCGGCGTTTTAAAAAAAAGTAAACATAGAGTGATTGTTATCTTCAACTGTGCTTATACACTCTCCTCGTCTCGCTTTCCATTATTTTTTTTTAATTTTTATACTCTTAGGGTTCAATTTCGCTGATCCTCAAGCAGTTCGGAAAAGTGTGGAGGCATTCAATCAACAGCAGAAAAATCGAAAATCGACGACTGTGGTTGGAACAGAGAAGAAAGCGAAGAATCTTCACTCGATAAATGAGCATGGAGAATCTTCTGCAGATAATTTAAACACAACACTGGGTAACACCACAATTCTGAAGTATTTCGAAACTAACTGTGTTCTTTCAGCAGAAGATGATAATATTCCTGCCGATCCAACTCCTTCTTGTTCATCTTCAGATGTTAATCAAAAAAGCTCAGAAGATAAGAAATCATTGTTCGGATATGTTGATGTAGACGGATTGGAGAATGATGTTGAATGGAGAGAAATGACAGAAGAGGAAGAGTCATTGGCATTAGAAGAAAATAGTTTGAAATTAGAAATAAAACAAGCTGAAGCGATTTTGATAGATGAAGAACTGGAAAGACAAGTGGACGATGAAGCAGGAAAAATAGAAAAGGAAGAAAAACGAGAGAAGAAATTGCAGAAAAGAGCGTCGAAAAATCAGAAAGACGAAAAAGAGAAAGAAAAACAGTTGGAATATGAAAATTTCCGAAAAATGTTTGATGAAATTCAATCGTTGGCGACTGTAGCATGGTCGGAAATTATGGAAAATAGCAGCAGAGTGAGCTCCAATATTCACGAACCAGGAACGCCTGTTGAGAAACACGAAAAAATGAACAGTCCGAGCAGAAGAAGGTAAGATATTGGTTTCTTTATAATTAAACTTGAAAAACATACGTGAAAGACATCTGTGATGTCTGACAGAACCGAATTTTGACAGGTATGAAAAATAAAATTATCGTCAACTGTTTGTCTTTGAAAGTTTTGAAAAACTGTTCCTCAATTTCAACATTTTTACTATGTCGATCAGGCTTGTGCGGAATTTCTTTGTCTTCGAGATACCTTTGTACCACAGAAAAGCGGAATTTCTCAAGTTCAGTTAAAATTTGAAGTATTGGATAACATTTTTATGTATTTCAAAGTGTATGAAGTTTCAAATTAAGAACATTTTCTCTAATTAAAAAAGGCAATTTCATAAAAGATTTCCCATAATCTGGTTCCCGTAAAACGGATACCGCTGAATCAGTAAAAATTACCTTTGTGAGAGTCTGAACAACACTATTTACATTAAAATTAGGTTGATGCAGAAAATACTATTTCGAAAAAGTATAGTATTTCTATGATTTTTAAAATACAGTAGCGGTTATTAGTGAGTTATATTCTAGTATTTCAGCTATAACTCGACTTAGAATGGTCATATTGGCATCAGATTTGAAATTTTTATAGTTAACACTCATAAAAACATGCCTGAAAATTAGGAAGTTGTGGGTATGGGCTTGTAATTCTCCAGGTGGATGATATTAACTTCCATATTAAAGCATTTTTTTCAAAATAAAAACTATAATAGTTTTCAGTTTGAAATGAAACCTGTCTCATTCGAAAGAGATACCAAGTCGACGAATTTGTAAAAAAAAAAACACGCAAAATAACACAGAAATGATTAAAATATAACTCACTAATGACCGCTACTGTATATTCAGATGTCAAAAGGACGATGATGATTTTGGGAGAAGGCACGAGGAAAAGTTGAGAAGAGCAGATGAACTCAGACTTCATTTGCAAGAAGAAAAAGCTGCAAAAGTTAAGGAGTTAACCAACCGAGTGAGTTTCTACAACAAAGTATTTTACAAACAACGTTCTTTAGGTGGAAGAGGTTCGAGCAAAGCAGGCGGCACTGAAAGAACGAAAAAAACGAATTTTGGAGGAAAGAATGAGGAGAGTTGCTGAAAATCGGGATAAAAATATAATGGAGGTTATTCGGAAAGCAAAAGACGATGAGCAGAGAGTGAGTAGTTTATAAATAATATGTTTTGCATTGTTCCGTTCCAGGTGTCGGAAGTAAAATTTATCGCTTCACTTCAAGAAGACAATAAGAGGTTTGAGATTATGATGAAAGATGCTAACATGGAGGTGAAAATTATGTTTCTTAATCATTTCAAATTTTTGAATTTATAGGAAAAACAGAAACAAATGGCAGATGAAAGAGCGCGGATAATGGAAGAAAAGGTGGCGAAAAAACGAGAAAAGGAAGCAGCGGCAGTTTGTCGACGACAAAAAGCAGCAGAAGCACGACAGAGCAGAATAAAGCAATTGACGGATCAGAAAGAAGCTCGTATGACGCAAAGAACTAAAGGAACAAGTAGCAACAAAGAGGAAGTCACAGGAGAAGAAGAATTTCTGGAAGCTAAAGTCGAGCCCGAAAAAGACCACCTTTTGGAACTACGTGAGGCTTTGAGTTCAAATTCTTCGAAATCTTTGTCGAAAATCTGGAATTGGCCGAGTGTTGAAAAATATTCCATTTCGAGAAGTTGCAAAACCTGTCAGTTTCAATCGTTTTCCGATTTGGAGTGTGTTTCACATGTATTCGACAAGCATGTAATCAAAACCCAGGATGCAATGGTAACAAATATGGACCCACAAAATTGAAAAAAAAAAGAACAAGAATTTCTTTTCAGGATAAAATGTTCATTGAATCTGAGAGTTTACCAGCCGTAGATAAAAATTCGAGAGAAGAAGAATTGATGATGTCAAGGGAATATTTGTGCAAAATGTAAGTTTTACTGAAGCTTCAAAAAAAATTTTTTGTTTTCAGCCAATTATCTGAAAAAGTGCCGAATCCGTTGAGCTCTCCGAGAAATCGAACCAAGTTCATTCGAGAATTCATCATGGTTTTCGATAAAATGATGTCGACTTCAACAAAAACTGATATAGTTATTCAAAAACAAGTAGAAGAAGCGCTTTCTGAACTATTGATTGCGATTGAAAGTGATCAGAAAAATGATATGTATATAAATATTGAACAGTTTTGTGCAATTGGAGGTGTTGAAAAAGTATGCGCGGCAGTTCTTGAATGGACAAATCGAGGAATTGGGCTGAGATTATGTATCAAGTTATGCCACGCATTTTGTATTTTCCTCAGTGATGCTCGTGTTTCATATTCTGTTCTGTTTAAATCTGAAATGTTGGCTATACTCGATCAAATCATTCATCTCATACAGGTATATAACCTTCCGGATTTAATTAAAAGTTGTTATCGATATTCAGGCAAACCCTGCCAATCCGCAATTATCAGCTTTATTCGATATTCTTCATTCCGTTCTCAAATCAGTGGTTGCTAGGATATCGATCGTTAGAAAAAGTTCTGAAAATTCAAGGAAATGGAAAGAATTATATTATCTTGATGAGAAAGTCGATGGTGTTCTCTTGAATATTTCGACATTTTTGAAATCATCGATTACTCCAGATGAATTCACTGTCGCAATCAGCGAATCGAGAATAGTTGTTTCGAAAATTTTCAAGATTTGTGATGTTCTATCAAATCGTGGAAAGGATAATGGGTGAGAAAAATTGTGGAATATGAAACTTTATATTTTTCTTCAGACTTTATGTTCAATTCATGGACACGTGTTTGGAATATACATATAAGTTCAGACAAAGTTCAACAAAACCATCATTTGACTTGGCGGCGAATGTGATTGGAATTTGCGAGAATATTGAAAAGCCACAACTTTGGAAAGAATTGATTGATGAACCTAGAAGACTGATGATTTTGTATATTTTGTTGGAGGATTATCTGAATAGAATTGGAAAAGCGGTGGTTACCGAAAATGAAAACAAAAAGTTTGTTATTTACGGGATTTTTTTTTCATATGAGAGATTCCAATAGTCTGTTTACGTTAAGTCTTTTTCTAGCTTGAACGCTAAAAAAATGAAAACTTCCAAACTGTTAAAAATTACCAATGTTTCAGAAAATGGGATTCAGTGACTAAGAATGAAGAATCAATTATGAAGCTGTTACGATTTTTCGAAAAACTTATTGATGGCTGGAATTATGAGAAAAAGGTATTTTGCCTCAGTTCAAAGCCAACTCCTAAATCCTCATTTTAGAAAGTATGCATGATTAACTGGACATCTGAAAATTCTGGAATTTTAAAAACAATAAAAAGTCTACCACTTCGCATGCATTGTGTCGAACCCTATGCCCCGGTTATTCAAAGTGTTGTCAAGAAAATCAATGAGAATTTGAGAAAGTGTGAAAAATTGGAATTTTTTAAAGATTTTTCATTTGTAAGTTGTTTTTGAATTATTCACGATGATTTTGAGACTTTTTGCAGTTGCTATAGGATGTACATACATCATTAGTTATGGTATAAAGCTTTAATTATTAATATGAGATAGTATGTGAAAAACCTGGTTTATATACCGCTTTTATTATTTAAAAAAAAGATAGATTCAGAAAATATTTCGAAATTCATATAGAATGGATAAGTTACGGGAGTTTTTGACTGAAATAGTGAACATTGGGAAAAATGAGCAATTTTCGGAGAGTTCTGAATTCGGAAAAAACGTAAAAGTAGAAGAGATTTTGGAAAATATGCGAATAATTGGAATGGAAAATGAATCAGAATTCGTAATTGATGAATACGAGGACGATTTTGCATCTATTTACAAAAGCTTGTTGACGATGACCTTTTCGGCCTGGAAAACTGCATTCAACACAGAGGAGAAGAATTATAGAAAGGGTAGATTGGCTTTGAGATTGTTGGTGAATTTGGTACAACGCTCGGAAAGGTCTGACTTTATTTTACCAAAATGAAAAGCAAATAATATTTCTGCAGATTCGCCTCATCGATTTTACACGAATCAATTGATTTGATTGAAAGTTTGTTGGTTGTTGGAGAATTTGACAAGGAAATATTTATGTTGTTGACCAAAACGGCGAATGTTGGGTATTTGGAGTTCCAGAAGTCTACGAGATATTCGAACTTATTGGGAAGAGTTGTTGATGCATTCTACGAAGCAAATAAACAAGGTCGGTTATTTCTTCAGAATATTTTCCACCTTTGGTATGTTAACTACTTTAAAAAAAATTCACCCCCAGAAAAATGATAAAAAACCTAAGAATTATTCGAAAATTTAGACTTTTTCTAGAATTTATGACAAATACTCTGCAGGCTTTGCAAAGCGCTTTAAAAATTTCCAATTATTTTATTATTCTTATTCAGAGAATTCGATCGAGAACGATGCTCTGGCTTATCTTTCGATACTCTTGGAGAAAGATTATGCTCTTCTTGCCAATTGTTATGCAGAAATGAATGCGATGAGGTTTTGTAAGTTTCTAGCCATCGTTGAACTGTTGATCGAGAGTACCCAGTTTGAGGTTAGTCATCATATTGTCCTTAGCATCTCAAAGAGTTTTTTTCAGATTCATACGAATAATCTTCTCTTCATATTGAATTTGTTAGAGTTAATCTGTACTGATTATCAGAGTTATATCAGTTCACAGGAGAAAAAATACCCGAAAAGCGTTGAAGAAAGAAAAGAAGCAACAGTGGAGACTTTGAAATTACTCATCGAGATTGTTGGTGAGCCAGAAATTCAACCATATATCGGCGTATTATGAATCGTTCTAGGTGAAATGTGTTCGAATGTCGAAATGACATCGAAGCTCAATGAAAAAGCAACTTCTATCAATTGCGTTTTTGACGTTCTGGATGTCATTCTTCACACAGAAGCCAGATTTTTCGAGTTCCGCTCAACTCACGAGTTTCCTTCCGTAATTCCAGAAGACGAAAAGATTCGAAAAGCAATTCTGGAAGAGAAGCGAATCGAAGCAGCGAGAAAACAACAACCAGACAGACCGAATGTACCTGTAAGTTTACGATCATACAATGTTTCGATTTATATTATTCGCAGCCACCAGCAAAATTAAAACGAGTTCAAGAATCCGATACACTGTCAGCTATTTCGGATGTGTTTCTCGATTTTTGTAAAAACTTGAAAGTGGATGACTATGGAGTGATGGGAGAGTTGAAGTTGAACTGCCTGAAAGCTATAGGTAAATTAAAAAATGAAGGAATATTAGGAGTCATACGGTTTTTCAGCAAATCTTTGTGACTTATCGATGGAAAATAAATTGGCAAGTGAGCAAAATGGCAGAATGGGACTTATATCGGTATTGCAATGTACAACAAGAAGACCTCTTTGGTTTTTCGAAAGTTATGCAATGGTAATTTGGCTTGAAATTGTAAAATTTACTTTAAAAAAACGGTTCATATTATTTTTCAATTGTTTTCAATAATATTGTCAGACCTCCTGATTACAACATGATTTCCCTAACTCAAGAAAGTTATTTTTTCAGCAAAAATGGGCCATTTTCTGTGTTCGACAGTTAACGGATGAATGTTTAGAAAACAAAGAAGTTATCCTGAATTTGGAGCAGGTATTTATTTTTTTTCCATATTATCGATAAATTCTGATTTTCAGCCTGCTCAACCAATAATAAACCGCGAAAAGTTGCTGGCCGAATTCGGACTCAAATCAGTTATTGAAAATGATAAATTGAAATTGAGACCGATTTCAGAAGCTGAAGAATAAATGTTTTGTTGTTTTCTCATATTTTCGTTATCATTCGGATGGTTTTTGTCCAAATAGAACTATATATAAAGTCGGAAAAACAAAACTATGTGTATTATCCAAATTTTTAGAATGGACTTCAAAAATATGAACTTTACGGATATGGAAAAATCGGTGTATGGAGGAGATCTGGAGAATGACGCCGAATTGATGGCAGAATTGGCAGCGATTCAAGAAGAGGAAGAAATGGGAATGAGGCGAGAAAGACAACGACAAACAGTAGCTGAAACAAGAAGACAACAGGCACCTGGAAATGTACCTGGAATAGATCAAAGAGCATTGGCAGCAGCGTTGGCAGATGGACATGAAGATGGAAATGATGAAGAACTTGAAATGGATGAGGAATTATTGGTGGGTTGTTTGTTCTAAGGTTGGGAATATATTACTTTTAAGCTCCCGAATATACTACGGCAGTTTTATTGTCCGATAAGGTATTCAAACGAACGATATTTTAAGAGGTAGTGTAATCAGGCCTTGACCGACATTACTAGGGGCTTGTCAGAGTTCGCGTTTTTCATTATAATAATTATTATGCAGTTTATTCTCAATATGTTAGAATAGTAGTAGAGAATTAGTTCCTGACTTCGTATTTCTAGTCCAAAGTTTTTTTTTGCAGAATGAACTTGCTGGAATAACCGGAACTGGTGGATCATCAGAAGAAGGTACAAGTAGTGTCCCACCGCCTAAATCTTCCCAACCTTCACCTCCTCCTGTACCTTCTCGAGCTCTGCCAACTCCCAACGCCAATCGAGACGAAGCTCAAATATCACATCTCCGCCAATTACATTGTGTATACTCGAAAATGTTCGAAGCAGCTAAGAAAAGTGGTGAAAGTGCGAAAGAAAGAAGGTATAAACGAGCAGTTGAGAAACTGGTCGAATTAATAAAAGCAGCGGAGAAAGGAAAGAAGATTGACCCATCGGAAATACCTGTTGCACCACCAAACTTCACCGCGGATCCTCATCCGAGTGCACCTGTCGCTCAGCCAAGTCATCACCCAACTGGGTCCTCGATTCGAGAAGCGGCTGCACCAGCACCTCCACCAGTTCCTCAAAGAACACCAAGTTCTTCTTCTACTCCTGCTACTCCTCCACCAATTCCTCAAAGAAAAGCGTCCACAATGGATCCGAAAAAAGAGGAGTTTTTGAGAATTCTCACTCGTAGGAGAGATTTATTCGTGGCGAATGGTAAAGCTGCGATTGGAGCACACGATAAAGAAGCGGCGAAAGAGTTTGTAACAATGGCGAAGACATTTGATCAGGCAATTGCTGGTTTGAAAGAACAAGAATCTACCGATGGATTGGATTTGAGTGAAGTTCCACCATCACCTCCACCATATCGAAAGAAAACAGAAGAAGAAGTTGCAAAACCAAGACCCGCTCCAGTCTCATCTCCAACTCCATCACAACAACCCGGCACTTTCTTAGAAGCTTTACAACATAGACAACAAAGATATTTGCAAATTGCCGAAAAGGCGAAAGCTGATGGAAATGATAGGAAAACTAGGTGAGTTAACTGTAGTTTTTCAACTCTTGAATTCAATCCAAAAACCATCGTCCACATAGTTACATTGGATAATGGAAAATTATGATTTAGGATGAACCAGCGAATTGCTGGACAATATGCAGAGGCAGTTCGAGATGCGAAAGCAGGACGACCAGTTGCGGCAGCCGAATTACCTAAATTACCTGATATGGCTGAATTGCCACCTCAAGGTGGTTCTGCTCCCAGACCAGCAGCTCAAAAAGGGCCTGCTCCAGGAAGTTTGTTCTAATTAGATATGTAAAAAAATTCTAATTCCATTTTTTTCAGTGAAGGCACCTCCTCAAGTTGGACCACTTGCTCCGTCTGGAAATCCTGAAAAATCGCGAAACTCTGTTCAATTGGATTTCTTGATTCAACGACAAAATGAATTCAAACAAGCTGCAATTTTGGCGAAGTCAAAGGGAGATATTGAGTTGGCGAAAAAATATTTGTTGGATGCTAAAGGATTCGATAAAATGATTGAAGCCGCAAGATCTGGGTTACCCGTTAGTATTAAACAGACACCAATTCCACCACAAGCAATGACTTCTGGTTTGACACTTCAGCCGAAAATTCAAGCTGGAAAAACATCGGATGGTGGATTGGAGAACAAGGGGGAGAAATTGGAGTTTTTAGAGAAGACCTTGATTGAACAAGTGACATTGGCTCAATCGAATCAGATGAGATTTACTAGACTTGGCGATGTTGGAAAGGTATGTTTATAATAATTATTTAGGATAAAAGGCTAAAAATTCAGGTCAAAATGTTTGAAACGTGGGCTAAAGTTTCAAAACAAGATTTATTACTTGTGCGCGCAGTTGCTCAGCAGAATTTGAACATTCCGAAATTCCACTATGAAACACGACAAATTCCATCAGCTGATTTATTCCCGGATTTAGCCGAGGATGCATTTGAATTGATTATTACTTCTTGCAGGTTCGAGTAACATCCCGTTTATAACCCTCCAAAGTATTTTTCCAGAAATGTCCCACTTCCTTCTGGCTACGAACCACATCATGCTAATATTTTTGTCAAATACACATTCCCATTCCCCACTGAAACTCCACAAACTGGAAAGACGAAAACAATATCCGGAAGTGTGAATCCGGAATTCGGGGAGACCATAATATTGTCGATTGGAAGTGGAAAGTTGAGAAATTCGAAATTGCAACGGGCATTTAAACGAGGTGGATTGAAGTTTGAAGTATATCAGAAAGGAGGATTTATGAGAAGTGATAAATTGATGGGAACTTGTGAATGGAAACTGGATAAGTTGGAGACATCGGCTGAAATGGAGGATTCGTTGCCATTGAGGGTAAGAATGAACAACAAGGAAAATTCTGTTTACCTTTTTCTTTCGTATCCGCTCCAAGTTATCATTTTTCAGGAAGGTCGAAAAGCGGTTGGTGGTTTATTATCGGCAAAAGTTCGAATTCGTGAGCCAATTGGTGATGCAAAAGCGCAGACACAAACACACAAATGGTTGATTTTGGATAATTGATCGGATGATGTAGAAAATATGTATTGAAAAAATGAATTGTAGATTTTTATTGTATTTTCATAAACAAAGTTTAGAACATAAAGTAAGTAGAACGAGATTCGCAGAATAAAAAGAGATAATGTTAAATCAATCAACAAAGAAACTCGCAGACAAAGTTGAAGGGAGAATATGATACAGTATTGAAAATTTACCTATTGAATTTTGGCCTATACCGTATTTAATCTATTATACGGGCACTCATGTCACTCTCATTTTCAAATCATTTAAAAATTATTTTTGCTAGTTTGTTGATTTTGTTGGAAAGAGTCTTGGATTTTCATCCAGAGCACCATCGGATATCAAACGGGTACCTCTTGAAACAGAGTTTTTCTATGATAAGGGACTAGAAAACATGGATTGAACAATAAGAAAAGTACTCTTTTCCTTGTCCTTTTTAGTCCTAATATTGTTTGGACGTGTATTGTACTTGGTTTTCCATTTTATGTTTCTCTGATTCACGAATCAAAAATTCCAGACTCCAGCTGATATTCTTTTTTCCCAGTCTTATATATATACTTATGTCCTAATTCGAAATTGTCTTGTGTCAACTACTTTGTGTATGCCCTGTTTTCCAATAAATATTTGAAAATATAAATTCCTGTGAAAAATACTACGAAAATGTTTTTTTTTTCGAATGCACAATCAAAAAATATAGTAAAATAAAAAAAAGGTTTCCTAGGCCCACAAATTTGTAAACCTGTGTTGATCACTCGCGGTAGGAAATAAACTCTTTCTTTCTTTTTTATCGCATACTCGATTTTTGTTTGGTGGCTTGGCGCATTGAATGTTTCGCAAAAAGTTTTTTTCGGTTTATTTTTTTTTGCACATCGATTGAACCATTCTTGAAAAAAGAAGAAAATTTTATCCAATCAATTTTTCTAACTGTCCGCTCATTATTATTAATAAAAATATTTCATCTGAAAATTTGAGATTTACTGTAGTTCTGTTATTCTCAGCCCATTTGTCTATTTTGAGATTCATCAAAAACTCTTCGAACTGTCACTGCAGTGCATGTATGCCAAATCGGAATCTCTCAACGTAATCAAAAATACATATAATATTTTACTATACTTTCAGATGACAAAAAGGACATGTCGATATTGCGAAAAAAGTCAAGAGCAAAAGGACATGACCTACGTTCCGAAAAATAAGCGACAATTATTGAAATGGGTACAAATTCTGGGATCAATATTTGTGGAAAATATTCAGAAGAACAAGAAAAACTTGATTTGTCGCGACCATTTTGAGATAGTCGGAAGAATGCGTAGTTTGGATGCTTTGCCGGTGAGAATGGATGGATGTGAAGAGGTTTGTTAGATATAAGACAACTCAGAATTGAAAAGTTCATTTTTTTGAGTGATATTAAACATTTTCTCCAAAAAAAAATCGTATTCTTTTTGATATGTGGTTTTTTTTTAAATGCGAGAAAAAAAATGTCAAGAGTCTCATACTTCAATATTCTTGTTTCAGCCAAAAACTGTTTATCAGTTGTGTTTCATTTGTGAGAAAATTGAAGACATTGGTATGATGAACGTGGTTGATAAAAAAACGATTCCATTTAAATATATGTGCTCAAGTCATAAGAAAACTGATGAAGATCTGATTGATTCCAATGTGTAAGATCCATCCACCATTAAACCTTGGGTGAGTTTTGAAAGCGTATACATATTGAGAGGAAAATTAAAAGTGGGATAAAAAACTCGGCAAGTTGTTTTTAAAAGAAAGATCACTTTTTCAAAGATTTAACTTTAGATGGATTTTTAACCGAAAAATCTACGTTTCGTGAAGATTTTAAACTTCAAACATTTTTTTTCTTGAACACCACACTTCTGAGTAAAAAATCCTTCAAAGGTTATACCTAAAAATGTTCTCTTTTTTCAAAGCAACTTGTCAACTCTCCGTACCCCACCTTTACTGATATGTTATTTTCAGATAAATATCAAACAATGTTGTTATTGCGGAAAATTTTGCAAGCAAAAAGATTTGACTCTTGTTCCGGAAAATAAACAATATTTATTGAAATGGGTACAAATACTTGGATCCAAATTTCTTGAAAACATTCAGAAGAACAAGAAAAGCATGATTTGTCGCACGCATTTGAAGTTGGCAAAGTCGGAAAAAAGGCGTAGTGTAAATGCATTACCGGTGAGAATGGATGATTGTGAAGAGGTTTGCAGATTCTCGAGGATCATGAGATTTAATGTTTTTACAGCCGAAAACTGTTTATCAAATATGCATTGTTTGTGAGAATATTCAAGAAAACAATATGATGAAAGTGGTCAATTCAGAAGCATTTCCAATGGAATATATGTGTTCGAATCATACACAAGAAAATGAAGAAGAAGATTTGATTGAGTCTAATTTGAATCCTTCAACATGCAGTACAAATCAGGTAAAATAAAAAAACAACATTTTTGAAAAAAAAAAGGAAAAAATATTACACAAATGCATTTAGAAATTTGAAGAAAACAAGGAGAGATCCTCAAGTTTTTCGAAAAACGATTTGATTGAAGCACAGAAGTATTTGAATAAGGTATTTCCAACGTGTAAGATGTCAAGTTTCGTGAAAAAGCGGATGGTTATATGCCGTTATTTCCTGAAATATGAACATCAATCTTCGACAACTACAGTACCAAAAAACCCGGATACACTGGCCAAATGGGTGGATATTCTTGGAGAAGAGTTCCACGAAAATGTCAAGAAATATGAATTCAATCGGATTTGCCTGAGCCATTTTGATTTGGAACCGTCCATGCTGAGAAGAGGAATAAATTCACTGCCCAGAAAGACTGAGGTACAACAAAAAATGTTGAATTGATAATAATGATAAGAGTTGTTTAAAGGTTAATTATTCTGAGCAAAGTGCATCTGATTTGAATAGTTCGACCAAAAAGGATAATCATTGTGAAATGCCACCAATGAAAAGAAGAAGAAAAAATCCGCCGAATAAAATAATAAACATAATAGAATGTATGTTTGAAGACTATAGTGATATTATCGAAAAAACAAAATTGAAATTCGAAAAATAAGTTATTAGAATCAGTTTTCATTATTTGTTCTGTTAGGTTCCTTTGATTGTACATTTTTTGTGAATAACGAGTTGATGTGTTTATAATTCGAGGTAATATGTCATGTTTTATAATAAATGTATTCATATAATATGCATGATGTTAATTTTAAAAAAACAGAAGATTATTATTTGAAACCTCTTGATTTTCGACAATCGACATGGACTTCTAAAATTCCCCAGGTGCCAAGTATTTTATCCTGCTGAAAAAAAAATAATGATGTGCAATTGTTTTCGCATTAAATTTGACCTATTCTCCATGTGGCATCGTGTGCATGAACCTGTTAGAAAAAAATAATGAATTCGAGTGTAATCGGGAAATATACAAAAACAGCCTCTATTTGCATATTCCATTCGATATTGTCTTCGGAACATTGTTTCATGCGGAAAACGATGTGGTCCGATCTCCCAGTTATCACATGTATTTTTTTGCCGCCGCATTTTTGAACTTTGATCTCTTTCAAGTATTCGATTATGCCTAAAATATACAAGACTGACAGAAAAAGAAAGGATACAGTAGTTTCTGATTCCCTTTTCGAATGGAACTACCGAAAAGTTTTTGTTGAAAAGTTGTCAGACAGACAAAGAAAATAATCCCATTACGTTAAAAACGCTGTGATATTTTGACGCGGCGTTTTTGTCGTGGACCCTCGAAAACGGATTTAGAAAAATTGACTAACTCACCAGTATTATTATATTTGCCTATTTTGTTGTTAACTTCAACTTTGTGAGTTTTCGAAGGAGTAATGAACACACTTTCGTTCACATATTTCAAACTGTAAAGATAATTCACAACACTATACTTTTCACGTTTTTTATCAACTGACTTATCGTACAAATTTTCCGCGAAGTTTCTTGCTGTTATTTTTGGTTTCAGATGTGAATTATTCCATTCATCAAAAATAAACCGTCCATCCACATTTTTTGAATCAACACATCCTCCACTGACATTGAATTGGACTATGCGCATCCTACCATCTTCACTTATTTTTGCTTCTATTCTATATTTTTCGAGAACTGTGTATTGCATATCATGTTGTAAATCAAATTCAACGTTGAACACAAGGTTTGGACTCTTTGACAGATATTCTAGTTTAGGGTCCTTAATATGAACTTTAATGTTTGCTAAAATTTACTTGCCTGGTGGACTAGAACATGAAATTTTCGAGATCGTGTTGATAAAAAACTCTTTAGGCTATCTAAAAAAATCTTAAACCTTTTCAGAATGCACCGTTCCCACTAACCGTTAGAGACATTGTCTGAGCAAACTCTCAATTCGAAAGAAGATTCATTTACAAATTCAGAAAGTGATTGGTTAGTCCACATTCTTGAAACAGTTATCATATATTTGTATTTAGAGTTCTACCTACTTTTCCAAAAAATTATTGACAAATTCATGATTTTTGGAATTATCAGAAGTCGAACTCTCTATTGTAGCACTCTCTGGGATCGTAGTTTTGCTAAAAACTATTTCCATTCTCAGAAAAAAATGCTTCACAAACCTGTTCACATCGTCTTTCATCATTTCTTCCGAATTTCTGAAATAAACATAAAACTGAATCAAATATAATATATTCACTTAAAAACCTGAGAGGAAAGTAGTTGAGAATGTCGTATTTGTAATAGTCGAGCGATGTTTCATTGAAGATCACAATTTTAATATTCAAATTATGTGGAATATTGACACTACGAAGAACTGTACTTTCGGAAGGTCTGCTAAGCCAAATGAAAAACAAAAATTTCAATTCCAACATGGCTGAGATGACAAGAGTGATTTGTTATAGTTAGTCTATGAAAGACCTTCCCAGACATTTAACTGTCTCTGAGAAAGTAAACGTGTTATTCGATAAATTTTAAGACTAAGTTTTGAAAATAACATGAAAAACGAAAAGAGAAAAAAATATTGAAAACCTATATTTTGTGTCATATTGAATCTTAAAGTCGGTAAAGAACTTCAAAAACGCGGGGAGCCTAAAAATCAAGTTTATGTTCGGAATTTGAAAAACTAATGTTAGCCGGTCAAAAATCGATACGATCGGAATACTGTAGTTTCAGTTTCTACTTGAAGATTCCTAAAAG
The DNA here is from genome assembly GCA_900536415.3 of Caenorhabditis sp. 38 MB-2015. NCBI lineage: Eukaryota > Metazoa > Nematoda > Chromadorea > Rhabditida > Rhabditidae > Caenorhabditis > Caenorhabditis quiockensis. The sequence continues at coordinate 51,101 of LR553120.1, forward strand.
AAAGAAATAAGATAGTTCCATGAAGTGGTTTCAAACGAAGAATTCAAATTCAACATTCAATACTTAAACTCCTCACAAAATCATGAATCTGGATCCATGGAGATTATCAATCGAGCGCGTGTTACCGGTTTGTGAAAAACGTATGAATTGGTTGGAAATGTGAAACTACAGTAACTCGGTCACAGATTTTCGAACATATAAAATTACGAATTATTTCTACATATCCTACTAGTCCAGAAAATTGGTTTCTGAAAAGTTGCATTATTGACATGTACAGAAGAACGATTTACTTTTCTGAAAAAAATACGTGACCTGTACAACGTGAATCGTGGACGCATTTTGAAAATAAAAATAGGTTTATTTTGAAAACCGATCCGTTCAAAAATGTCTGAACTGTAACATTCAAATAAATAAATAAGCTTCTATTGTTTTTAATGTTTGCTTGCAGAATGGATTTCTCATCGGACGAAGAACCTTCAATGAAGAGCACTGCGACAACTGTTTTATCATCTACTTCGGTAGAATCGAATGATTCTTTTGATCCTCTGACCGTGAGCATTATGAAAAAAGGGAATTTCTTTTAAACGTTAACTGTATTCAATTTATTCATTAAACTCTTCGGAAAAATATTCACATTCTGCCTGGGAGTTTTTTTAATAGTTTTACCAGAAGGTCGCCGCCGGCTTCGCCGTCGTCATCCTTCTGGGTGTGTCGAGATAGGGCGATTCTTTTTTGTGAAAAAAAACATCTGAAGTCGCAGAAAAAACTTACGATCTCCGCTTCGAAAACTGTGAGAAATGGTGAAAACTGAGATGTTTCTCTCTAATAATCCGGACGTTTTTAGTTTTTTTTTCTTCTTTTTTGATTTGTTAATGATATTGCATCGACCTCTTGAAGTGAGAAAAAGTTAGAAAAGTTTAGCTCTTTCATGAGGTAGAATGTAATTTTTTGAAAATTATCAATCGATGAAAAAACAATACTGAAAAATATGAATTTTTCATTGAAACGCCCAGAAAAAATTCCAAATTTCATGAAAATGGAAATATTTGGAAGTTTGTTTTCCAAAAGCTAAATCTTTCGGTGAAAAACCATATCACTTTTTGTAGAATTATATCTAGAAAAACAAAAATCTGAAAATTTTCATTTAAAAAAACCTATTTTCATCCGAGGACTTTGACTGGTGTTTTGTTTTGAATTTTGTTGGAATGTTTTTCTGGTTTATAAAAATTCGAATTTTGAGATTAGTTTCTCTGAAAATACATTAAAATTTCAAAAGTTTCTAGGGTGCTTCAAAATTGATGAATCTTATCTAAATTTTGGTAAAAGACGTGTTAATGCAGCGCTAATTGATCTCCAAAATTACAAAAACATTTGAGAAATACATGTTTTACTCTCTCTAGCCACTTGGTCAAACTCAATGTCACGAAAAATTGTTTATCTCAAAATTTTTTGGAGATCAATTAGCATTGCATTAACACGTCTTTCACCAAAATTTGAAGTAGATTTATCAACTTTAAAACCACCTAGAAACTTTTGAAATTTCACTGTATTTTCAGAGAAAATAATTTTGAAAATCGAAAAAAATTTTATTCGTTTAATCTTTTAGGGATACGTTTTACCGGGCCAGAAGAAAATCTTAGCATTGAAAAACATGAGCCAAAGTTCCCGGATAAAAAGGTTTGTTTTATCAAAAATGAAAAAAAAATTTGTTTTTTTTTCTAGATGTAGTTCTACAAAAACTGGAGCACATTGCTGAAATCTTTAGGCACAACTGTGCAAAATATGGGCCCATTTTGAGCTGAGTTATAACAATTTAACCAACCGTATATAAACTTTTGCTGGATGCTGTACATCCACCGTACCCAAAAAATTACTATAGAATCCATTTTTAGATCCTCACATTTTTCTAATAGTAGCAATAATTCAAAATAAAAAAAAATGCTCAAAAGCGACAACACATCTGATTTTATAGAGGTCACGTTTTGGATTTTTAAACGTTTTGGAACCTTTTTTTCAATGTAAAAAAGTTTAATTTCACACCGCGCATCTCAGTGAAGCTGTAAACTATTCCTTAAAAATAGTTGGTGAACAGAAAAAAGTAAAACGTTCTGTCCAGATCCGAGAATTTTATATTGGTTTAGAGCTGACTTATGAATGCGAACATACATTTTTTCAAAAAGCAACTTTCCAATTAGCATATAGGTAAGATTTCATGAAAGGAATAGTAAATAGCATTATAGACGTGACCTTTTGCGTGTGGTTTATTGGCGGAACACAATTCAAACATAATTCGGCATTTTCAGATTCTTGTGCCTACCATGAGATGGCGACGACTCAAAGATGTAAGTAAGAGAGCTTTACATATTCGGTAAATCGAGTTACAATTATTTGATTTCAATACTATCAGAAATTTTCTGTTTAGCTATGTTCAAATTTTATGTGAGAGATATCCACGAGACAAGTTAATGCATTTTTTATTCTTTTCAATTTTTTCTGAAGTTTTTCACACGATGTGAAAAAGTGTGCAGCAAAGCGTCGCTGTGTAAACACACATTTTGTTTGACGCGCAGGATTTGTGTAGTACGGTATCCTCCAACTGCCAACGTTGCTTCACTTTCCATTTCGACACATAGAACATCTGAGTTTTTGACCCGATTTAATTATCTTGAACTTATTATACTCAATCAGTTATCTTATTTCAGATCGACGGAATGTCGTTGCTCATCAAGTTTGAGTCAAAATCTGCTCGAGTGAAAGGTATGCCATTTTTTATAAAAATAAATAAAAAATACTCGATGTTAAAGGAATTTCATTTCACCCGACTCGGCCATGGGTTTTGACTTCTCTCCATAGTGGAGTTATTCAACTATGGGACTATCGTATGTGTGTACTTCTCGAGAAGTTTGACGAACACGATGGACCAGTTCGTGGAATTTGCTTTCATCAAGAACAGCCCATTTTTGTGTCTGGTGGTGATGATTATAAAATCAAAGTTTGGAATTATAAACAAAAACGATGTATATTTACCCTTCTCGGACATTTGGATTATATTCGCACCACATTTTTCCATCATAAATATCCTTGGATCATTTCTGCTTCTGATGATCAAACTGTTCGAATTTGGAATTGGCAATCAAGAAATTCCATCGCCATTTTGACGGGGCACAATCATTACGTAATGTGTGCACAATTTCATCCAACTGAAGATTTGGTTGCTTCAGCATCTTTGGATCAAACTGTTCGTATCTGGGATATATCTGGATTGAGTATGTTTATTTAAAAATTTGTTCAAAAATTAAAAACTATTTTTTAAAGGAAAGAAGCAAATGCCAGGAGGTGGTGTTCCAACTCGCCCAACTGGAGCTCAACAAGCCGAACTGTTCGGACAACCAGATGCTGTTGTGAAACATGTGTTGGAAGGTCACGATAGAGGAGTCAACTGGGTTGCATTCCATCATCAAATGCCAATTCTTGTATCTGGATCAGATGACAGACAAGTCAAGATGTGGAGATATAATGAGACAAAAGCTTGGGAAGTCGATAGCTGTCGAGGACACTACAACAATGTTTCTTCTGTTCTCTTCCATCCAAATGCTGAGTTGATATTGTCGAATTCGGAAGATAAATCTATTCGAGTTTGGGATATGCAAAAGCGCACAAGCCTTCATGTTTTCAGGTATCATAGCGAACTATCATTTTGAACCTCTAGTTAAAAATTTCTTAACAATTCTATGTTGAGATTTCCTATTCAATTTTTTTAAAAATAGTAGCAGTATAATTCAATCGTTAACCAGGTAAAATTTCAGACATGAAAATGAACGCTTCTGGGTTCTTGCTGCTCATCCAACCCTGAACATGTTTGCCGCTGGACACGACAATGGTATGGTAGTTTTCAAGATCCAAAGAGAACGTCCAGCTTATTGTGTCAATGAAAACCTAGCTTTCTATGTCAAGGATAAGCAACTCAGAAAACTCGATTTCACCACAAAGTACGTTTATTGTCCAGAGTTTTTATATTCAAGACTATTTTCAGCAAAGATGTTGCTGTTTGCAAATTGCGTGCTGCAGCCGCATTCATGCAACCATACCATTCGCTCTCATTCAATCCAGCTGAAAGCTCTTTCTTGCTCACGAGCAGATCGCATAATCGTGAGATGTGTACATTTGATCTCTACAAAGTTCAAGCGAACAGTGACGGGAATTCGGATGCTCAAGCTATTCGTAGCTCTGGAATCGGTGCTTTGTGGGTTGCCCGAAATAGATTTGCTGTTTTAGACAAGGCTCAAAACGTTAGTTTTCACCTATTTTAATTTTTCACAAGTGTTGGATTCTCAGGTCTCTCTTCGTGATTTGGCCAACAAAGAATTGAGAAAATTGGAGAACATAAACATGGCAGTCGATGAAATTTTCTATGCTGGAACCGGTATGGTTTTGTTGCGCAACGAAGAAGGTCTCCATCTATTCGATGTTCAACAAAAGATTGTGACCGCATCTGTCAAAGCAGGAAAAGTTCGATATGTCATCTGGAGCAAATCGATGGAGTGTGCTGCTTTGTTAGCTAAACATAATATTACTCTGGTCAATCGCAAGTTGGAAATTCTCTGTACTCAACTAGAATCGACACGTGTGAAGAGTGGTGCTTGGGATGATGACCAAGTGTTTTTGTATACTACCAGCAACCATATCAAGTGAGTTTAATGACTAATTTTTTAAAATCATAAATTTTACAGATATGCCATTACTTCTGGTGATTTCGGAATTGTGCGAACATTGGATCTTCCATTGTATATTTTGGCAGTTCGAGGAAATACCCTTTATTGTTTGAACCGTGAGGCAACTCCAGTTGAAGTTCCGATCGATTCATCGGATTATAAGTTCAAGTTAGCTTTGATCAACAGAAGAATCGATGAGGTTGTGAACATGGTGAAATCGGCGAATCTTGTTGGACAATCAATCATTGGATATTTGGAGAAGAAAGGTTATCCAGAAATCGCTCTTCATTTCGTCAAAGATGAGAAGACTCGTTTCGGTTTGGCTCTTGAATGTGGAAATTTGGAAGTTGCTTTGGAAGCTGCTAAACGATTGGATGAAACAGCGGTCTGGGAAGCTTTGGGAGAAGCGGCTCTACTTCAAGGAAATCATCAAATTGTTGAAATGAGTTATCAAAGAACCAAGAATTTCGAGAAATTGTCATTCTTGTACTTTGTCACTGGAAACACTGAGAAATTGGTGAAAATGATGAGAATTGCTCAAGCGAGAAATGATTCGGATGGACATTTCAACACTGCTTTGTATGTCGGAGATGTTGAAGAAAGAATCAAGGTTTTGAGAGGATGTGGACAAACATCTTTGGCTTATTTGGCAGCGGCTACTCATGGATTCGAAGGAGAAGCAGAAGAGTTGAAATCAGAATTGGATAACAAACAACAGCCAATTCCGCCAATTGATCCAAACGCGAGATTGTTGGCCCCGCCACCACCAGTCTGCAAGTTGGAGGAAAATTGGCCATTGTTGGCGTCGGCTCGTGGAGCATTTGATGCCCAATTGCTTGGACTTTCGGCCATTGGTGGAGGAGCAGCCACAAAATCGGCTGGTGGTGTGAAACCAGCTGCAGCTGCATTTGCTGCAATTGAAGACGATGTAAGTTAGCTGTAATTCTTATCAGTTTTGAAACTTTTGTTTACAGGATATGGATGGTGGTGCTGATGGTGCTTGGGGAGATGATGAATATTTGGTTGGTGAAGATGGAGAACCAGAGTTCGATGAGGGAGAAGGTGGAAGTGATGGTGCTGGAGAGGATGAAGAAGGTGGTTGGGATGTTGATGATGATCTCGCTATTCCGGATGTCGCTGAAGACGCTGCGGGTGGCGAAGAAGATGAAGAAGTTGTTCCGAATGCAGCCCCAGCTGTCTCATCTGAATGGTCAAATGTTTCTCGATTAGTTGCTGATCATGTTGCTGCTGGTTCATTCGAAACAGCTGTAAAATTGTTACGCGATACAATCGGAGTCATCAATGCTGCACCATTCAAACCAGTATTTATGAAGGTTTATGGATCATCGAGATTGTCGCATAGAGGATGGGGTGGTTTGGGACCGGCTGGACCTGTATATGTTCATCCAATCAGAAATTGGCAAGATGAAAAAAATCATTTACCAGCTGTTGCTATCAAATTGTCATTGTTGGCCAAGAAGTTACAAAAGGCTTATCAATTGACCACTTCTGGAAAGTTCGGAGATGCTGTTGTGAAATTGCGTGAAATTTTGTTGTCTGTGCCATTATTGGTTGTATCATCGAAACAGGAAGTGGCTGAAGCCGAACAATTGATTGCGATCACTCGCGAATATTTGGCTGCTCTTCTTCTCGAAGTTCACAGAAAAGATGCTCCAAAATCGACACCAGCAGATTTGAAAAGAAACGCTGAATTGGCTGCATATTTCACACATTTCGATTTGCAACCAATGCATCGAATTTTGACATTGAGAGCGGCTATCAACACATTCTTCAAAATGAAGCAAATGAGAACTTGTGCTTCGCTGTGCAAAAGATTGTTGGAATTGGCGCCGAAACCAGAAGTTGCCGCACAAATCAGAAAAGTATTGGTGGCAGCGGAAAAAGACAATACCGACGCGCATCAGGTAAAATATATCTTCAGTTTTTTTCTCAAATTTTTTATAGTGAATTATTAATTTTATTTTTTCCAGTTCGCTTATGATGAACACAATCCGTTCGTGATCTGCTCCCGTGAATTCGTCCCATTGTACCGTGGTAAACCACTTTGTAAATGTTCATTCTGTGGTGCTTCGTATTCGGAAGGCCTTGAAGGACAATTGTGTGATGTTTGTCAAGTATCCGAAATCGGTAAAAATGTTTTGGGTTTGAAAATTTCGACACTCAAAAACTAAATCAGTAAATACATTAAATTGTTTTTTCTCGTCTTCTTTTTGTGATATTATTTATTCTTTTAATTTATTGATTTATTAACTTATTTTTTTCATATAGTATTGTAATGCCTTTTGGGATTTCCATGTTTTCTTTTTTTTTCACAGATTTCTATGTGTATGCTGGTTTTTATCGATTTTTTGAGTGAAATAAATGTGATTAAAAATTCGACATAAGGTTTTTTTTTGGTTTCATTCGTCTTCCATAAATACTTGCGAATTCCATGTATTTAAAAAGTTGAGAATTAGGAAAATTCATCAATTCGAACTCAATGATAAATTTTTATTAGGAAAAGTCGAGCCTTGCACAGTAAAACACCAGCGCGACGAAAACTTGTTTCCCTCGGCTCAACAGATTGTGATATATCAAACTGAACCAATATTGAATGTTTTCAGTCCGTAGTTTTTTTTAACTAACAGGTCTGATAGAATAAAAGAGCACTCGCAATTTGGGTCCGAGCGGTAATAATGATGTTTCTAGAAATTCTGATGTCAGAGTATGAGTTGAAAGGTGAAAGAAACATAGGATCAATTTATTACCACATTAAAGTTTTCAAAATTTTTGTTGCTGAAAGTTCAAACTACAGTAACCACCTAGTAACAATTGAATTTTTGACTATGGACTATAATTTCGAAGCTTCAAACGAATCGTGGTCCAGTTTCCGATGTCAAATTTAATTTCCATCCAAATATAACTTTTCGATGTGTGGATGGGTATCTTGGAATGAAAAATTCAAGTGAAACCAATCAGTTTACAGTAATCTTTTGACATTGCTAACAAAATTCATTTGTGTCGTATTAGCTCACGTTGTATTTTTAAAAAGAATTAGTGAAAAAAGCCCAAATGTCCTTGAAAGGTGAACTTATTTTAACAGAGACTGATCGATTTTTTCGAAATTTGTTTCCTCTAGAAATTGAAAATACAATTCAATCGTTTGCTCTTTATGTTCTGCAAATAGAATAAACACCGTATCTTTTTACTATTCCATTTCCAAGCAGAACTCATAATAAAATTTCGTCGTCAAACAATGTTGTACACAATGACGCACTTTCGCAGACATAACTGACCACTTTATTTCTTCATTTTCTTGTGTTCGTTTTCAGTTTTATGGTGTTCTCAAATAAGTTAAGATATTTAATAATTCTTTCAAAGGCAAAGAATCATGATTTAGCGTGTTTCTTGATTCAGAACTGAAAGCCATTTCTTGCCCTTCACTTTAATTCAACATGTAAATAAAAGTACCCCATAATTTTTTTAAAACGCCAAATTCATTCTCTACATCAGGACACAGTCAAGGGCAATTATAGTCTTATATACAATATGAAAAAGAAAGATTGAAGTGAGAGAAAATTTACATTTATCGATTTTTGTAATAGGAGTTTATTTGTATTTTGGATTTTAGGAAGTGTATTGGAGAAAAAGATGAGTCATACTTCAGTTTTCTTAAACACGTTTCGTTAATTTGTTATTCTAATTACGTTTTCAGTTAGAAGTATCTTAATATTTACAGTAGTTGGAATGTCGGCTCATCAGTTACCGGCATGTGTTATCGACAATGGTACGGGATACACAAAACTGGGTTTTGCTGGTAACATGGAGCCGCAATTCATTATTCCTTCTGCAATTGCTGTCAAAGATAAAGTGACTAGTGCGAATTCGCAAGCGTTGCGATGGAATAATAGAGGAGGCGGAGCCGGAATTGATGATTTGGATTTTTTCATCGGAGATGAAGCTTTGAGCCCAGCGGCAGCTAATTATACGGTCAAGGTAGGAAAATGTTTAATTTAATAAATTGTCTTCAATTTTTCTAGTATCCAATTCGTCACGGTATTGTTGAAGACTGGGATCTTATGGAACGTTATTGGGAACAATGTATCTTCAAATATCTCAGAGCCGAACCAGAAGACCACTTCTTCTTATTGGTAAGATAATTTCATTTTCTGAAAATAGACATTACGATTATTTTCAGACTGAACCACCTCTAAATACACCAGAGAATCGAGAATATACTGCCGAAATCATGTTTGAATCATTCAATGTTCCGGGATTGTATATAGCTGTGCAGGCAGTGCTGGCATTGACTGCGTCGTGGCAATCAAGAGCGGCCAATGAAAGAAGTTTGACCGGATTGGTAAGTTTTCTGCAAATTTTGTCATGGTCTTATCGGTATTTGCAGGTCATCGATTCTGGAGATGGTGTAACTCATTGTATTCCAGTCGCTGATGGATACGTCATAGGTTCTTGCATTAAACATATCCCAATTGCCGGTCGCGATATTACATACTTTATCCAAAGTTTGTTACGTGAAAGAGAACACGCGATTCCAGCTGAGCAATCTTATGAAGTTGCCAAAACCATCAAGGTAGTTTTAACTTTCGAGTTCGTTGCTGACATAATTTTTTACAGGAAAAGTACTGTTATGTCTGTCCAGATGTGATGAAGGAATTTGTGAAGTACGATACTGATGCTGATAAATGGTTGAAAATCTATGATGGAATCAACAATATTACCAAAAAACCATTCTCTGTAGATGTCGGATATGAACGATTCCTAGGACCTGAAATTTTTTTCCATCCGGAGGTGTGTTTCATCTTTTTTAACTTTTTCAAAATAGATTTTTAACGATTATCTGTTTAGTTTTGTAATCCGGACTTCACGACTCCTATTTCTGACACGGTCGACAATTTGATTCAACAATGTCCAATCGATGTTCGAAGAGGTCTGTACGAAAACATTGTGCTGTCTGGAGGATCGACAATGTTCAAAGATTTCGCAAGAAAATTGCAACGAGATGTAAAAAGGCTGAGCGATGCTAGACTGCAATCGAGTGAAGCTTTGAGTGGTGGAAGATTAAAGGTAATATTCCTTTTTAACATTTCTAATCATACCTAGCCAAGTATGTACTTGAAAGGCAAGAACTATGGGGTTTCCTAGCCTAAAAATTTAAAAGTTGTTGCGCCAGACACCCGCGTAACTATAACTTCCATGAATTTATTAGATTGATGTTAAGAAGGTTATTTAAATATTTTGCTGAAAGATGCATTTTTTGTTCAGAATATTGGAAAAGTCTTTCTCAAAAAGTTCTAAAATATTTTCATGGAGTTTGAATATTCGTTTGATTTACATCGGAATTTTTTCAGCCAAAACCGATCGATGTACAAGTAATTTCACACAAAATGCAAAGATATGCAGTATGGTTTGGTGGTTCGATGTTGGCATCTACGGTATTTTTAACTCAAAATCACTAATACCAATAAATTATTCCAGGCTGAATTCTATCAAGTCTCTCACACGAAAGCCGAATACATGGAGAAAGGTCCATCGATCTGCAGATACAATCCGGTTTTTGGTGCTCTCACATGATTTGATCGTTTGCCCATTGCTCAAGTCTTCATTATGTTTTCACTTTTTTATCAGTCAAAATGTGTATAAAATCAACAACCACAAACCTATTATTCTTAAGGCACTTTTACACTTATTCCGATTTTTTATATTCTGCATGCCTCTTTTGCTTTAATTTATTTTTTCTTATGAAACTTTTATACCCAATAGTTTTTAAAGAACAAATTTGAAAGGTTGAAGATTTCATTGAAATATTTTTTAATTTCCCGGAAACTTTTTCATCACCATGATATTTTTTAGAATGGATTTACCTGTTGTACCGTATGATGAAACAGAATGGGCAACAACACATACGGGAAATAAAGTGAATAAAAAGCATGGAATTACAGGAACACAGAATATCATTATTGCTGGAAAAGTAAGTTTTTTTTTGATAACTAGACACTTTGCAAAATGATGAGATTTTTAAAATTTCAAAAAATAAAGAATAGCTGAATTTTTAAATAGTTGAAGAGGCGACAACTGAAATCGCTCGAAATTTTATTAGTGATGTTATAATAAAAAACTGAAAATTATATTTTTCAGTCAATTATCGAAGTTTCTGTGTCAATCCGTGGTGGTTTAGCTGCAGTGAGAATAGGGAAAAATTGCATTTTAAAGTCTGGATGTCATATTCGGCCATGCTTCAAATATTTTAATAAAAAGCCAACACAATGTAATACTATTATTGGAGATTATGTATTTATGGAAGAGGTAAGTTAGCGAGAGAACACAAGCTCTGATTGAATCAAATCTCGGCTAGATCTGCGATTGGTACTTACTTGTAAAAATTCTTAAATGAGTGAATTCGGGGGGAAAACAATCGAAATATCTTTTGTGTTTGAATTTCAGAAAAGTTACCAAATGTTTTAAATAAAACTGAATATTCTGAAAACCTCAGAATAAACCGCGGAGGGCACACTAGCCGAGGAATAATGATTGAATTGGAGTGTTTTTTGTAAAACTTTAGTACTAAAGACAGAAAATAGTGTAGTTTAAGTTATACACGAAGTGGATCATAAATAATCTCAGTAATTTCAGGGTTGCATTGTTAATGCTTCACAAATCTACAGTTTCGTCCATCTAGGTGCTCGTTGTATTCTTGGAAATGGATGTGTTATTCGTGAATGCTCCCGAGTACTTCCTGGCTCCGTAGTCCCACCTGACACTATTTTCCCACCATTTTCTACAATCGGTGGTTCGCCAGCTCGAATTGTCGGACAAGAACCGCTTTGCACGGAGAATTTGATGATTGAGGCATGTACAATGTATTATGAAAACTTTGTGCCAAAAAGTTCGCATAAACCTTCACTCACATAATAGAAAACGATGTATTTATTCAAAGAGCTTGCTTTATTTTCTGTTCATAAATAAAATATTTCATAGTTTTAAAATGTTTTGTATTTTTACAAATTCAGTCATTGATCCTATCTGGTTTTATTTAATTCGTTTTGTGCTGAAGATTTTGGGAAAAAATTCTCTAAAATATTCATACCTATAGAGAACTTCTGTAATTTTAGAGTATCCTATTTGAAACGAACTTTTGTCTCACGTTAACTAATCGCTTCCATAGAAAATTCAATCACCTTGAGTGAAAATAGAAAAAAGTGAATCTATTCAAGGAAAACCCATTTCTTTTTACCTCCCTCAAAACCGTGCGTCGTTATTGCGACACACTAGCTCCGCCCCTTTCCTCGCTAAATTGACTCTGTTCGTCGTTTCGCTGTTCTCCGATCTGTTTTTTGTTATTTTGTCGTGTGATGTATTCATTTTAGATATATTGTCCAACTACTAGAAAATCAATATTTCACTTTTGTGATTATATTAATTAGGCAACAGGTGGACTAAATCAAAATGGGATCTGTCAAAATATTCATAGCTTTTCTAATTGTTTCAATTAGTTCTATGTTTCCAAATAATGCATTCATGAATGCACACGAGGTGAGTCCATTTTATTGTTTGTTAATCTCCATTTTTCGTTATGAAAAAAATTGCGAAATTTTGGTGGCTGATTCATATTTATTCTTGTTCACATCAAAAATTATGTGGTTTCATTCGAAAACGGCGGCTTTTTTTTAAACATATGGGTCGTTTTTATATATAAACATATTGATTTTTCAGTATTTTTACTACAAATTGCGTAATGTCACGCATGAAAGTGATGATAATTTAACGACGAGTTTCGGAGTGCAAAGTTGGACGGAGTTCAAAAGACAAGGTGATGTATTGTTTTTTTCAGTTTTAAGACAGGGTGAATATTCAAGTAACATTTTTCATTCGATCGAAAGTTTCTCAAATTTTATCAAAAAACACTGAATGAAACTGGCCAAATTTTTTTTGGAATAGTTGAGTTTCACGTGTCCGGTTCAAAATATTTCATGTAAATGGCTGAAAATTGTCTGAATAGATCTTTCTGTTTCAAATGTCGCACGATTAAAACAATTTTAAAAATTTTTTCATTCTATTTCGCGAGTAGATTCCAAATGAGTCACATCACACCTGAATCGGAAAAAAACTTTCTGAGTTTTAATAATTTGTGTTATAGTTCGCGAAGATGCACCGACTGAAATGCAAGCTGAATTCGAAGCATATCTCACAGTTTATGGTGGAATCGCTTGTGTCCTCGGATCTATAATCAATGTATTCGGAAACAAAAGGTACTTTTATTCCTATTTTAGTTCTCACATATTAATATGTTTAGCATTCCGAACGTTTTTCGAGTTGTTTCGGGTCATGTTCTTGTGATAATTGTTTTCATTCCAACAATTATTCTAACTTTCATCAATTTTGATTTGAAGCAAGAATTGTTTTTCAACATATCTATGGGGTTAATATCTATTGCATGTTTTGCTTCATTGGGTATGGTGGCTGGAGGACTTTTGGGATTGTCTGCTGTTTTTCCATCGAAATATGTAAGTTTAGAGACTAATTAAATTTTTGATTCTGCGTTGCACTTGGTATAAATCAAAAAAAAATTTTCATTGCCTAGATTCTGATCTTCTCACCATAAATATTCAGACTCAAGCCGTGATGATTGGCCAATCTGCATCCGGAGTTTTAGCCGCACTCGCCAGTATAATCTGTCAAGCCGGAACATCAAATGTTATCCTCAACGGTCAAATGTATTTCGCATTCAGTTTGATTATGACAATTCTCAGTTTGGTTGTTTACTTATGGTTGATTAGTATCGACCCACCGACAGAAGAACTCGACGAACAGCACGAAAGTCTTCTTCAGTCTGAGTCTGAAGCTATTATGGAGAATCAGGCTGAGACATTTCCGCCGATCGATGACAGTGAGGATATTATTTTTGTCAGTGGACAATCTCAATTGCAACAGTGTTTGAATGTTGTTAGAACGGTGAGTTGGAATTTTCGTTCTAAATTTTGGGAGGATTATGAAGTCAGGCGGGAATAACCTGATTTTCGAGAAATTAGGAATATCCTGAGTATTGTGCTCAATGGTTTACACCAGTTATTCCCGGTTCAAATTGACTTTTCGACTTATTTTGACGTTATAATGAAAACCAAGCGACCCAAGAACCTCAAGGATAAATTTTCACTTTACAAAAATTTTTGGCGCTCAAAATGTGTTATTATGAAAACTTAAAGTATAGTGGCCACGTGATTACTATTAAGTTCTCGATAATAGATTTTTTTAGGTTTCTAAAGTATTCCGAAAGAATTATCTCGCGCTCAATTTGTTTAGATCTCAGTTTGAACAGCTGTTTTTTCATGTGTTCTTTCACGAATTTCATAGTTTCTCTCTTTCTTTTCCCCGATTTCATAATTATGTTGAAATTTAGTCATTTGTTATCATTGAGTTTTATTCTTATCAAGTGAGAATAAAATCTGAAAATACTGCAATTGTTTTTTTTTTTGTTTTTCAGTCATTCGTGGATTATCTGACATTGTCTATCATTTTGTTGGTTACATTGGCGGCATATCCAGGATTGACTAGTTTGGTCCGAAGTACTTCGAGAAATCATACATGGAATTCGTATTTCTCATCAGTTGCATCATTTCTACTTTATAATATTGGTGATTTGATTGGAAGATCTTCGGCAAACTCTGTGAGATTGGTGAGTTTTTTTTATCAATGCATTTTTAATAAACATAAACTTTTATTCAGAATAAATATTGGCTTCTGACAATTGCTTGTCTCCGTGTTCTTCTTATTCCCTTCCTTGTAATGTGCAACGTCACACCACGTGTACACACACATGCTATTCTACCGTATGACGGTGTCTTTATTTTGATAGTTATTCTGTTGGCTCTATCACATGGTTTTTGCATAACGAATGCGACAATTGGAGCTACTTCGTAAGTTTTCCAATGTTTACGATGATTATTGTTTAATACTAGTGATTTGGATTCCTTTTTTCTAAAACTCTGTTCCGCAGACTAGAGTTTTTGTTTTTAACTGTATGTACTACATTCTATGTACTCATCTGTTTCAAAAATTTTAATATTTTGCTGCGGAGCAATATACTCATTCTTAGGCTGCCTATCAGTGTCTTTTATTCGACAGAGACAATAAGCTGGGCATGCGTGTTAAACACCAATTAAAAAAACATTTCAGTCCGAATATCTAGAATAGACAATCAGTTTTTTGGAGCGAAGTTCCGTTTTTGGAACCCACGAGCATTCTTTAATTCTGAAATTTGTTCCCAAAATTTTGGACGAGAAGAGAAACTTCAGCATTCTCGTTTGTTATTTATAGTTTTGTTTAACTGGTCATTAGTAGTTTTTATGAATACAAGAATTCTATTTTAAACATAAAAAGTTTGTGTCTGAAATCAATTTTCCATTCCAGATCAATCGACAAAAACTCGCGCGAGTTGGCTGGTAGTATTACGAATTTGATCGGTGTGACTTCTGCAATGATTGGTGGAATTATGGGTGTTCTTGTGATAAAATTAGTCTGAAACATATCAAGAATTTGCCATAATAATTATGTGTATATTTGGATCTTGTACGAGGTTGTAATAACTTTAAAGTTTGAACAAAGTTTTATTTATTTTTTCTAAATCGATTTTTTTCATCACACATGGTTATTGTGACCGATTGAGATATTTTAAAATTTGAATATTCTTCCAAAAAAATCGTTGCAGATAATTGAGTGATTCATTTTATGAGATATAGTCGGCTGGCAAGCAGCCAAGAAGAAGCCGACGAATACTCACGTCTTCTACCAATGACTGATTCTGAGGTGAGCGAGTTTTAAAAAAAAATTTTCACACTGTTTTCAGATCGGAATCGAGGGTTCAGACGACGTCTATCTCTTACCCTCCGTGGCTTCAAGTTCTTCATCGACTTTCAGTATGACAAGGTTTGTATTGGGAATATAACTGGAACTGTTTGAGATGTTGCACTGGAATTGGAAATTGACATTAGTCTCTTTTAAAAATATATGTGAATGTAAAACCCGTTTTACGCCTTTATTTTTTGCTTATGTTAATCTGATATTTATCCCGTAGGGTTTTATTGTATTAATCAGCTCTTAGCTAACTTTCTCAATTTTACACTTTCATTCTGAAATCAGCAAGAAATTTTTTATTTTCAAAAATTTCTGAAACGTGTTCGATCATGCTTTAATTACACCTGGGCATAGCGAGTTATTTATGCTGCTTTCACTCATGAAAATCACACATTCCCATGGAAACCTTTCTTTTTTGTTAATTCCACGCTTTTGGTGTTGATCATTTTTTCTCGTTTTTATAACCTGGTTAAAACATTACTTTTTTACCAGCATTTGTATTCATAACCTCATTATTGCCACGTTTTGAGACTGACAGACGCCGGCATCAACATTTTCATTGTCCTAATTTACGCGTAGAAGTGCATTTTTCTCGCTGCGAAGTTTTGATTGATCCATATGCGATGTCCAAAGCTGAAAAAAAATGCAAAAAATCTCGAATAAAAATCGTTCAAAGTTCAAGTCCAACTCTCTCTGTTTCACACGCTATTTCGAGAGTACTGTCAAAGGTCTCGACGCGAAGGAACGAAACAGTGTGTGAAACAGAGAGGGTGCTTTGAACCTTTTTTTTTCAATTTTTTCGTGGTTTTTTTCAGCTTTGGACATCGCAATAGCTTTCGGATTAAAGCTAAAAACTCCCGGCGACTTTGAAAGACAAAACGTTTTGCAATATATCAATTTTGAGGTTTCTTTTAAAAAAATACGTTCTTTTCGTTTAATGTCTTCGTTTATTTCAAAACGTTTCGTATTTTTCACACAGTTCTGTTTTTCCGGAAAAATCCATAAAGTTGCTATTTTTTGCAATTGGATCAACTTTAAAATGCGTTTTTGTTTCACGACTATGTTTATGTAAGTAGGATTTGTTCGTTGTGTTGGAAATTTCGATTCTTTTGAGTACAAAAAAGGGAAGAAACAACTTTATTTTCGGGCTGAAAATTATAACCAATAACTTTTCTCTCTGTTGAACAAATAAACACTTCTATTGTCCCCGTTTTTGTCAATATTTTTGGCCTTTTTGTGTGCTGAATATTTCATTGCCATTCCGGAAATTCTCATCGAATTAATGTTTCGAAAATTAACATTCCATTCTTTCTTTATCAAAAAGTTGTTTTTTATTATAACTTTTTTGATGTGTTTGCAACAATTGGAAAGCCGGCTGTCGTAGCCCTTGACAACCTCAACTTTGACAAAACACAATTTCATTTTTCATAATAATAATAATAATAGTATAGGCGGGTGTGTTTCTTCTTCTTTCTTTTTCCTAGTTCTCTGAATCTCTCAACATGTCATTGTTGTTATAGAAGTGACAGTTAATTCGCGCGACCACGACCCTTGCCTCTTTTTTTTCGAATGAGACAAAAAGTTGACATTTTTGTGGCTTTTTTGCGTTTTCCATGTTTGAATTACTGTTTTTCACAGATATATGTTTCATATTACTTTTTCAGCTATTCTGATTTTAACGTTCCAGTAATTAAAAAAATCAAGCGGAAGAATTCATGCTGTAAGCATTCCGAGAAATTGGTGTTTTTGTAGTTGAGAAGTACTTAACTGGGTGTGGCATTTAGATGGTATTTCGGAAATTTGTGGCTTGTATTACGTTTTCTTTGATTCACCGAAATATATTATTCCCATAAATATTTTTTTTTTCGAATCTTCCAGAGAGCCAATTTTTTCATTTATATTGGTTGTTAAAACAGTTAATTTTTCAAAGCGAAAAGTTGATTTTTTTTACTTCCAATTATACTTCCGTTTACTAACTTTCCAACTGAGAAGCATTTACCATTATCATGTCAACAAACATATTTTTTTATCTCTTAAACTTTTTATTGATGACTCATGTTGACTTTATTAGTTTTGCATATCGTATTCCGGTTCCGCTTCTCTTTTCGAAATCGAAAATCACTCGACAATAATGATAGGTTTCCGCATGAATTATGCGTATATTTCTTCTTTTTTTCTGAATTTTGAAGAACCAGCTATCATTTTTGTTTGGCTTCAAATTTATCCAGTGTACAGAAAAATGGCTGTATCGAAAGAAAAACACACATCCGAATTTATTTATTAGTCCTCTTGTTTTTCCGGTAAATTTTCATTCATTGCCAATAAAAACCACCTGCATTGAAGCCGTATTAAATATATTTATATATATATATATATTTCGCACTCTGTTTTTTTTCCGCTTTTTCTTGCGTCCGTTCATCCATCCGCCTGCCTGTCGTTCTCAGCAAACCAACACAAAGCACCAACCTCCTCTTTCTCCTTCTTCTTATGCGATTTTGTTTGTTTTCAATTTTCGACACTCTGAAGGAACAGCCAAAGCACGATTTAACTGAATACTGTGTAATTATCCATCCGCCTAAATATTTTTTTCTCTCAATAACTTCAATATTTTTTTTTTTCAATTTTTTGGCAATATTGACTGTTTGGCTCATGGTGTTTACTTTTGAATGAAAAATAGAATAGAGAATCAAAAAGTTGACAATTTTCGGATTATTGTCTCTTTTACTTTTGAATCGATAGTTTTTTGCGGATGAGAATTTGATTGAAAACGTTAAACTAATCGAAATTCATTTTCTGAGATTATTTCACTCTAATTAATACCAGTCATCAGAGTTTTAATGATATTAGTCATTCCTTCTGGAACTGTCTTTTTAGAAAACCTTAAACCATTCAATATATTCATACTCCGTCTTGTACTCGTCATTAAAAAAACTAGTGAAATGGAATGTGTAACTTTTCACTTTTGAGACCGAAAATATAATCTGATTTATAATAGTAAATTTATGCCATTTTGAATAGTTTTAATCTTTTGTTGATGTATGCATAAATGCTATTGATTTTTATGAAACTTGAACTCTCGATT
Source organism: Caenorhabditis sp. 38 MB-2015 (assembly GCA_900536415.3). NCBI lineage: Eukaryota > Metazoa > Nematoda > Chromadorea > Rhabditida > Rhabditidae > Caenorhabditis > Caenorhabditis quiockensis. Next base: position 69,764 of record LR553120.1, read on the forward strand.
TGTTTTTTTTAAAATAGTGTACAGGTGTTCAAAACGTATGAAGTTTGAAAACACGTGTTTAGTGCTTTATCGAATTTTCTAAACAAGAGTTCTTCTTCGTAAGAAATTTTCTTATAACAAAAAATTCCCCACAATTTTTCTTCTTTTTTCTGCACTTGGCATATTGAATTTTTCCAAAATAAAACTCATAGTTTTTTCGAACAAAAAATGAACATAATCCTTGATCGTCAGATTACGATAGTTTTGATTTTTCGAACCTTCGGGTAGCAAACTTTCTGGAATGTTTTGATTAGCAGAAAAATTTAGAAAAACTTTGTGCACTCATACTGAACTTGTGTGATGAATGAAAAAGTTATCTTTCGATTTCTGAAATTTGTGTAGTTGTTTGTTCACATTTCCGGTTGTTATTCCCATACCTTTTTCAACATACAAATATTTCGATTTCTCCATTTTATTCCTTCATCCGTGACCCGTTTTCAAGTGTGATTCATCACACATACAAAGTTTTCCTTCTTTTTTCTCTCTTCACTGGTCATCTCAAAATGTGTCTATGTTTACTTTACCGTCGTCGCATTATTAATAGTAATAATATTTTATTATTTTATATTACTTTTTCGCGCCTTCTTTAGTCCTGAAAAAATTTTTTTTTTCATCTCATTGTCAGAATTTGTAACTTCGATTAAAACACGAAAAACAGCATATGGTTGATTGACTGTTTTTGTTGTGCAAATGAGCAACAAAAAGCAGCAAGAGATAAGTGTCTCGTTTGTCAAAAATGGCTATAATAGAAATAATAACAATAATCAAATAGAACTGGAAGAAGATCATGTAGCAGCTTCGATTAGAGAGAAAACCACTTCATTGAAGTCGACAGCGACACATTTGTCAGCTGCATCGGCTGCCGCTAAAGGGGGATTTTTGTGAGTGGAAATTACTTCTGGAGCATATGATACCGTATTCTATAATAATGTTTGAACACTTACAGATGCTGTCGATCGCTTTTCTCTCGTCGTCGAGTTTTACATTCGCGAACTGTTCGAGTTGGTTATGGCCCAATTGGACACGATGCCAACGCTTCTTTTGCGCCTAACACTGTCTGTAATCAGAAATATAATCTCTTCAGTTTTGTTCCTCTGGTAAGAACTTCATCTACTTTTCACACATAGCTTAATTAAATATTCCATTCAGGTTCTATTCCAACAGTTTAAATTTTTCCTGAATCTCTATTTTCTGTTGATGGCGTGTTCTCAATTCATTCCCGCAATACAAATTGGTGCTCCGATTACGTATTGGGGACCTCTTGGATTTGTGCTGACTATTACCTTGATTCGAGAAGCATTTGATGATTTTGTGAGATTTTTAAGAGATAAAGAATTGAATGGAGAAAAATATGAAAAACTAACAAGAGATGGAACAAGAGTTGAAGTGAAAAGTAGTGATATCGAAGTGGGAGATGTTATCATTATGCATAAAGATCGACGAGTTCCGGCGGATGTTGTTTTGTTAAGGTGAGATAGGAGAGAAAACCGAAAATATAATCAGACCCGAAAGATAGTTTTAAAGTGGTTTTGAATATTCAACAATTCTCCTGAATACGGAACCTTTTGATGTGAATCTCATTTCTTTTCACAATAAAGTAAAAAAAAAGTAAAGAAGTTAAGGTCTAAAACAAATATTTCGAAGAAAACTGTTTTTGAAGGCTGGTTTAGTGAATTAAAAAAATGAGATAATGAAATCTTAATTACTAAATAACATCATTCCAATAAAATTGTTTCATTTCCAGAACAACTGATAAATCTGGCGCTTGTTTTATTCGAACTGATCAACTCGATGGAGAAACTGATTGGAAATTGCGTATCCCTGTTCCATTCACTCAACATCTTCCAAATGAAGCCGAAATTATGGAATTGAACTGTGAAATCTATGCGGAAAAACCACAAAAAGACATCCATGCATTCGTTGGAACTCTGAAAATCACACATGACGATACAGTTCAAGATGGTTCATTGAATGTTGAAAATGTTCTTTGGGCTAATACTGTAGTTGCATCTGGAACCGCTGTTGGAATTGTTGTATATACTGGAAGAGAAACTCGAAGTGTTATGAATACAACATTACCTGAAAGTAAAGTTGGATTATTGGATTTGGAAGTGAACAACTTGACGAAGTTATTATTCCTCTTCGTCGTTTTATTGTCATCTGTAATGGTTGTTATGAAAGGATTAGATGGTTTATGGTATCGATACTTGATGCGATTCATCCTACTTTTCTCTTATATTATTCCGATTTCTCTTCGAGTTAATCTAGATATGGCGAAGTTGTTCTTTGCGTGGCAAATCGGAAGAGATACCCATATTCCGGATACGGTTGTAAGATCTTCGACGATTCCTGAAGAATTGGGAAGAATCTCATTTTTGCTATCGGACAAGACTGGAACATTGACAAAGAATGAAATGCATTTCAAGAAAATTCACTTGGGAACTGTCGCTTTCAGTAGTGATGCATTTGAAGAAGTCGCCCAACATGTGCAAAGTGCCTATGCTGGAAGATTGGCCAAACATTCATTCTCGGCCAAATTGCAGAATGCTGTTGAAGCCATTGCACTCTGTCACAATGTTACACCAATATTCGAAAATGGCGAGACTTCGTATCAAGCTGCGAGTCCGGATGAAGTTGCACTTGTGAAATGGACTGAAACTGTTGGAGTTCGATTGGCTAGTCGCGATTTGCATTCCATTCAATTAAATGTGCAAACAACAAATGGACAAATGATCACCAAACAATTCACTATTCTCCATATTTTCCCGTTTACTTCGGAAACCAAAAGAATGGGAATTATTGTGAAAGATGAAATTACTGATGAAGTGACACTTTTGATGAAAGGAGCTGATACAGTAATGAGTGGAATGGTACAATATAATGATTGGTTGGATGAAGAATGCAGTAATATGGCAAGAGAAGGACTCCGAACATTGGTGGTTGCCAGAAAACCATTATCAGCTCAAGAATTGGAAGCATTTGATAGAGCATATCACGCGGCAAAAATGTCGATTACTGATAGGTCTGCGAATATGGCTAATGTTGTGAATCGAATGTTGGAAAAAGATCTGCAACTGTTATGTTTGACGGGAGTCGAAGATAGATTACAAGATCAAGTAACAACTTCTTTGGAATCTCTAAGAAACGCCGGAATCAAGATTTGGATGTTGACCGGAGATAAACTTGAAACTGCCATTTGTATTGCGAAATCGAGTGGATTATTCTCCCGATCTGATAATATTCATGTATTTGGAAATGTTCATAATCGAACTGACGCACATAATGAATTGAACAACTTGCGACGAAAAACCGATGTAGCCCTTGTTATGCCCGGATCCGCTCTAAACGTTTGTCTACAGTATTATGAAGCAGAAGTAGCTGAACTGGTCTGTGCTTGTACCGCGGTAGTATGTTGTAGATGCTCACCAGAACAGAAAGCACAAATTGTACAATTATTGAGAAAGGTGAGATAATTAGAGACGACTGGTACTATAAGGTCAATTTTTCAGTACCGAGCTCCTCTTCGTGTTGCGGCAATTGGTGATGGTGGAAACGATGTTTCGATGATTCAAGCTGCTCATGCTGGAATTGGAATCGATGCGAATGAAGGAAAACAAGCTTCACTGGCTGCTGATTTCTCGATCACTCAGTTCTCGCATGTTTGCAGACTTTTATTGGTTCATGGAAGATTTTGTTATAAAAGGTCATGTGCGTTGTCACAATTTGTTATGCATAGGTAGGAATTAATAAAAACATTCAGTCAAACAACAGGAAGATTTCAGAGGTCTCATTATTTCAACAATGCAAGCTATTTTCTCATGTGTTTTCTATTTTGCTTCGGTGTCGCTTTATCAAGGAGTTTTGATGGTCGCGTAAGTTTTCTGCAAAGACAAAGTTTTATTAGTTAGTAAAGTTTACTGTTCCACAAATTTTCAATATTGTTGAACATTCTGATGAAAAATGATCTGAGGTGGCGCTTCTGATTTCATAGTTTTCAGATATTCAACGTGTTATACAATGCTACCAGTGTTTTCTCTTGTCGTTGATCGGGATGTTACTGCTGCCAGCGCTCTTCGTTATCCGGAACTTTATAAAGAATTGGGTAAAGGAAGATCGTTGTCATATAAGACTTTTATTATTTGGGTATTAATTTCGCTTTATCAAGGTAATTTGGCTCTTTCCTTTTCAAACCACTATTTATTTTTTTACAGGAGCAGTAATTATGTATGGTGCTCTATTAGTGTTCGATGCTGATTTCATTCATGTTGTATCGATTTCATTTTCGGCTTTGATTGTTACTGAATTGATTATGGTTGCGATGACTGTTCACACGTGGCATTGGGCAATGTTATTAGCGCAGGTTTGTCGGAAAATGTTAACTGTTTTAGTACCGGCATAACCAAACTAGACACTTTACTTAATGTTGGCTTTTGGATTGTGAATTTTTCCTCTCTGAATTCAAAAAAAAGTTTTGGCCCGCAGTTTTTTTTCATGAGAAATTTGACAATTGTATACTTTTGAAAGTCTAAAAGCCCAAGCCCCTTGCCGGGAATATTGTTTAGTCTATTGAGTATGAATATTATTTCAGGCGCTTTCCCTTGGCCTCTATATGATCTCGTTAATCGTTTTCGATCAATATTTCGACCGCCAATTTGTGCTCTCATGGGTATTCATCTCAAAAACGACCGCCATCACCGCAATTTCCTGTCTACCCCTTTATATTATCAAAGCACTTCGGCGAAAGTTCTCACCGCCAAGCTATGCGAAAGTCAACTAATCAAAACTATGCTTTAATACAGTGTAGGAATCAACTATCCATATCTAGGGAGCTTTTCAAAACCAAAATATTTTCTGAAAATACGGATTGTCTTTTTTGTTTTGTTTTACTATTTATTTAGAAAATGTGATCTATCTAGAATTTCTTTTCTTTTTTCCTGTGCATATCTTTGTGTCCTACCCGATTTTACCCTATTTTTACCCACTTTTTTGAATGCGAGTAGAATTTTTTTTTGATTATTGAATGGAATGAAATGTTGATTTTGTAATTAATCGGAAAAGTTTGAAGTAGATTGTGGCATTTTCAATTTACAGATATCTTGAATAGTAATTTTCAACAGTTCTTCTTTTTCGCTTTTTTTTCCTGTGGAAGTCTCGTGAGAAAAAATCAACAATAGGAAGCCTTTCTCAAATTTGAAAATCCATGAAATTCCAGTTAAACCTAGTCATTTTATTTTAAGACACACCGTTTTGAGAATGGCTTATGATTTAAAAAAAATGATGGAAAAACACCTTTTTCTACGCTCTCAAACTAAAAAAACTTTTATAATTATAAATTGCTTTACTGTAGTTCCAAAATCATTTTGTCTTATTCTCCTATTTGTTTCAACATGATCGTTTCTCTGAGCAAAAAATCTTCAGGAGAGTTAAAGTTAGGCACCGCAGAATCATAAACAATGTTTTGGTGCACTACACCATTTTAAATTGACCAAGGTCTGTTTATATTTAGATTTTCATTGTCTGCGAAAAAAAACTACTCATTGGTATTGATATTAGAAAAACAATATTTTGTTTCCTTCCAAAGTATTGAATGATGCTAATTATAACAAATACTCTGCTCGTCTGCATCTCACATTTTTCTATAAAGAGCACACAAATATATTTTTTTTACAGATCTCAATCAAAAAATGGGTTACCTACTAACAATTGCATGTTACATTTTCTCATTTTCATCGTCTTTTGCTATTTTTTGCCAATTTATAGCACATGATCCGGTTCGGATTATTCTATTTTTCTTAGGGTGAGTTTTATTAAGCAGAACTAACTAATGAGCAGAACGAAAAATATATTTTTCAGCTCATTTTTCTGGTTGGTCTCAGTTTTGATCTCATCACTAACTTGGTTTGGATTATCAGCGTTTATTAACAATTCATTCATTGTTTCAATTGGATTATGTGTTGCAATTCAGGAGTTATCGAGAGTTGCATATTTTGTATTATTGAAAAAGGCACAAAAGTGAGTTCTACATCTATTATTCCATCGTACAAAGTCGATTATTTGGAAAAGAAAGAAAATATAAATGAATCTTACGAGATAGAAGTTTTCTATTACTGTTTTCATAATTTCACTCGTCAATTTCCTAAGAATTTGCGAGATCTTAGAATCTTATTTGAAATATTCTTCAACAATTAAAACAATTGCACACCACACTATCCTAAATATTCTCGAATAAAAATTACTAAAACTAGTTTGATTACAGTGGACTCAACAAAATAACACGGCAAGGACACATCTCAGTTGCTCCCGGCGTATCGGATCTCCAAAACTCTCGGCACATGCTCGCCCTTGTTTGCGGTCTTGGAATGGGTGTTATATCAGCTCTATTCTTCACAATGAATGCATTTGCCGCATTCTCTGGTCCTGGAACAATCGGAATGCCAGAAGCATTGTTAAAGAACACGGTAGATGTGAATAGAGCCGGAAAGTATCTTCCCGCAATCTACTCTTTATCCGCTCTCCTATTGACACTATTCCATGTTTGTTGGACTATTATGGTTTGGGATAGTTGTCACAAGTTCGGACGAATACCTTCGGCATATGTGCCCGGAGCAGCTGCTCTTGTATCCCATTTGTTTGTGGCTTATTTGGTTAGTTTGGGAATAGATGTATTGTGGGATGGAAATTCTTTAAATTATTTATAAACATTAAGCGAGTATTGCTAAAGTTTTCTCCGCGGTTTCCCAATTGCATTCAAAAGATCAGTAGTTTGTGTGTACTTTGGAGTCTTTGTAGAAATACAGTCACGGATCTGAAAAACAGAATTTGAAAAACATAAATTGTTCGCTAACTTAAATACCTTCTGATTAGGCGTGTTGTGATAAACATCGGTGAACAACCCGTCCATTGGCAAGAATTCGTCTGTTCGAGCAATGTTCACAGCTTCTCTCACATGCTCAGCGAGCATCTCATCAATAAAATCTAGTTCTTTTTCTTCAGCCAATTCACTTTCTAACAACTTTTGTCTGAATTCAACAATCGGATCTCTTTCTGGATATTTTGTATTCTGTCCAGCACTATGTCCATGATATTCTGTCTGTAGTTCAAGAACCAGAGGTCCTTTTCCACTTGTCACGTATTCTCTAGAAAATCTAGCAGCTTCTCGAATTGACAAAACATCTATGCCATCACATCGTATTCCAGGAATGTAGTCGCCTCTAGAAAAGTTACAGTTTTATTTTGTCTCAAAATAGAAAAATATTGATTAGTTACTATTGTTTCATTAGAGTTACATCGCAATTTTACCGATGTATTCAAACTCCAATACAAAAAATAAATTTACAACTGTATATAACCAAGCCTCTTACCGCTTATAGTAGTCCGTGCTGCATGTTAATGTTGAGCTCAAAACAACCCGTCCAAATCGATTGTTTTCGCACACAAATAGACATGGTAGATTCCAAAGCTTCGCCATATTGAATGTTTCAAAAAGTTGGCCTTGGTTTGCTGTTCCATCACCATACAAAGTTACGCACATTTTAGGCTCATTTCTGGAGAAAAATTGAATTTATAAATCAAAAAAGAGCAGGCTCTTTTTAAAAACAAGTTCTGTTTTAATAGTTGAAAATTATTCTGGAGTTTATTTTATCCAAGCTGTTTAGGTTTTTTAGATTTTTTTCGAAATTATCGAACTCATGGAGCCTGTTTTCAAAAAAAAAAAAAGTTTCCCTATTATTTCCCATTGTCATCGCATTTCAATTATCTGGCGAATTACCTTAGTTTCATTGATAACGCAATTCCCGCTCCATTTGGAACTTGTCCACAAAGCATAGCATTTCCACCAAAGAATCGATCAGTATACATGTGCATTGTTCCACTTTTACCATTTACAATACCCGAACTTCGACCTGTACATTCAGCGAGAACTTCGGATACTGTAGCACCCAACAAATGTGTCCAGACATGGTTTCGATAAGATGTGATTGCACAATCATTTTTCTCCATTTTAGAAAAAATTCCAACTGCACAAGCTTCTTGTCCGCTATAAATGTGACACAATTGATTGATTAAACCATCTTTGGTCAACGGAGTACACTCATTTTCCATCAAACGACTTCTCTGGAAAAAGTTGTTAAATTTAGATTTTTCATTCTTTTTTTCATTGGGTACCTTCATTTGTGTATAATACAACAATCCATCTTCTCTTTCCAGTGTTACTGTACTTTCCGGCCCTTTTTCCAGTTTATGCAAAGAGTACGGCTGAAATTTGCGATATGGGAGTTGAGACTATAGCAACTCACTTTAGTTTTAAAGACAGCGCTAGTAGATTTGAAACGAATAAACTGTTTTAATAACATTAATGATGCTAGAAATAATACGTAAACCTGCAATTAATCAAGACTGGGGTCGGGTCGGGTCACGTCAAACTTTAATTTCACCTAAATGGTATAATCATTTCAGAGTACGTTAAACACAAAAGGTTTCTACATTCTTGTGATCTCCATGCAAATCCTCATTCTCATCATTTGCATCGCATACTGTAATGTTATCATGGGCGGTACAATGACACAATTCGTCAATTCAATCTCAAACTCTTTGATTGACGCAGTTACTCTGAAATGTGCTCGTGAACAATGCACTCGACAGCGGCAATCAACTACAGTCACCCAAGAAGAGCCTTTAACCGAAAGGAACGCCGCCCCGAATTCTGTACCAACATGATTTAATTCAAACCGTATTAATTAATTTATTCCTGTTTATATATAAAAGTGAAATATCATGCGACAGTCACTGCTCCGAGACTTGCTCTCGATTGAACTTCTTCGAGATCCGCGATCAAATCAGCAATCGATTCGGTCAATTCATAACTCCAAAATACCGCATTTTCTTCGATATAAAAGCATGCCCTTCTATTTTTTTTAACCCATGTATCCTAGTGTCCTTATAATGGAAGAGCCCTTCTACTAGAAGTGTCCTTTTAATTTTTGATCATGCTCTGGGTGAAACTGAAAAATAGTTTTAAAAAAAAGACATCAATTTCATTAAGACAATGCCAGATTTTCAATTATCAAAATTAATTGAAACTTTACTTCTGATTTCCGATTCTCGAATTCATTTCTTCGTTGTTATAAATCCCTTTTTTTTCTACCGGCCCTCATAATAGAGTAAATGCGGTAGTTTGGAAATTGGTGTTCTGTGGGTTGGAAATTCTCTAAATCATTTATAAACATTTTGCGAGTATTTTTAAAGTTTTCTCCGCGGTTTCCCAATTGCATTCAAAAGATCAGTAGTTTGTGTGTACTTTGGAGTCTTTGTAGAAATACAGTCACGGATCTGAAAAACAGAATTTGAAAAACATAAATTGTTCGCTAACTTAAATACCTTCTGATTAGGCGTGTTGTGATAAACATCGGTGAACAACCCGTCCATTGGCAAGAATTCGTCTGTTCGAGCAATGTTCACAGCTTCTCTCACATGCTCAGCGAGCATCTCATCAATAAAATCTAGTTCTTTTTCTTCAGCCAATTCACTTTCTAACAACTTTTGTCTGAGTTCAACAATCGGATCTCTTTCTGGATATTTCGGATTCTGTCCAGCATAATGTCCATGGTATTCTTCTTGCAATTCGAGTACTAAAGGTCCTTTTCCACTTGTCACGTATTCTCTAGAAAATCTAGCAGCTTCTCAGATTGACAAAACATCTATGCCATCACATCGTATTCCAGGAATGTAGTCGCCTCTAGAAAAGTTAGTTTCATTTGGTTTTCTCACAGGATTGCCCTTGCAAAATAATTATTTGTTACTACTGTTTGAAATATTGAATATTAGAGTTTTATCGCGAGTTCATCAAACTGCTTAAATATTTAAACTATCCAGTCTTATACTCACCTCTTATAGTACTCCGTACTGCATCATGCAGAGCTGTTGAAATGGAATGTACCCCAGATGGGCTTCCCAGACTAACTGGGAAGAATGAGTAAATTTTATCACGTGGGAAATTCTAAATAAACATTACCATCCCATGGGAGCCCAGGTGGGCTTTCTTTTTTCTTTCATTTCTTAAAAAAACACTAATTTTTTCATGAAATGAACAAAAAAAAACGACCAATACGTCAGAAAAAAGAAATAGAAACGTGAACTTTTTCGAAAATTTACAAAAAAAATTTCCCAACTGGGAAAGCCCAGCCCACCCCAGTTTATCTGGTCATTTCTTGAAGTGGGATGGGATGGAATGGGCATTTCTATCTGGGTTATCTGGAGCCCACATTTTTCCCATTTCGACAGCTCTGACTGCATGTTAATGTTGAGCTCAAAACAACCCGCCCAAATCGATTGTTTTCGCACACAAATAGACATGGTAGATTCCAAAGCTTCGCCATATTGAATGTTTCAAAAATTTGGCCTTGGTTTGCTGTTCCATCACCATACGAAGTCACACACATATTAGGCTCATTTCTGGAATAAAGGGAAAAGTTTTGTTAGAACGAAGCGGTATATTTAAAAACAAATAGTGATTACGTCTGTGTTTAATTTTATTATAAAGCTCAACTTGTTCAAATCTCTTCAAATCCCTCAAAACGTTTTTTCTTCAACAGTAGTGATGTGAATTTTTTATTTGGTATTTTTTGTCAAATTATTTCCTAAAACTTTAAGATTGATCTCATAGATTATTTCCGGATAATTTTTTACCGAATATTTTCCATTGTTATTGCATTTCAAGTATTTTTCGAAATACCTTTGTTTCATTGACAACGCAATTCCCGCTCCATTTGGAACTTGTCCACAAAGCATAGCATTTCCACCAAAGAATCGATCAGTATACATGTGCATTGTTCCACTTTTACCATTTACAATACCCGAACTTCGACCTGTACATTCAGCGAGAACTTCGGATACTGTAGCACCCAACAAATGTGTCCAGACATGGTTTCGATAAGATGTGATTGCACAATCATTTTTCTCCATTTTAGAAAAAATTCCAACTGCACAAGCTTCTTGTCCGCTATAAATGTGACACAATTGATTGATTAAACCATCTTTGGTCAACGGAGTACACTCATTTTCCATCAAACGACTTCTCTGGAAAAAGTTGTTAAATTTAGATTTTTCATTCTTTTTTTCATTGGGTACCTTCATTTGTGTATAATACAACAATCCATCTTCTCTTTCCAGTGTTACTGTACTTTCCGGCCCTTTTTCCAGTTTATGCAAAGAGTACGGCTGAAACGTTGTGCTCAGCTGATATTTCTAGTAACTCACTTTAGTATTGAAGACTGCGCTGGTCGATTTGAAACGAATGAACTGTTTCAATAACATTGCTGATGCTAGAAATAATACGTAAATCTACAATTAATCAAAACTGGGATCAGGTCACGTAAGCATTCATTCCAACGTAAACATTCGATTATATCAGAGTACGTTAAAAACAAAACGTTTTTACATTCTTTTGATTTCGATGCAAATCTCATTATCATCATTTGCATCGTATACTGTTGTATCAACATGAGCCTTTTCAAACCGTATTAATTAATTTATTCCTGTTTATATATAAAAGTGAAACATTATGCCACAGTCACTGCTCCGAGTCTTGCCCTCGATTGAACTTCTTCGAGATCTGCGATCAAATCAGCAATCGATTCGGTCAATTCATAACTCCAAACTATGTTGAGAAGATCTTTGATTATTTCGATTTGTGATAATTCAGTAATTCCAATCATTTTTGTGATATCACGATTGAGTTGATCTTGACATTCAGTGTATTCATCCAATGAAACAGCCTGAATCAAGTCGAGGTTTGAAAAATATGAATTTTTCGAATTACCTTCAAAATCCTCTCATGATAAGTTGAAATAGCCACACTGACATAGGCGATCCATCGATTTTTTATTGAATCAATTTCAGTTCCAAGAGCACTTATCAAATGTTTCTTGATTGCCATATCACTTCCACTACTTTGCGGCATCATTCCACGGAACGAATCGCGGCTAGAATGGTGTTTTTTTCAAACTTTCAAAAAACGTGGATGGTATTTAACTTACAAGTTGGCAATCTTCCAACTGGCGACATGCAATTGAAGCCAAACTCTAAAGATGGGTTCCAATCCGAAAAATGCGGAAGTCGAAATGATTGGTTCAATGTCGATTGGACAAGCCATTGAAACAGTGAGACATTCAAAAAGAGCCTGAAAAACTGAAATATGAAAGTTTCCCCAACATAGAACCTACGTATTGCTGATTTGGCTCACTAGCAATCGGTTGCATCCGGGCGACTAAAGTTTCGAACACATTTCGACGATCGATTCGGAAACTGAAAATGTGAATTTTATTCAACATTCGTTACTGATTTTGTTATGGAGATATTACGAACTTCAATCTTTTTTCAGGAATCTTTGACACAGTGTGATAATATTCGTTTCTGGTAGTTGGTTTACCTGATATATTTCCAAAATGGATGATCCTGTTCAGCTGCCACTCCGAACACATCACTTGTCAATTTTTTCAATCGAATATTTCCAATCTCCTATAATAAAGTACATATTTGACTAGGAAAAAATGATTCAGGCTTACATCAATCGGTTTTTCCAAAATGTCCATTTTTATACATTGCATAACAACTTGATGTGCACAGGAACCGCCGAGAAGCAAGTCATGGATATCCCTGAAATAATAAGGGTTTATAATAAGGGTTTTTTAAAAACAAAATTACTTACTTGATAGCTTGATCAACATTCGTTGCAGACGTGATTTCACGAAGAAGGCAAGCAGATTCTTTCCGAGAGAATTGGAGAAGCTAGAAGAAAGATGTTGATTAAAATTAAAAATGATTTTAATTTTTTATTCTGATAAAAATTTTCTCAATCCAACACACGTTTTGATTTTGTAACTAACCATTCTAGCCGTAGTTGGAACATCGAGACTTTGCCAATCAACATTTCTCACATCTTCCATAACATGTTCAATCGATTCTTTTTCCAGTCGATTCTTCTCATTTTTCGTTGAACTTTTCAATATTTTCTGTCCTCCGACATCTCCGAACTCAGCGCATCTTACCAAAATGTCCAAGTATTTAGTGAAAAATTTAGGACAAAGTGATTCGATGATAACAAATCGATTTGATTTCGTATGTTTTGCCGATGTTGATATTTGTTTCATTTGTTGTTCTGTCATATCTTTGGTTGACCAAATAACAAACTGAAAAATGAAAAAAAAATGATTGTAGAAGTTAGCAAAAACCTACTTCGTAACTCAGATAATCAGCCTCAAATTTACAAACTAATTGACCGATGTATTTAGCGAACACCTTCCAACCAGCCTGGAAATACCTAATGAATTATTCGTTCAATTTATCAGAACAAACTCTGAACACATCTTCCAAATCCTTGAGTACATTTCCTCCATAAATATGCCGCCGTTTATTGTCTAACAATGTTAAAACCTGTCCGCCGATCAATTTATCCTGGAAAATAACTATCAACATTTTTTTTTAGCAAAAAAAGTCTTACCACAAATATAGTCTTGACAATTTCGCTATAAAACATCAATGACTCGTGAATTGTGTGCACTTCGCGAAATAAACTATTCAGCTGTTGAGTTGAGTCCTATAAAAATGATGAGTATATTGGTACTGAACAATTAAACGTACCCCAAGTCCATCGAGTTTTTCGCATATATCATATACAAAACTATCAACCTTTTTCTCAATTGCGCTAGCTACAGTAGCCGAAATCAACGCATATGTTACAGTATCATGTGTGATAGCTGGAAAATCAAATCTTCCCAAAATTACGCAGAATTCAAAAAAAGTAACTCACCAAAACAACATTTTTTGATGGTCGAAATAGCAATAAGTGGCTCATGAAACCGCTCCAATTCTGATCTGAGAATAGTTCCACATTTTTCGAAAAATCAATGCATTTGAATGTTACCTGATATATGGATCAAACGAAATATTGACATCAATGGTACTCGGCAAATTATGTTCATCATATTCCCCGATTCGAATATTTTCCGTCTGATTTCCCAAAAGGAACAATTTCAACTCGGTGAATATGATTTCTTCTTGCTCTTCTGGTAGCACATTTGACAAATGGGAGTACTGAAACATATTACTCAAATTTTTTTAAAACTTTTATTGCCTACCTGTGTTGGAATGTGCATATAATAAGGAGACTGCTCATCACAAACCAAAACACCTCTCCATTTTGAAGATGCTGTAAATGAAAGTTTCAGATAAAATTATTTATTTAAAACTCACATAACTGTTTTCTGATTTCAACCCAGCTTTGTTGTTGAACACGCATTCTCTGTTCTATCTAAAAAAAAAACATATTTTATCACAATAAAGTTCCTAAAAATGGCACGAAATAACGAAAAATACAAAATTAAAATCTAGAAAGTGGGTATAAATGGGGTTTCAGTTCCTTCAATTAATCCATTTTTGACATGATGTGTTTTGTCAAAAATAAATTTCGGCGATTTTCCATGAATCCATTTCCAAGATTTGAGTTCTTCAATAATTTTTGAGGTTTCTGGGGAGGATTCTACGAACTTCGATACGTCCTTAATCCGGGTTTCGGAAGAATCGAAGAGACTTCTTGAAAAAAACAGGAATTTTTGAGAATTTAAAGGTAAAACCTACTTATACGCATCGATAATAGTTTCCCGCACATCTTCAACACCACAAGAATCATCGTCTTCTCTCAAATAACCGACTTGATTTGCTCTGACACTTCTAGTCGCATTTGTCTCAATTCGATCAACAAGAGGTGATTTCAGTGAATTTTTCAAGTTTTCCAAGTTTGCATCGACCAAAAGAGTTAGATGATGATATGCTTGTCCTTTTGCAATTCTCGCCGCCGTTCCCGAACATTTCCGATTTCCCGGCAACATTTCCATGTCATCTCGTTTATTCGGCTCGATTTTCAGTTTTTTGTATTTCGTATTGAGCGCTTCAGATATAAATTTGAGGTTTTTAGGTCTACAGTGTTGTGCGTGTGTTGTCAACAGGGAAATATTGAGATTTCCTAGATCGTGATAAACCGCTCCTCCTCCACTATGTCTCCGCGCAATTTCAATATCATTATCTATCGCATATTTGTGATTCACTTCTAGCCAAGAATTTTGATGTCTTCCTATTACTACACAAGGTTTGTTCGACCAAATAAGTAGTAATTCACCCGATTTTTCAACGTTGTGAGTCTTTAATTATATAATTATATGCGAAAAAGTGTTTAAAACTCACCCTAAACAAGTGTTCCTCAAATGCTAAATTTTCGAATATATTTTTCGATGTTGATTTAATAATTGTCGCTAATTTACCCCGTGATAAACTACACATTACTCTACTTTTGAGTTTTCAAAAAAAACAAAAAGAAAAAATGGTTTGAACAATTTATGTGCAATTAGGCGTCAAGTACGCAAACACCGTCACCTCGTGAATTTTTGTTGCTTTTTTTGTTTTTCGCACCTGGACGCAGTTTCTATTGATTGCAGGTAAATGAACGAGTTAAAGCAAGGTATCGGTATTCTGGAGACATCTCTGACTGGTGAGCCACCTTTTTGGGACAATTTCGAGCAAATTTCATTGGATTGCTCGCCGATTTTCGTTCTCGGAAAAGAAATCACAAAAGATGAAGGTATGTTATGACAAGACTAGATTGATCTATATGAATATTTTTCCAGGAATAAGCGAGTTGAAGAAATACATCCATTCGAGACTCTGGTTCACATATCGTAGGAATTTTTCACCAATTGGTAGGTATTCGAAAGTACAACGTCAATTTCATAAAAAAATGAATGATGCTGTATTCTCAGACTTCCTATTAGAGACATGGCGGAATTTTGAACAATTCACATAATTGAGAAACGAGGTTTCAAAAAATAACTTTCAGGAGGAACTGGTCCATCGTCGGATCAAGGTTGGGGATGTATGCTACGATGTGCTCAAATGCTTCTTGGCGAAACTCTTCTCCGTCGTCATATTCATCGACATTTTGAATGGAACATTGAAGAGATTTCTCCAATTTATGAGCGAATTCTTCAAATGTTTTTTGATGAAAAAACCGCACTCTATTCAATTCATCAAATCGCTCAAATGGGTGTCGCAGAAGGAAAACAAGTATCAGAATGGTTTGGACCAAACACTGCTGCACAGGTTATAAAAAAGCTCACAATTTTTGACGACTGGTCAAATATAGCAGTTCATGTTGCTCTCGATAATATTCTTGTAATTGAAGACGCGATAACAATGGCGACCTCGTACCCATCTGATGATGCGGTCAAATTGATTATGGGTAATAAGAGTTTCTGAGCGAGTTAGAACATTAAATGATTCCAGAGAACGGCAATGTCGATGAAACTCTGAAGAACACCAACAAAACCAATTCTCAGTCATCAGAATGGCGACCACTTTTGATAACAATGCCTCTTCGACTCGGCTTGACTACTATTAATAATTGTTACTTACCAGCAATTCAAAAGTTTTTCGAAATTCCTCAGTGCGTTGGAATAATTGGTGGCCGTCCAAATCATGCTCTTTATTTTGTCGGAATTGGAGACACCAAACTATTCTATCTCGATCCTCATTATTGTCGCCCAAAAACTGGAAGTGCGCCGAAAGAATTTAGAGACGGTGAAAAGGAGAATTCAACAGAAGAAGTGGTTAAAGAAGTCGAGGAAGAAGAGAGTACTATGAAAAAAGATGACAGTTTTAGTCAATTAGAAGAACTTGAACCATTACCATCACAAACATCTGACATTTATACAAAAATGGACAATTCGACATATCATTGTCAAATGTTGTTATGGATGGAATATGAATCGGTGAGTTTAGCATTTTTTTTTGCTAAAAACATAAAAATTTGGTTACATATATCTAACTGGATTGGTCGATTTTTTTCAGATTTATAGTAGCTTTGAAACAGTAAAACATCTAAGAATTTTTCTGAGAGATGATTAGAATTAACTTCTATATATGTCGGATTATTTAATATATCCATATCATCTCCCGTTTGATAGTTATAACTCAGGGCTAGAAAATAATGTTATCAGTAGCATATTTTTTACGTTCATTTCTACACCTCCAGATGTTATGAAACAATAAAACCTTTTTTCAGATGGACCCTTCTCTTGCTCTTTCATTTTTCTGTGAAACTCGCAAAGACTTTGACGATTTATGCACTACATTGAAAACCGAAACATTGGTCGCATCAAATCCTCCACTGTTTGAACTCCTTGAAAAACGGCCAAAGTACTGGCCAGACTTTGAACCATACGTTGGTGTTAACATGAAAATTGAGATGAACGGTAAGAAAATCACATAGATTTTTCAACCAAATTGGCATTTTTCAGAATTCGATGATATTGGACAAGCGGGAAACGAAGAAGATTTCGAGGTATTGGATGTATAAAGATGTAAAAATATAAATGCATATATGTAAATAAAAGTTCACTTGAAAGAAGAGAAAAAAACAGTTATAATTTACTTTGCTGAACCGGTTGAACTTTATAAATCAATGCTTCTTGCGATGTCGACATAATCAATCGACCATCTCGACTCCATAATCTGCCATGAATGAGACTTCGATGATTCGAGTTGGCAACGCATTCTTGTTCGTATAGAATCCAATCATTGATATCGAACCTGAAAGTGGAAAATGAATGGTAAGTAAAGAGATAATCGAAACTGAAAATATTCGAAACGACGAAATTGAATTTCTAGAAATCCAGCAAAACGTAGCTTTTAAAAGAATATGACAAAGAAATGGAATCTGAAGAAAGAAATAACTCAATTAAACAAACTCACAATAGATTTTTCGCTGGAAAAATCAAAATGCAGTTCGAAGATGAAAAAATACGTGTTACGTTTTAATAAGGAAATGTCACGATTTTTAAATCTAATAATAGAGATATGGCTGCACCAAACCTTGAGAAGACTCAGAAAAATAAATCGAAAAGTTACTCACTCATACTGATGAATCCAAGCAGAATGATCCATTGACGTCTGAAGTTTGAATCTCTTATCAGCGAAACAAAGAGATCCAGTTGTGACTAGTTCCAAATCGGATAAATATACTATTGTTGCGTGACGTAGCATATAGTCACTTTTCTCTGAAATACTCCCAAAATATAACTTTTAACGAAAATTTGCTAACTTACCAACAGGAATTTTGTATCTAATCCAAAGGAGTTGTTTCTTATTGATTCCTTCGTTTCCATTCAAATACAAGTCCAAATCAACAGGTCGAATTTCGAGAGAAGGAGCCATTCTTTCGGTGACTTGTCCTCTAAAATCTCGCGCATCATATCCTTCCGATAATTTTTGATGTCTTCCAGTTATATTGCTGATCAATGTTTCTGGATCGGGAACGTTTAACGGGAATTGAGGAGTAAGAGTGAAAGTGTCTTTGACACTGGCCAACTTTTGAAGTGAGAACTCGGCCAAATGAATCACTTTTTTGTGTTGAACAGCCTCAACATATCGAATTGCAAAGTTTCGACCATCTCGAATTTTCTTGACATTATAAGTGATTGGAATAGATTCTTCGCCACCTCGAATAAAATAACAATGAACTGCGTGCATATAAAATCCTTCGGGAGCTGTATAATAAGCAGCCGACATTGCTTGAGCCAAGACATGTCCACCAAATACACGAGCTTGTGGATGTTCAGAATCACATTCTCCTCTGAAAATCAGTTTTTATATTTACTGTTTCGTTAAGTGTACGAGTAGTTTGAGAAACTATCTTACTAGCAACAGTAACACTAACTGACCCAGACCTCATAAACTAGTTTGAACTATAAAAAAACTTTTTACGTTCTCGATATTTTCTCTTAAGAAGAACAAAAAAAAATCTTTTCATCTCCCGAAAAACTCACATATATGTCAATTCATCGACTTTCTGCAACCTTCTCCATTCTCGAACCATTTCTGAAAATGTATTAATAAATAAATTATAAACTTCGAACAGAAAATAATAAATGAACGAAACATACAAATACTAGGAATAAAGTGGGAAAATTGACTACATTGTAGCCGTTATCAATCGATTCTAGTCTACATCTAATACTGATTATAATGCGATGTATCAAAAAAAAAAAAGAAGAAGAGACAAAGAGAAAAAGGCAAATTAAGAATTGTAACCAAGATCAGAATACTCTTTGAATTTGGAAACATTGTGGGCTACATAGCTACACTTTGTTCATCAACTTGGTTTTTTTTTGGTTCTTGTATCAGAATTAACTTTTTTCAAAATAGATCACCATTAACTATGAGTATGATTAATTTGTTTGTTTCATTATGTAAAGTTGTACTTTGAATTTCATATAATCAGCACACGCATCAAACATCTGTTGTTTCAACTACGAATACAATCGGTGAACTATTAGAATGTAACGTTAAGTTGGTTTTTTTTTTTGATTGAACTCAACAAACTATTCCAACAAAACTTGATAATGCGTCTTTCAATAGCTATAAAAGTTTGCTTTATGATCTGAAAAGTTAACTGTTTCCCGTTTTTTTTCGATAATAATTGAAAAAAAAAAACCAAGTTGAAACTACAGTATCTTGTTGTGAGGTCTGTTAATTCAGTGAACTTTTCACAATAATAAAAATTTCAAAGTTTGGAATATTGATTTAGGTTTGTTTTGATTCGAAAAATATGCTACGCGATTCGATATGTAAATGATATCAACTGTTTGATGTTCCAAGGTAGTCAGCTTGTTAATATCTTCCTTCTTGATACTTCATTTTTTGCTACTTCGAAACTAATGTATTTTGAATGTAATTTTTCCAAATATCAAATGTATACATTTTCTTTTTTTCACAATCAGTACTTATTTTTTCATTAGGTTATGTAAATAATGAAAATACAACAAAAATTGACAAGAAAATGAGCAAATCAATTGATAGATAAAAAAGAGAAACTGAAATAATGAATAATAAAATAATAGTAATAGTGATAATAATAAATTAACCGTCCAATCTTTTTCTCGATCCTCCAAAAATCGAATTTTTCAATCGAGCTCCCAATCCTTTTGGTTGTTGCTCTCTCATCACTTGTTTTTTCCATGGTTCTGTGCTCAAACTGTTCGATTTCATCAATCCACCAGCCGGTTTCATTATTGTTTCATTTGATAATTTATTCAATGATAATAAACTGGCAGCACTTCCTGGTGGTCGACTTGTCGCATTTCCGATTTTTCTCAAAAATGATCCAATTCGATGTTTGGTTCCATTTGAGGTATTGTTATTGGAAGAAGAAGAAGATGGTGGAAGACGGAATGATGAACTGGCTTCGAGTTCACTTCCGCGCGAATATCGACGATCATCATACTGCAAAAAATAGAATAATTAGTGAAAAAGTGATTAGAATAATCAATCGAAAGACAATTTATTCTTGATAGCAAAATAATAATTATGAAATAGTTTTGGAAGATAAAGTTTTTTCTTCCAAAAAATAGTCCGCAGATAAGTATTGCATGCTATTTTTCTTAAGAACTAAGGTATCAGAAAAAATCAAAAGCCTGTAATAATTTCTAGATACCGAAAAATAAGTACATTTTCTTGAATACTACTTATTTACGTAAAGAAACATTTTGGGGTTTGATTGTATTGAAGGACCAGGTGAATTAAATATTATTTAAAAAAAATGGAAAATAATAATAAAAAACATTTTTTGAAACAGTGAAGGTTCAATTTTTTCGAAAAGTTATTCACTTGAAAATTTCTCACATTAAAAAATAGAAATGGATTCTTTTTTCAAATTGTATTTTTTTTTTTTTTTTTTGAAATTCCACCTTTTTTGTGAAATTATTCCTAGCAAAGTTAAGTTATATTAATAAAAAAAGAGTATTATTCACAGAAGTGGCAACAAATATTTTCATGTGTTTTTAAATTTTAAGCTAGGAGATTTAGTGTTCCTCATCGAAAATATTCTCAGTTTCAAAAATCATTCAAAACCGATAGCATAAACCTTATTCTAATCCAAGATGCACATCCCTCCCGAAAAAACTCACAATTCCAATATTATCATAAAATCCATCATCATCTTCATCAACCGAAGGAACACGTGACGATATCGATTGCTGATCAATCACCAAACTACGACGAGTATTCGGATTCTAAATATTTTTTCTAATAATTTCGAGAATAATTTTGAACAACTCACAGTCATTGGCGGATAATTTGATCCAACTCCCGAACTATTCGATGAATAATATCCTCCTTGTGAAGAATTGGCCGATCCCGGTGGTCTTTGAGGTGGTTGAGAAGTTGGAACTTGTGGTGTGTATTCATGTTGTTGTTGTTGTGGTTGAGAATATCGATTCGAGTTACTGTTATTATTGATCGAATGTTGTGGTGCAATTGAATAATTACTATTATTATTAATAATTGGTGGCGAATAACTATTCAATGTTGCATATTGTGATTCTTGTAATGGTGACATTTTCTTCCACGCAGTTGGTGCAGTTCCCTTCTCAAACATATTATGCATCGCTTCGACTCGACTTGGATTTATCTTTTCTTGATTTATAGTTTCGAATGCATTATTACTATGAATTGAACCGAATGATTGTTGGCTTAATTGTTTATAAACTGATGGATTTTGATAGGATTGTCGATCATTTGAAGAGGCAACCTTGGATAACATATTGGTCACATCATCCAATGAATTTTGTTGTTTTGGTCGATAAGTGGGTGCTTTTGTGACCTTGGGAATTGATTCTGGTTGTGCATATACTTGTTGTGGTTGCCTTCTACTCGATGGTTCCACTACTCGATATCTCGGTCTTTCATATTCGTTCATTGTTGGTCTGACAAATGACGTAGGGAATGATCTTCTCTTCTCGATTGATGTTGCCGGTTGATCTGTGTTCAATTCAAGTTCGGCAACAAGTTGATCGATTGACATAATCGGATCGGGGGGTGCTAGAGTTCTTTTTCTCACTGGCGAATGATCAGGCAAAGATCTCAATGATGATCTCATTGATCCACCTCGATTGAATGATTGAAATGCGGATGGTGATGAGTTCTCTCCTTCTGATCTCATCGATCTTAGAGTGCTGTAAGGGTCTTGTGATCCAGATCTTCTCATTTCATCAGTCGATGTTACACGTGGCAATGTGTTTCCTTTTTGATATTGTTGATTTTGTGGAACAGGATCGGATGAGATTGGATAAACTGGTTGAGGTCGGAATGGACGAGGTCGGACCGGGTCAGATGTGTCCGATGTTTTTCGAGAGGATTTTGATTGTTTTCGCTCTTTGACTGTGTTGAATGCAGCGACTTCAGCACTACAACTTCCCAACGAATGTTCATCGAAGTCTTGATAGTAGGACTGCAAAAAATAAAAATAGAGTTGAGTTGATTGTCAATAAGCACCGTTCAAATTACAGATGTCTTCGTGGTTATTTATTTTCACTTATCTTCATTATATAAGATGATAATTATGTTTTTGATGTTTTCTGATCAATTGAGGATTTAACATGGTGTTAGGATAATTCAGAGAACCAGAACATAAAAAACAGTCATATACTTGAAACTGTAAATTTGTTTTATTTTCAAGTTCAAAATTGTTTGGTTTTCGAGCTAACACAAAACATAATTGTTGGAAAGTGAGTTGAAATTACAGAAAATTATCATACAGAACAATAGAATCATAATTTTTCTCCAGTAACAACCAGCAATATACTTTTTTTGGAACAGTAAAAAATTAATTGAACGTTTTCGCAGAGTCAAAAGATGTCGCTGAATCTAATCACTCTTTTTTTAAAAAGAAAAAACCATTTTTGTTTGAAACAGGAACAATCTATTCTAATATTAAAAAAGATATTCTATAAAGAATAAACACATGTTTTGAAACGTAGAAAGTCTGTTATCATTCTCAAAATAATTTGGCTAAAATGTCCTTTTTTTTTTTTTTAATTCTTTGATTCTTTCTATCAACTTACAATATGTGGAGCAATATTAGCCGGCGGCAAATGTGCCAACGAACACAAGTCATCTTGCAACCATCTTCTTGTAAAATCCATTTTATCCGTCTTTTTCAGCACAATAGTTTCAGCAATATTTGGTTCCTGATTCTCTTCTTCTTCCGATAATTTCCGAACAGGGATAACAACTTCGACTGGCGATTGAGTGTGCTGTAAAGGACAAATGAAAAAGTATAAGTAGCAGGTGACAAGGTCATTGTCCTTATAGTTCTTCTTACCTGTTTCAGCTCTTTTTGATGAACTAATTTTGGTGTTGGTTTTGCACGAACAGCCACTGGTTTAACCACTTTTCTGGAAAATTCAAAAATTAAAAAAAAAAAAAACGATTATCAAAGAAAGTGAAATGTGTTGGATTCGAATTGAAAAATGTTTTGAGAAAATCGTATTTTTCTTCACATCCGGAAACTGACTCATAGATTTTTGTTCAATGATTTTTCAATTTTTAAGTTCTCAATTAGTATAGTAGTAAAAAGTAATAAAAAGTGTCCAGTTGAGAAAAAGAAAAAGAAAAAAGGATATGGAATGGGAATACGTTCGAAGGGAACGGAGAGTTGAGAGTGTAAAGTTGAGCCATCAAAAAACGGAGAAAAAGAAAAAAAAAAAGGATGATGAGACTCGGATGTGTTAGTAATATATCGAGTAGTGACTAACTATTTTGTGCTCAAAACAAGTCTAGAGGGTCTTGTGTCGAACAACTTAGAAAACACGTGAAAAAGTGAAACTTCGAAACGATTTTGAAAAATGAGACCTTTCTGTCTGTGAATTCAGCTGTTCTACTGTCACCTTATTAAAACTTTTATTTATCTACGGTGTTCAAATTATTTTTAAAAATTAACCTGTGAACATATTAAAGATTTGAAACAGTAATTTTTTAGCTAATAGATTGTCCAAAATTAAATCAGTATCATGCAATAGATTGGTGATTACCTCTTTTGTTAGTCTAAATTAAGGTCTAAAAATTGTTTCTACGAAAAGTTTTACGAAAAAAGAACTTTTCAGCGTATCACTACTTTCATAAAACGTGTATCTCAAAAAATAGAATGTTGGAATTAGAAACTACAGTAATCATTTACATTGAGATTATTGGGAAAGTTGAAGAAAGAACCCGTTTTTTCACTATTCACCAGGCTCGATTTTCAGTTATTTATTTTTCAACAATATGGTAAATACAGGTATACGTTTCAACAGAGTGTTAACTTCATGTATAACTTAAAAAATAGTTTGATGTCCAAAACTATTTCAGTTTTCTAAACTTTTTGAGACCTTTTTTCTTACTTGCTTATTGTTAGCAAAACTATCTTTAAGACTAGAACTTATTTAACTCACTTGACTGTTGGTGCAATTGGTGCATTTATGGATGGTGGCGGTGTCTGTGTCTCTTTTTTTACTTGAATATTTCTCGTTTTCGGTGATTTGACTGGCGGTGTCGAAGTATCTTTGCCGTTGTTGTTCTTCTCGTCCACCTAGAAATATATTGATTGTTTTTTCACTTGAGAATATGTGGTCATTTGACTGATGGGATCAGTCCAGTCACCTGCTAACTCACATCACATTCTTTTTTCAAATCCTCAAATATTTGGTCTAAATAATCGATTGCTTCTTTGAATTTGTTTCGATGTTGATGATGTCGATGACGAGCTTGATCTATTACATGATCGATGTTTTTGGATGCAACATCAAGAGCTCCGCTGAAAAAAAATCAGATTGTGAACAAATAGACTGATTTGAGACACATTCAGTTACCAATGAAGTTTTTCACACACATGACTTTATGTCGAAACAGTGAAGTTTATATTTTATGGAATGAAAATACTCAAACAGTTCAAATTTTTAAATATTTCAAAAAACGACAGTTTTAAAGACAACAAAAACTACAAATCTGGGTTATAGTTAAAAATATTACAAACTGTTTCAAGCAGGATTGTTACTACTTTTATTAATCTTGTTTTTCTGTATAATTTACAAACATAAAATACACTTGATATAATGAATTTTTTTCTTGAAACTTTTTGTTGTCACTCACCTTTGTTGGCTATCAATACTTGTTGTGCTGACCCGTCCACTTGTTGTACTATCATTTCGATTCAATGGAATATGTGCTGCATATCTGACTTGTCCATGAGCCGAATTTCCGGCCGCAGCAGCTGCCGCAAATTGTGAGGATATTGATGACATTCCTGTAAAACAAAACATGTGAACAGAACACAACAGATAGAGAAAACAAAGAGCATTGGACTAATTGCACAAAATGTGAGAAGATAAAAACTATTTGTTTTGAAAGTTCACACCTTCTCGTGATTTCGAAGCACAAGCTTCAAAATGTATGATAATTTTACACGCGTAGTCAACAACAATTGTTGCCGAAAATGTTTGTTCTGTTTGTAATGTATACTTTCCAGAACATTTGTGTTTATTATACGCTGAATTGTGTGAAACCAAATATCAAGTTTTTAGATTCATAGAATCGGAATTGTTCTAGAACTGTTTATCTAAAAAGTTCGATTGCTAATAATCATTCAAAATAACAATGACGAAGCATTGAACATTTTTTCTTGTCTGCGATTATGAACAACTCGTAAAACAGAAAAAAATTGATCGAAGTTAATTTATAAAAAACCATTGTGTTTTTGTTTTCTATTGAGCAGGGAAAATTTCCAATTACTTTGTATTTTTAGACCGTAAGACTAATGGGGTGATGCAGATGCTAAAAAATGTGCGTTTTTAAAATTAAAATACAATGCAGGAAAATCACGTTTAATTCTTTTTTACATAGGAAATGTCATTTTTTTGAATTAAACGTACTTTTTTTGAGGTTGCTGCATTGTATTTTATTTTAAAAAAAAACTCACGTTTTTTAGCATCTGCATCACCCCATAAAGATTTTTTAACACAAAAATTAATTTTGTACAAGAACAGAATCAATTTCAAAAAACAGTCGTAAAGTTCAGACATTTCTGACTTTAGAAGCGATTATGTCGTACTTTACATACTCGTAAACTTCATTTTCGTTTTTGAAAACAACAAAATGAGGAATCATTATTTTAATGCAGAAAAAGAAAAAAGAAGATGTTGAAACGGTAATGTTTTTAAAACGTCGAGGTATATTTTTCGACGTTGTGTAGTACGAAGAAACACTAGAAATATTTACATTTTTCAAAACTTTGCAAATTTCAACTTCTAATTTCAAAAAAGAATTTTTTTGACATAGAAAAAACATTTTAGGCTATAAAAAATAAAAACTAATTTTAAGAAAACCCGCCACTGAATATCAAACATTTTTGTAACGGTAACATTTTTGCTTAAAAACACTTAAATTTTTCAGAGTAGTTAACTCAAATAAAAGTTTTAAATGACAACAAACAAATTTAAAAAGGACACTAGAAAATACAAAAAAAGAACAACTCTTCTGAATCATTCAAAACAGTTATTATTGGACCGTTTTTCAAAAAAAAAAAATAGGGTATGGAAGTTTTGAAACATTCAGAATACCCTCAAACTTTTTCAACGTTCAACAGTTTCATTCAAAATCTCAAAAAGATTTCGAAAAATTTCTCTGGTTGTTTGAACAATTCTAATAGTAAGGTATCAACATATTTTTGAACCTAAGAAAATGAAAAAAAAAACCCTTCTAACATACCTTCCTCTTGTGACGATCCTCTTCTTTGCGGCGACGGATCACGTGTCTGAAAAACGGACATTTCCATTGAATTTCATTTGAATAAAATCAAGTTTCTTCTTCTTTTTTTCTTTCCGTTTTTGTTTGTTCTTTTCCTCCCACCAAAATAATCCCTAATTCGTTGAGAAAACAAAAGAAAAAGCATGATAGGTTTCAGACAAAAACCAAATAAAAAATTGAATTTTTTGAATTTTTGAAAAACAAATGAAAAAGTGGATATTGGAGGAAATAAAAAGATATTATTTATTTGATTACAATTTTCGAGAGGGTAAATAATATATCAAAAAATTGTCTGTCTCAATAAGCAAAAACTGACTGGCTGAGCTCATGAGCACTTTGGAATTCATTTAAAAAGTCTGGACAAATTACAATGAAAAATCCTGATTTGAAAGTTCTTATTTGCATAGTTGAAATAAACGGTTGATATTTAATTTTTTGAAGTTCTTTTCCTAAAACTATTGTTCCAGCAAAATGAACAGACAGCCCAGTTGATTTAAATAATTTTTGGAACAGGAAAATTTGAAAAGAGGCATGTCAACTTTTTGCGAGAGTTTTGAAAAATCAATTTGTCAATAACAGAACTTTATATATCTAATTTCATTTATCAAAAAAAAATGAAAATAAAATCAATTAATAGTTACTCTTTTCAACTACAAAAATTCAAATTGTTTAATTTCAGCAATGTGGATAAATCAAGCACGATAGAAAGCTCAGAGTATTCATACAACGTTTGAAACAGTGAGTTTCTTTATTTGGAATGTTTATTTTCTAAAGCTGAGTTCGTGAGGTTGGAAACGTGAATATTTGTCCTACAATGATTTTAGCAACATTTTTTTCTGAATTCAACCCCTTCCAAACTCACAAATTTTTCACTCAAATATTTTTAGTTACAACTATTGAAACGGTATATTTTTTCTCAAATCCCAAATTAACCTACCCGCGAACTCAATAAACTATTATAATCTCTCGCCATTCATTTAAAATTTTCAGAAAATCAAAAATAATAATAATAATAGAAATGATATCTTGTGTCGGGACTTTCTTTTTCTCCAAGTACTCGTGAGAGTTGATTGATACATTACACTTTATCTCTTTCATTTCTCTGCGTCTCTCTATTTTATATACTATTTCATATGTCAAGCAGGACATTTTCTTTCTTCGAATTCATTCATTTTACATCACATTTCACTCTCACTCTCGAGCTCATTTTGCGAGCCACTGATATACGCTAAAATTATGAGAAAAAAAGACAAGCAAAAATGAGTTGAAACTCATTTTACAATTTCGACAACTTCGAAATTTTGACTTTTCTGATTATTATTCTATTATGTGGCGTGGAAATAGAAAAAAGTTTTATGTGCAATTGCGCGTACTGTTCAGTGTGATATGTGTAGCCACCACATTGGGGGAAATTTGAATTTGTGTTTTTCGATTCGATTTTTCAAAGCCACACAGTAGGATTCAAGAGCTTTGAAAGTGAAGTAATTTTTTACTGTTTCAAAGATCATGTAAATAATGTCCCACAACTACTAGACAAGATTAGCAAAAAAAGAAACTTTTGAAGATATAAAACACATGTATTTGAACACATCCATTCCTCTATCTATCCACTTTTTTATTTTATTTTTTGTAAGTGGAAAAAAGAGGGAGAATCAGAGTTCAAAAAGAGGTCAAATCTGTGCGAGTTTTATGATTCTCACATGATTTTATGAGCTGTAAATAAGCACTTAGACAGGCACAAAATAGCCATCTCAAAATTACACAACTCACTTCAGTATCCGATTCGATATTCAAACTTTTTCGATTTCGATTCGCTTGGTCTTGAATCATCTTTTCGAATAATGTTTTAGGTGCTTCGAAAGATACCGGTTTGACGGCGGCAACTGGCGGATTTCTGAAAAAATAATAATTGTACGAAATTTAATACCACCCTGTGAAACATACATAAATCAGACTTTTTTCTGACAAAAAATACATTTGTGTAATATTTTGTGTACACTTATTTATTGAAGAAAGGAAAATGCATGGAAGAATATCAGCCATTTTATTACTTTGAAATAAAAACTGCTAAATTTTGGGGGTTGAATATGCAGCTGGTGAACGATTTCGAGGAAATATTTACATCGAAAATAAAAGTTCGAGAAAAATGCAAAAAAACATCGAGGCTGTCATCACAAGAGCAGAAAACGTTTCGAAAAAAACAAACGGGAACTTTTGGTAAAACTTTTCGGGCGGTCGGCGAGTTCCAAAAACATCAATGTTTTGGCTCAATATGAGGATCCTATAGATCAAAGCATATGTAAAAGAACTGTTAAAACCAATACTTTTGAAAATTTAATTTGTGCAGAAGTTTCAGTTGAACAAAACTTAGATCTTGAAATTGAAAATACAGTTGTATGAACCATAGGGTCAAACGAACAATGATTAAGTATGAACCGAAATTCAGATTGTAAAGTTCCATTATGTACAATTTAAAAATATTCTGAAGTGAAAGTTGAAACTAGATAATTCGGATGGCATAGGATTCACAGTTGACTAGAAAAACACATTGCAAATAAAAACATGCAATGTGTTACAAAATATTACAAAATGAAAATTAATTTTCTATGCAGAAATAACAAAACATACAAAGTATTCGAAACATTTAGAGAGTGTGTGTTCCTGAGAGAAATTCGACAACGTATGTAGGTCACGTTTTGAATTTCTAATTTATTTTCAAAAGTTTTTCAGTTAATTATTTTTGGAAATGAAAAAATAAATGTGAGACGTTATCTTCATTTCTTATTTTTCGATTAGTTTTTGTAAAATTTTATTCTTCGACATAGACTCATAAGTTTCTAAATGTGCATCCACACAGCGAAGGAGGTGCGCTCTATTGCACTACCGTACTTTTATGTTTTCTCATTCATTTCCTGGTTTTTTGAAATATGAGAGTGAAAGTTCACGTTTTTTATTAGCAGCTAAGAAAACCTGCGCATTAAATGTTTCACTCTTTTTCGAAAATGAATGATACCCAATGTCTTATCGTTTTTTTTTTAGTACTACAAGTAACTTTGACGAAGAATATGTTTTTGAACCAGAAGAAAAACGACTGTCAAATTTGGAATGTGCATAATGTGCTCCCCGACTTACCTTGTAAACCCTTTGGGTGTCGAGTTCAATTGCACAGTCGGTTCTGCACTATTCGGTGCTCTTCTCCTTGGTTCATGAATAATCACCGAACTAGGCAAACACAATTCGGAAACTGTCGATGGACATGGAGAAGCACAGTTACTCGATTCATATCCTCTTGAAGAACAAATCGAAGATGGTCGGAATCTTCTCCTTTTTCGATTTACATATTGTTCAAGAATCGATTGATCCGGTAGAATGAGTTCATCGCTAATCTCTTCTCCGTCTTTTGCAATCCATTCAACATCGGCTTCTCGATTTCTCATTTCATCAAGAATAACTGATGCGCGAGTTTCAGATGTTCTTGAACAAGATCTTGAAATTTCAGAGTCAAAGGAAGTGAATGAAGCCGACATCTTCATATCATCAATTGGCAAAACACTTGGTTTTGGAATAATAACTGGCACTTTGACAGTCATTTTGACAACTGAATGATTCTTTCCATCAACCGGAGTATCTACGAGTACTGTAGCTCTTTCTCCACACATTCTTCTTCGATATTGTTCTGTTAATGAGACTTTTGCATTTCCGGCTGCTTTACATTTCAATCCCAAACTTCTTTGATGTTTCATAACTCTTTTGATTTCGGTTTTCAAAGCGGATTGTTTGTTTTTCGGTGTGAAATATTTTGTTATTTCCTTGTTTTCAGTTGGCAATTCTTTCGGTTTCGTAATATTCACAGCCTTCTTCGTGACAACTTCCGTCTTTATCTTTGTTTCCTCAACGGTCTCTTTCTTCACCATCGGTTTTTTGACTTCCACTTCTTTTTTCTCACTTTCAGCTGGGTTTGTCGGTTTCTTCACATCTGGTTTCACTTCGTTAGTCACTTTCTTCATAGCTTCTGTCTTGACTTTGCTTTCAGTTGGTTTAGCGACTGGTTTTTTGGCGACTTCGGGCTCACTGGGCTTCGATATAGCAACAGTTTTCTTAGTGACATCGGCTGGTTTGGTTTCAGGTTTCTTAGGAGTTTCGGGTGTTTTGACTCGTTCTTTTTTCACTGCATCTTCTTTGACTTTCAGCTCAATTGGTGACGATTTCTTGCGTTTTGTAACAATCTGGAAAAAAAATAGTATTTGGATGATTTATGTCTTCGGAAAGAATGAGAGGTTCCATTTGTCAGATTAGTTTTTATAAAAGTTGAGGTGATTTTAAAAAAAGGTTACTGTTTTAAAATTGAACACAACAACAAGGTATACGTATTTTGATATTCACAAAACACTCAAACTTCCGAATAAAAAAAGTGATTCTGAACAAAAGAAACAAGACATCCTTTTTTAATTTTTTTAACAAGTTATTCGGGAGAATTTTTTAAAAAGTAACCTGTACGAATTTTCGCTTCTTCAATTTCTTACGTGGGGTAAATTATGTGCAAAATTTGTAGAAAAATCTCTCCGCGTAGGTTTATTGGAACACTGCGAACTCTTGAATGACCTATCAGAACCCATTTTGAACAATTTCCCAAATCCAAGTCAGAATTTTTTCTAGAATTAACTACGCTTTCTGAAATCCCAGACTCACCACTTTCTTTTTCTCTGCCTCTTTCTTCACTATTTTCTTCTCCACCGCTTTCAAACTTTTCTCAATTTTATCAATTGTTCTCAAAATTTTGATAATCATCTCAACTTCTCCAAATTCTTCCGATCTGAATACAAAACTCTTTTCATTAAAATCAATAATTTCCCAAAAACCTATGAATTGTCTTATTTCTCGATATAAATTCCTCATTTTCAGTATTCGACTTCCACATTCCTGGAACCGGTCCAACTCGTTTTTTAGGCTTAAAATGAACTACCGCACTATATTGAGATTCGTCATCGATTCGCGAAGACTCGGAAGCCTGAATATAATATTAAACATAATAAAATGAGATTGGTAAGAAATAATAAATCTACCTCTACATCTAATAATTCTAAATCGGTTAGTACAACATCATCTCGATTCTCATCCTGAATAATCTAACTATTTTAGTTTAAAGCTAAAAGCAAAAAAAAAACTGAAAATATATAATACCTTCGCGGAAACGCCAAGAACTTCAATAAGTGATGGACTTTCTACAAAAAAATTGGGTTTTTTAATGTCAAATTTTACGTGAAACTTCTTACTGATGACTTGATTTTTGACAACTCCATTTTTCGAACTACTTCTCGAAATGGAAGGAACAAGAGGAGAGGCAGCACATGATTGAAAACCTTCACTTTCTGGGAAGCAGTTGATGGTTGGAGCAGTTCCCATTGGAACGGGGACAACGGAACCATCTTCTGCTCCTGTTTCATACAACGAAGATTGCATTGATTTGTTCTGAAAAGAGGAGAGGATTGAACTAGGGTTTTTTTAGAACTGTAGGAGCTATCATTTAATGTGGTATTCTCAGGGAAAATAGTCCAAAAAATATGATGAGCTCACTTGAACTCGAGTATTATTCAAAAAATCTATGAAATTTTTCTTATTTAAAGAATCAAGTGCGAAAACAACAATAGTAGAGTGGAACATATTATGTGATGGAAAACTAATTGTTGAAACAGTACAAATTTCGAAAACTCAAAACTTTAAAACAAAATCTGTTTTCATTATTTACTGTTTCAGTATAATTTTCAATTACATAAAAAAATATAATGTTGGTTTGTTTCTAATGAAGCACTGCATCGAAACTAAAATTAACTCTAAATGCTGTTTCACAAATTGGAATTGTAACAAAATTTCAAACGTTTCAAAACGCTAAACTGATGATTTAAAAAAAAATTCGTTTTTTTGTTTTTTATTGTGAAATGACTTGAGTATAGTTGAAGACCACTTTTAATCAGCTCAGGTGGAACATAATCTTGAATAAAATCGAATTGTTAAGTCATCGAGCATATAATAAAAAAAGTATCCTTTCTATAACTTAGCGTTGAACCTCTTATCGTCTTTTCGAAGGCTTCTTTTTGTTAATTCAACTGTACAAAAGGTTAACTTTGAAACAACAAAACAACAAGTCAAATTATGAGATTGTTGGGTTTACTTCGTTGAAACCCCTTGCGGAAAACTAGCGGTGAGTTTTTAAAATCATCCCTAAATTTTTAACCACATTCTCACTTCAATTCTCTCTTTCTTTTCATTTTCAAACTCACAATTTCCTTCTCTTTCTCTTTCTCAATTTCAGCCACAGGTACTTTATACTGAACTCCTTCCAATACCTCCGACTTCTTTCTCAATTTCCTCAATCTCTGTGCCGAATTAGATCTACTTCGAATTCTAACTCGATCTTTTTTATTCTGTTCATCATTATCATCCGATGAACTGTCTTGTTGACTATTTTGTCGAGAAGCACGGCGAGCTGCTGAAAAAACAGAAGAAATCAGAAGAAATGAAAATATATTCGAACTTCTTTCTCGAACACTTTTCTTGCGCGTCGCTTCTCGTTCTTTGCTCGATTCTCGAATAATCGATTTGACAGTTTCATCTCGAATTGGAGATTTTGATCGGGTTGTGCTTGGAATATCTAATTTTCGATAAATCGATGATAATAATGGATATGTTGAAGATGTAAAACGGCTCGATGGTGTAAATAAAGAACTCTCAGCTGATGATTGACGTGTTCGATACTGAAGTTATTATTAAAATAAACTTTATTAGTAAAATGTTTTGAAGGACCAATACAGTATATAACACACATATTACACATATTTATCTATGCTAATATCTACCAGCTACGATACAATCCACACGCAAAACTATAAGCAACCAAAAAAGAAACTAACCATTGGGGCACCTATTGCGCCACTATAACTAAACTCATAACACGATGACTCGCCGCCGTCTTGCGACAACGAGCCGCGACGCGACGACGCATTTCGCGCACGTCGCGACGAATACCCTTCACTCACATCATCGCCAAGTGTCGACCGAATTCGAGAGGATTCGGCCAAACGTTGGCGCCATGGTCGCTCCGCTTTTGGAGTTGTGCTGAAAGAAAATGGGTGAGGTATTGAATAAAGAATATAAAATAGGTAGGCCTATCAATTTAAATTTTTATCTTATATGTTTCATCGCGAAACTAGTATAAAACTTTATATGCTGAGAATGTTAATACTGAAATTCAAAAATTCAAAAAAAAAAAAAAAAATAAGTGGCAATAGAATCAGAAAATTTTCAATAATAGTTGTGTCGTTTTTTAACAAGGACTTCGACACAAAAACCCAGAATTTTCAAAATTTCGTGTAAGTGAACTCACACTGTTTTATGGCTGTTCTGATAAAAAAAGAGTCCTGAGAAGAGAGACCTACATATGAGAAAAATTGTGGGTCCCAGAACTCGAAGATTAACATCAAGCCTGTTTGGAAAGCATGTTAAAATATGAATTCTAATGATTTTTGCCTCGATTCCGCCGGTTAAAAATAGGCGTCTTAAAAACAAAGTCCTAGATTCACAATTTAAATGGATACGTAGATGACACGAGACTCAGCTCCCTGCTCTTTTGTATCGCTCTCCTAAATATTTTGAAGCGGTGTGTAGCTACAGTAGTCCAATGAAAAATTTTTTTTTTTTTTAATTTCTTTGTTTTGAAAACGAAAACTAGAAAACAAGAAGATCCCTTCTAACACTACCACAGGGAATAACTTACTGAAGGGTTGGTGTTGGTGATGGTGATAATACACTCTTTCTCTCGACTGAATATCTCGATGCAACAGACGGAGCTGATCCTCCTAACATTGTCGATCGAGTTGGTGTTAATGATGTCGATGAACGATATGACGCTGAAAATCATGTCCATTAAAATAAAAAAAAATAAAAAAAGGTAAGTTACGTGTCGAATATGTTGAAGTGGTTAGACTATTTCTAGTTGATGTTGGTTCATAACTCGATCGATATGGACTACTACTATTCGTATTATTATTGTTGTTGTTGTTGTTTGCAATGCTTCCCACTGGAAAAATACAATTGAAAGAAGAAAAAAGAAGGAATAAGCAAGTAGGAAAAACGTAAAATCGAAATCGAACGACACACTTACCAGATGTTCTTTCTCGACTCGACCATTTGTTGATAAGTTCGCGAGCCTGAAACATTTACACATAAAAATGAATAATAAAATTGTTGAGGGAGGAAGAGAGAAAATCAACTTTTCTTGTCATTATATATGTTCATTAAATTGAAATGTTGAATATAGATGGATTCTGAGTTCAAGGTTTTAAGTAAACTAGAAAAAAAAATTATCACATAATTATTATTTTATTTAGGGGATTGGATTTTGAGTATTTCGTGTTAAAAAGAATGGATCAAAGCAATCAACAAGTTGGTCTTTAATAACAACTGCCAACTCCAACTTCTGAATCACTCTCCTTTTTCAATTTTCAACCGAGAATTTGTAGTGCGAGAGAGGAGAATTCAACAAGAAAAAGTTTCGAAATAATGAAAAATTAAAAATGATAAATAAAAACGTGAACCTTTCATGCTTTTGTATATATTGATTTTAAAAAGCTAGTGTGACAACCATAAGATTTTGGAATTTTTTCTGATAGCCGAATCAAAAAGTTAACACGGATTTTTGAGCAGGAGGTCCAAATTAGTAAGTATGATCAAAAAAATATGTATTGTTATTCCAAGAAGTCATTATGTTTTTTTTAAACATATACTAAAAATCCAAATGTAAGAGTGAATGGTGTTTTTGAGGGCGAGCAAGTTTTCGAAGATTAATGGTCAGGTTTACAGAGAAGGTTCTCCAAAATTGATCACCAATTCATTTTCTCGGAAGATCGATAAAACGAGATTTGTTTCCTTATGAAAAATCATGTTCACAGGGTAAAAAAATCAAAGTTTTAAAAAAATACTATTTCAATATATGAAAAAAACGATTAATCATTTTTTTTTCTCTGTTTGCATACCCAATAATTCTTGACATCTCAATAAATCATATTAAAGACATCGGATATGTTAAGATGTGTGACTGCATAATTCGGTAAATCAGATATTTAAAGTTTACCATAATGCTTTTTGGCCAGTTCAAAATTCTGATTAAATTTTTCAATTTCTTCCACATATGTCAACCGTCTTCCGAAACCCCATTGAAATTTGGTGTTTGACTAATTAGTAAATGAAAATTAATTTTAGCGGTCAAGTTTTTCATCAAATTGCAAAAGGGAGTTCTGAGAGATATTTTTTGAGAATGAATAACATAGTTTGAAAATGAATTTCACGAAAAATAGTCGATTTTTTTGAAGTCTCAAACTCAAACAAGATACATTCCAATGATTACATGAATGTTGTAAAAAATAGTTTCAAACAATTTAAATGAATTTGATGAGTTACCGTTTCTTTATTTAAAATTTGGAAAAATGCTGATTAATGGGATTCCAGGAATTCAGATACAATGTTTTTGTTCATTTTGCCCCACCCACTCACCTCACTCCTATACTTTTCCTTATTTGGCATTGACAATGAGTCAAATCTCGATGCTCTCGAACTCACAGATGGTCCAATACTCGCCATATCTGCTGCATTTTTCGCCGCTGAACTTAACGAATATCTGAAAAAAGTTGGATAAAAAATCCATAAAACTTTCGATCGGCATGTGGTTTTGAAAAAATGAGAAGAGATCGAAAAGTTAGAGTCGAAGAGCAAGAGAAAGGAGAAACAAAACCAGACGTTTTCGTATGATTTTTTTGTTTTAGTTGGACGATGAAATGAAATGACTTTTCAGTGACCTCTCGGAGAAAAAATACGATGAATTGTGTTATTAGGTTTACAATATTGTGTTTTCATTCCAATATTTCAGGAAAAAAATGAACTCATAAGTTTTTGAATATGACCGAAAAAAGAGCTGGTAAATTCTGAATCAAAAGTCCTTTTGAAATTTTCAAAAATAGTGAAAACAAAAAACATTTTCAAATTTCAGACACCGAAAATGTTGTTACCTGTTACTTCTTTGTGGTGTATATATTGATGATACATCTGGTTTCTCGAATCTCGATGCCAAACTGGCTCGATACGAAGTCGATGGTTTATTCCATCTAACAGAATTCCAGCTAGTTCCAACTGTTGATGGTTCGACACCACTTGATAATACATTACTCGCTGTTGGTGTTGTTCCACTACCACAAGATGACCATCTAAACAATAACCCTTATAGTCTTTAATTCTTCTTTTTTTCATTTTTACCTTTTCTGATAAATTGACATTTTGATCAGTAGATGCCGAAATCTGAAAATATCGATTGATTAATGGAAAAATAGAAAACGAACAGAACACAATGTCATAAATCAGAGGAGAGGTTAACACCTGGGACGGGGGCTGACAACATTTCAGCTCTTTTTATTTGACAGGGAAAAGAGGAAACGAAAAATTTCATAAAACAATTGGTTTTGAAAGATGAGTAACATACTTCGAAATGTTTGAATTTGAAAAAGGTTTTGTTTGATATCATTGAACTTTCAATAACATTTCAATGACTACACAAAATTCAAATCATGAATCTTCTAAGACAATAATCTTTTTAAAAAATGTTAAAACAAAAAATACTCGAATGAAATTCAGGAGAACCGGGATTCCTTGTTTTTCTTAATTTCCGGTACCAATAAGGCCCATTTTTTGGCCTTTTTTGAATCTTGTCTTCAAGATTAGATTGAACAACGGCTTTTAAAAACCAAACGAAATTTTCGAAAAGCTCTATGGGGTCTAGTACTTCATGAACAGGTTCATGTGTTCACAAAAACACCTGTTGGAAATATCTGAGAACGAAAATACAAAACTGCAGATTCCTACTTTGATAGGTTCATTTTAATCTGACCCAGATAGATGACTTATTTTTCGCTTCTCCTCCTTAGTTTATAAATTATCAATGAAACTCGTGATTTTTTTAGTGTTTATTTTTATCTTAAAAATTCAAAAAATTGACAGCTCAAAAGTTTAAAAAAAACATATCAGTACAATGATAATGAGATTAGAAGTTTTAGAAGGAGAAAAAATGAGAGAAGAACAATTTTACGACGAATTGATGACCAATGGGTTGTTTCTTGTGCAATGAGCTACAAAAAAATCTTCTCACTTTTTTCTTTGCAACTCAAGATGTATAGGACCACAAATGAGAAATCAAAACTTTGAAAAAAAAACAGAATGATCAAAGATGGTGGGCAATGTTGTGAAAATAATGTAGATTTATGACACCAAATTTTTTTTTGAAAGAGTTTCAGTCATTCGAGAATCAAAAAATTTAAGAAAAGGGGTACTTTTCAGGTTTCAATTGCTGTCTTACTGTGATTTCAATTTTCTCATTCAAGAAATTGTTATATGAACTTTTGAAGAAATAGGGAATTGTTTTTTCGATCAATTGAATCGATAAAACCAATTTTGACATTGTTAGTCGAAAAATTGGAATATCATAGAAGAGAATGAATGACATTCGTAAGTTACCCACACGGTTACAAAACAAGATTTTTCAAAAAAAGTGAAATAAAGTCTTATTCTAATATCGAGTTATTTTGAAAATATTTTTGAGACCAAGAAAATTTATCAATGTAGCACGTCGAAAACAGATGGGATTTTGACCTGTAAGTAATGGTCAGAATCTCAGAATCAGAATAAAATACTGTATATTTCCAACTATTTAAAGGGGGTGAGTAAAGGGAAAAAATGGGTATATTTTCTAATTTTTTAAAAGAAAGGGGACTCTCGGAATAGTAAAACCACCAAGGGAATTTTTACCGAAAAACCTGGTATTCGAGAAATTTCAGTTCAGAGTTGAAAATTCCACGTGTACGTTCTAAAAATGAAATTGTATGTAAATCGTATGTGACCACGTATACGTGGAATTTTCAACTCTGACCTGAAATTTCTCGAATACCAGGCTTTTCCGTAAAAATTCCCTTGGAGGTTTTACTATTCCGAGGGTGCTCTTTTTTTAAGATCCACTCATTTTTTCTCAAATATCTCATTCTAAAAAATATTATCTGTATGATGCTGACACTGAAAACTACAGTAATCAAATGATACTTGGTGCTTTTCATGTTGATAGTCGTTCACAAATCGCTGTCATCGGACTACGGTATTTTCATTTTTCCTACTCGAAAATAAGCTTCCCGGAATAATGAAACAATGAAATAAAAAGTTTCCTAGAGTAGTTTTACACGTAGAATTCAAATTTGATCACTTTAATTTCATTTTTTAAGCAAAAACTTATAGATTATCAATAGAGCGCGTGTTACCGATCTGTGAAAGGCTCATACTGGTTGACTTGTTTGCACAACTTTTTTGCTTCTGAAATAACGCGATAAAAAGTTTAGAATTTTCATATAAATTTCTCTACTATAAAAAAAATGCAAAATCAACAATGCTAACAGGAATGTGAAAAGAATGTTGGTTGACTAGCCAACTCAAGACATCAAGTACTCATTCTCACATCCAAACAAACAATAAACAAACACATCAAAGATGATCATTTTCAGATTTAATTCAACAACAAGAAAAAAAAACAAAATATAGTCAAGATAGGGTGTATATTTATGATTAGTTTTGTTATCTAAATCTCTCGACCACCCACACACTCTTCTAAACACAATTTACACGAATTGTGCAATGAGTGAAACGAGACGAGTCAGGTGTTCTTCCTTTTCTTCGTCTATTGAGCGATCGAAAAAAAAAGCGAGGATAGATAAATAGTATTGAAGATTGAAGAGAAAAAGGATTGTTGAAGAAGCAAAACATGTGAAATGGACACTATATAGATATATACGGAGGATAGATAAAAATGAGAAAAAAAAGAAAGAAATATTTGATGAGAAGCTGAAAAAAGTTGCGAAAATAGAGGAAGTATCAAATTCTTATTTTAAAACTTGCGAATCGTTGATTTCTGATTAA
Organism: Caenorhabditis sp. 38 MB-2015; assembly: GCA_900536415.3. Lineage (NCBI taxonomy): Eukaryota > Metazoa > Nematoda > Chromadorea > Rhabditida > Rhabditidae > Caenorhabditis > Caenorhabditis quiockensis. Next base: position 109,460 of record LR553120.1, read on the forward strand.
TGTAATGTCAGTCCTCCGGATCAAGCAAGACTTTTCAGGAACAAGTATTCTGGAGTAATCAAACCAGGAGAGACCAATTTTGAAACTGATTACCCCATGAAGTTTCATAATATCTCAGAAAATGAATGATTACCGATGGAGCGCTTTTTACTTATTTTTTTTAATGAGAAATAAAAGATGTTGAATTCAGAACATTGAGAACACGACCTTTCTTGAATTGTAGTACATACCAAAAACTATGCAAATCACTATCTAGATTTGGTTACTGTAGTTCGATAGAGCGCATATTAACCAGTTACGAATTTATGCAATAAAGTTACTGTGTTTTTCAAAGAAATGTTTGTTGATATGAAAAAAATCTGATCTTCAGGGTTCCTTTATTTTCCGAGTCTGATATAAAATGAGCCTGGTCCTTTATAAATAGACAAAAAATCAAATTATCAATAGAGCGCATATAACCAATTGAATTGCGGTCTTTACTATAGGAATATTATGATTTCAAAACTACAGCAAAAAAATTATTCACCGTTGCTGAAAAAATTCGGACCATCAGAAAATTTTTCAAAACACCATGATATTTTTTGCTGTTTCAGCTGTTTTTCTATTTCTAACAGTAGAACTCAAAAATAATACCTCCCTAACAAAAAAATCGATCAAAGCCGCAGATGAATATAGTTGCACAATTTTAATCTTCAAAGGAACTGTAAAGAACAACACTTGAAACAAAAAAAAACATAAGCGGCAGGCGAAAGGTTGAGGATCAATTTTCTTTAGCAAACATTTAACAACTATTATGTAGCCTCTTCAGGGAAAAGTTTCTGGTAAATTCCTCGATATTATAAAGTCGTCATAGGAATTTAAAAAAAAAATGAAAATTTATGTTTTGTTATTCGCCTATCTTTCGGAGGACAGTTATTACCCCGCGACTACTGTAGTTTCGATGTAGCTTTTGGCACCAATCGAACTTTGAAACCTATTTCCTGTTCGTTGGTGAATAGTGCTATAAAAATGGTTGCATGCAAAAAAAAATCAATCAAAACATTATTTCCTATATTTCAAACGAAAGTAAAAAAATGCTTGTTAATTTTGTAGATAGAAAATTGAAAAAAAAAAACTAATTGAACGCAAAGGAGCATTTGAAAATTTGTAGAATTCCAGAATCTCAAAAGCCTACCCAAGTTCCCAAAAAAAAATCCCCGAAAACTCACAATCTAGTCTAATCCGTTTCGTTTGACATCCAATCGAAATTCGTCGACCAATCGAAAAATGTTCGTTCGCTGCAACGAAAAATGCAGAGAGTAAAAAACCACTGTGAGAGATTCGAGCATTTATTTTCTTAAGCAAAGATCAATACAGTGATCAATCAATCATTTTGAGATAAGAGCTCTCAACAATTACAAAAAATAAACGGATAACATTTTAGAAAAAAAAACAACAAGCTTGATAAATGGCGCATTTCTTCTCCCAACTTGCGCAGAACAAATTTCGATAAATTTTTCGTGTTTTTTTTTGTTGTTGAATATGTACATCAAAATAATACATTAGTACTTATTTTTTCTCCTTCAAAAAAATAATAAGAAAGTGTTCAAAGTGTCACTTGACACCTCAAACTCGTATAAATGAAAGTAAGGAGAGGTCCAAGAGAGAAAATCAGGTGTTTTTTCAATAAAACTAAAAAGACACATGCTCGAAAAATGTGTAAAGAGGAAAAAAGTTCAGAATTACAAGAGAGGGAGTTGATATATATTCGAATAAAGAAGCGGAAACATCTGGACCTGGTCAAAGTAGTTTTTTATTTGATTTAATTCATTTTTGATGACATTTTTCGGATTTATCTCAATGTTTTATGAGTTTTTGATTCAATTACATTGCCCACAAGTTGTCGAAGCATTGCGAAAGAATTTTACAAAAACATTTCATTAACAATAGATATTTTAAAACTTTACAATTTAAAACTAGAAAAAAAAACTACAGACACGTTTAATTATCTTTTCCCGAATTCGAAAGATCAAAGTTTTTCAAGAAATCGAAACTTATAGGTTTAGGTGTTTCTTCCAAGGCTTCTACGATATCGGGGGCTAATTTGACAATGTCTTTTTCGTCGACACAATTTTTGCCGTAATCGTTGTTAGCCGTTTTCAGAGTTTCCACGTGTTTCTGAAAAATGAGAAATAATTTGTATTTTCTTTCGAAAATTTTAAAATTGGATAAATTTTTTCAATTCAGACCAGTTTTTCAGAACAATAAGCTTGATTCCAATTAAATTTTTTAGGTATTCAGGTTCAACTCAAGAATAAAAGTTTTGAATCTGATTCAGGATTTTTGCAAACATGAAACTGTCACATAGAAGTTAGCATAGGACAAAAATAACAAACCTTAACTGTCTCAGTACTTTTCTTCAATTTACCGTTCACCAGAGTGTTGACATTCTCTACCTGAAAAGAAACTAGATATTATTCCACTAACTTAACCTATTTCTACCTTTTCAAAGAAATCTTTGATTTTGCTGGCGAGTTCAACCTGGTTTTGACTGGAATTACTTCTTTGCAACATATCAACCGATGACTCATAAATCTGGAACAAATATCGCATTGATGATACGATACATGTTGTAACTCACTTTGTTGACAGTATCAGTCAATTCCAGGAACTGTTGAATGTTTTCCTTAAAAGTATCACAAGACTCAGTATACTCTTTTGCCTTGGTGCGAACAAGCTTCAAATTTGTCTCGTATTGATAGGCCGACTGAAATAAAATAACTGTGACTGAATTCAATAAAAACAATAGTATTTGTAATACCACGGAACTCACCAAATAAGGGAAAAAGTCTACAATCTCATGTTTATTTCTGACGTGTTGTTTCAAGGCACATGTTGAACAAAGAACCATCGTGAACAGCTCACTCTTTAGAAAAAACAGTTCCAAATATTACTCAGATAGTCACTTACTTTTGATTTGCAATTCACCGGCTTGCAAGTCAAACACAAATGAAGACTGTAAAATACATCGAAAAAATGAAGTAGATTCACAATAAAAAACAAACTTCTGTTCGATATCCTTTGATTTACAAGTCGAGAAGTTATGTTTTACATCTCTATTCTCTCCAAATATTTTGCTCTGCAAATCGAAAATTCATCTTTTTTGAATCGGAATTTTGGTTCCTGAATACGTTTTGATCGTGGTGGTATTTCTTGATTTTTTATGATTGCGCAAATCGTGGCCCAACCTGGGAAAAAACCGAGTCCCAAACTTTCTGAGCAGTTCTTGGGTACTAGTAGCATATTTCTTGTTTTAACATTTTTGCATATGTTTTTTCAGAGAATTTCACTGTATTTTACACGGGACTAATCAAGAGAGTTGACATAGAGAAGTGAAGCAAGCGTGCTCTACTGCTTAATGGGAGATTTGAAATTTTGAATTCTCGCGCGTCTCATCGTTGCAAGACCTTTCTAATTCTCTCAAAATGAACACTATCTCGCTTTCTCTAACTGCCTATGGCATTTTCTCTCATTTGTCCCGGCTTTCATTGGGCTAAAATGCAGTGATTTTTCCACCCGAACAACTCACAATATTTTGTGAGAAGATTGAAGCACATTTCGCGCACGAATAAAGTCCATCAGAAAATCTGTAAGAGCAAAACGTAGATAATTTCGAATTAACAGACCTACCTTCTTAGGATACAAGCTGAACAGCTTTTGTGCCCACACTTTGAAGGAATAATTTGAAAAATCTGTGACTCGGTCACTCCTAAAGAATATACCATGCATGAGTGATAAAAACCAGACATCACTCACCACAAGAATCACATGCTTCAGTGCCAAATTTGAGACCACCAGGAATTCCAAATGGACTAGAACTAGAGGCGGTCGAATTTTGAGATTCTACATTGTCATTTCTTATAATTTTTGGAAATATAAGTTTTTTTGTTGGAGGAGCCATATTCGAATTTGAATCAGCACTGCTCATATATACAAATATCAAAAGCGGCTATGACTGTAATACACATAAATATATTTAAATTCCGTTACGAGAAAATAAAGGCATCACGGTTATTTTTTCCTCTATTGATCCATTTTCTCGGATCGTTCCCAGTTTGACATTTCAAAGATAATTTAATAAGTTCAGATTGGAATAACTGAAACTACCTTCACCAGAAACCGTGAACAAAAAACCAAAAAAATTTATGTAAAACATGAGAAAATACAAATAAAATCTACTATTACAAACATAACAAAGTAATGAAAACTATAAATAACCGTTGAAAATTGGAAAGTGATTAAATTTTTAAAATACACGAAAGTTCATTAGAGGGCAAGCGAAGAAATATGTGAATGAAACAACTGGATTAATTTATTGGATTGGTGGAGTAGTGGCTGTATCGAGACTAGTCGCAATAAGACGACGATCTCCAACATCAACAACGAGCTAAAAGAAAAAAGTAAATGGGTTTCTTGTAAAAGCTATTACAAATAACTCACTCTTTCATTCAAACCAACACTATTATCTAACCAGGCAAATGCGATCGGTTTCTGAAGTCGAACATTGAAGGCTCCAGATGTAATTTGACCAACTCTCTAAAAATTTCAGTGAGTAATACTCGCTATTTTATGACACGAAAATAATCTCACCTTCTCAGCTCCATCTCGTCGAATAACTTCATGTCCGGCTGGAATATATCTTTCATCGAATGTAACTCCATCTTCACTTTCAAGGGTAATAAGAGCAAGTCTCCGGCTATAATTTTCATATTCATTTTGTTCAAGAAAATGATGTTGACTTACTCAAAGTCTTGTTTGCTCAATTCAAGAGCAGATGCTCTTCCGATGAATTCCTTCTTATCAAAATCGACCAATTTACCAATTCCACATTCGAACGGATTCGTGTCAAGAGTGAGCTCTCTTCCCCAAATTCGATAACCATGCTCCAATCTCATCATATTCAAAGCTGCTTGTCCAAAATTGACAAGTCCGTGTTCGGCTCCAGCGGTCATGATAGCCTAAAACGAAATCATTTAATTGAGTCAGTTTTCTTCACTTACATTATACAATTTCGCAGTTTCAGCTCTAGAGTGGAACAATTCGTAGGATAATTGTCCAGTAGATGTTGATGAACGGGCACAAACAACTCCAACAGGTCCTAATCTGATCATTCTAGTTGATTTTTGCGGGAATCCTTCATCAGAGACATCAGATTTTGTCAACATCGACAAAACTTCGCGACTTTTCGGTCCAACAAGCGCCAAAGAGGCCAAATATTCAGTGACAATCGAAACTTGTACATCAAACTTCTTCTCGCTGGCTGCACGTCGGAGCCTAAATTCGTGTTCACATTATTTGGAAAAGGTGAACCCACTGGCTGTCGTCAACATTGTTTTCAGTTTTTTCCGGGCCTTGGTTGGTTGAACAGTTAACTATCATTTTCAAACATAAGATTCTTGATGACATTATTAAATTTTAAATAGGGTCACGTGCAATCAATTTCCCAAGCTTGATCAATTATGTTAGTTTTACAGCATTCCTCGACTCACCAATACAAATCTCTCGTTTCTCTTTCTGGTTCAGTCAAACAAATGAATGCTGATCTTTGTCTGTCGTGGTGGAAAATCATCAATGGTCCCAATATACCACCATTACGTGTCAACATGACTCCAGAACTGATTTTTCCAAGTGGAGGAATTGGACTGGCAATTGCGTATTCCATTAGTTTTTCCGCATCTTTTCCTTTCACTTCAATCTTTCCTTTCCATGACAAATCAATAAGTCCACATTTGTTGGTGACCATTTCATATTCTCTGAAATATTGAGTTCAGACAATCAAGTTAGGTAGGTTTATGAGAAATAGATGAAAACTACATCGGATTCAGATTTCAAGGCTATTCTTACAATATTCACATGAATGTCATGAACTACCTACCTGACTAATGTTGGCAAATATCCAGTATCTTGTCCTTCCAAATTGAAAGTATTCGCAACTTCCCAACCATTTCTAAACGTGAACGAAGCACCATCTTTTTTCAATTTTCCATAGATTCCACTAATACGATCAGTTGGCCGACCAGCAAATCTTCCACTATCCGACCAATTATAGTACATTGAATATGTTTCGCGTGAGCGTGCAGTGAATATCCTAAGAAATAATTTGTTTAAAATAGAAGATTCATCAACATCCTACTTTCTATCTCCCCATCGTTCGTATCTGCTAGCATCAGTGTCAAATAACTCTGCTGGTGGTTCACCATCAACAATCCAATCAGCAAGATATTTACCAATTCCACCACCGCTGCTAACACCATCCAAGAATCCAGTTGACATCCAATAATTCTTCTCATATGGACCAACCTGTAAAGCAAAAATATGAATTGTAAAATGTGTCATTTCTTACCAAAGGATAACCATCTGGTGTCATACAAAGAACTGCAGCTCTCGCATCAACTTCAGCTCCATTCAAATCTGGAATCAATTCGCATGCTCTTTTGTAAGAGTCTTCGATTCTCGAAAAGTCTTGTTGAATTGATCTGGATCCTTCAGTTGGAACTCCCTTCTTATACCAATCCTCTCGAATTACAGTTTTTTGAAGTGACTCAAATCCACCGAAAAGATAGTTGTCACCACTCTTTCGGATATAGAATGGAGCATCATGATCAATGATTGATGGAGTTTGAACTGGTGCAGACTTTGGCTGAAACATTGGGAATTTCATTTTTTTGCTCGAAGTGGTTACTCACAGTTATGACAGCATATTGGTGCTCAACAACAACGACTGGCAAATCGTGTCCTGACAATCTGGCTATATCATTTGCCCAAATACCTCCAGCATTAATCAAATTTCTAGTCGTCACAACAGTTCCATCTTCCAATGATATGATCCAGTTTCCTTGTTCTTTATCGTATCTGATTTCACGCGGGATAGCTCCCCCAATAACTTCGGCTCCTCCTGCTTTTGCTCCGGCTACGAACGCTTGTGTCAAACCACGAGCCGAGATTGATCCATCATTTGTAGTATGCAATGCTCCAAGTATTTTCGAAGCATCAACAGCTGGAGCGAGTTGGTGGACTTCATCAGGTGTAAGGAGAGAAGTCTTGCAGACATCTCCTTCCTTGTAATAATCACGAGAAACATATTTGCGGAATTCGGTGAGACGGGTCTCGTTAGTTGCAAGACGGAGAGTTCCAGTTGCTTGGAAATCGATTTTCTTGAAAAATTCCCATTAGAAAAAGTCAAATGTCTTATCAGTTATAAGACTAATTATTCAACCAAGTAATCAAACTACAAAACACAAGTGCAGTTTTAATCAACGAACTACCAGGCCAAAATTAGAACACTTGAAAACTCTGAAGTAAAAAAGCATGGTTGCTATGGATGTTTCTTTATCTACGGTTATCCATCAAATTTACGCCGTAACCACACTATTGTAGTTTCAGTTTTCAGCATGAAATATTTCAGAACTTATTTGGTAAATTATTATTCTGGATTTCTCTGACCGAGTTTTGCTGGAACAAGTTATTCTTGAGACTTTGGCTCAGATTCTCAAAAAAGAAGTTCCTGGTGAAAGCAAGCAAAAGCTCCACATATTGATTTTTTTATTGAGATCAAGCATTATTATGAAGGTTCTCACTTTTCTAACTTTTTTCCAGTTTCGCTAAAAAATTATGAAGCAACATACCACTCCAGTCTCTTCCTCTAATTTCGAGTATAACTCGATCGAACGTGCCAAAATTGGTTTATAACGATGTGCTGGATGACTGGCAGCCACTAATCCGGGAGAATGGAAAGATGTTCCAGTCGGTGAAGCAACTCCTGAATATAAGATGAATTATTTTTAAAATTTTGTTGATAAGTTTAGTAGCAGTTACGCAGTTAAGCAACATAATGTGAACTAAAAGTGCATGTGTATGTGAAATAAAAAAGGAGGGTTGGAATAAGCAGGCTAAACAAAGATTAGTCTGTGAGAACAAACAGTTACCTACTCACCATTTGCACCTGAAATGAATATTTTGAGTTTAATTTTAACAATTTTGATTATATCGGAAGATTTTTTGGGAATACCACTAACCAGACGCTCTTTCCAATAATAATACATCCTTTATATTTCGTTTCGTCAAATGATACGCAACTGAACTCCCAGCAACTCCAGATCCAAGAACACACGCAAAAACGTGTTTGTTAGAAGCATTCCTTACGGCAACACTGTGTAACGAAGTAGCTCGCAACATTTATTAGCTGAAAAAAACTCCAAGTAAAAAAAACAAAACAAAAAAGTTGTTGTTGGAAAAGAGGACTTATAAATAGAACGAGTGTACTTTGGAAGATATATGTAATTTTTTGAAAAGCACGTTTGAGAGAAAATTTTTCACTCAAAAAGATTCAGTGAGTTCACAGAATGTCAAGATCAATTATCTAATTTGAAAAAATTAACGTGAGGTTTCTCACAGAAACCAACTAAGAAACTTTTTAAAACTTACAAAAACAAGATTAAGTGTTCAAAATAGTATTTATAACCTGAGAGAAAAACATCAACATAGAAAAAAAAAACAAAAATCTAGAGAGTGAGAGAATACAAAACAGCAAAAAAAACAACACAAAGGCGCCGTCCATTTCTCACAGTATCTGCGTTTCTCTTCTACTTGCATATTGACGACGCAAAATGCGAAAAAGAAGAAAACACCAAAATATTTATTTTCGCTTTGGACTCAACAACAGAAATTGTAACTCACACGTAAACAGGCAATCGCATTGCGATAAGAATATAATAAATATAGAAATTGAAGTATTCAAAGTCAGATGACAATTAGCTTTTCCAAAAGAATAGATTACGAGAACATGTATTCCTTTGCCAAAAGTTCTGTCTTAGAATCACAAAAGTATGGATCAGACCTGGGAAATTTTACGATTTTACGGTCGTTCACTCGCTAGTGTCACTGATTTTTTCGTATTTAAAGTTTTGAATCGTGCTCACTGATGATGTTTAGAAGATTTAACACTTCGGCGAGAAAAAATATGACTTCTGACATACTGAACTAAAAATGATTTTTACGGTTTGTCCCAGCCCTGGTATGGATAGATTAGTTTTTCTCGTGAGATATTTCTAGAGAGTAATTGTTTTTTCTCGGATGATTAGGAACGATTCGCCATTTCGAGTACTTCTTTGATTTTTGAAGAACACTTTGGCCAAAAAATATTCCTCCATTTTGTACAATCAGAAAAATATGAGTTTTCTAATCCCAAGGCAGGAAAAAGGTTCCTTTCCTATTCTTAAAATCTTCTCAATCACGATGAACTTTCAGATTCTAGATACCTTATAATTCTGATCGGCAGAGGTAGAGAAATCCACTCTACCTCGCTGTTGGCACTTTAATTTTCGTCAGTATCAAAAAAACTTTTACAACCCAATATTTCTCGTGTCGTTGAAGGATTTTCCGAAAAAGTCTGTTTTATGAAAAATATCATCGTGCCCTAAAACAAAAACCGTGGGAAAAGGATATGAAAATGTCACGGGACCTGGGTCGTCTGGTGCCATTGTGAAGTTCTTGTTTCGGATCCCGTGTCTGAGAAACTTTCCAGAAAACATCTTCGCGATGTCTAAAAAATATCTTTGCGACCCAGTTTTCTGGACAAAAAAAAACGAATTTTTACAAAGGACTGTGAAAATCAGCTAAAGAAGCATCTTATTTTTTGAGTTTTTACGCTAGTTATGACTTGATTGATGGAAAAATCCGAAATTATTAATAGAAATTGAGAATATATCGTCACTTCTTTCTGGGTTTAACCGTTCTATGAACGATTATTTGACAGAAAAAACTGAATATAAAAATGATAAGCCCTTCACAAATGAGAGATAAACCAATTAACAAAAAGTAGTACAAAACAGCAAGTATTAGTGAGGTTATTGTAACCATGCAAAATTAGAGCAGGCAAACGCAATAAAATATTGAAAACGACAATAATTCATAAATAAAAACGATGCAACAGGTAAGAAATAGTTTGTCAATTTGATAAAACATCGATTTAAACTCCAAGAGAAGCTTGTAGTTGCAAAAGTTTCGAAGTGACGTGGTTGGGGAACTTGTATGGAACTGTTGCACAATAGAGAACAATTGCTTTTACCTGGAAAAAATGAATAATTTTTGAAATTTCTCCTGAATTCATAAAGTAACTTGAATATATACTAATGAAATAAATTGTTCTTTGATTGTCTGAAGTTGAGTTTTGATTTTGTATCCGAAAAAAATTCCAATAGCAAAACACTTTCGATTTGAGTCTACGTACTCCAGAAAATAAGGCAACCGGATTGTTTTTTTTTCAGTTTTCCCATTCATTTTCTCATAAATAACTACAAGAAAGGTCGTTTTTTTCGTCTGAACTTTTTGAGTACTTTTCTCTAAAAAAAAATAACCGACAGTATATTGTTTCATTTTGTGGACGACTGAGTTTTTTTTTTTAGAAGAAGTGAAAAAAACTTAAATTTAGTAGCATTTCGCAATATGTTTGTAAACTACCGCTTTCCATTGGTTGTTTAATTCTTTGAACTATGTATATAATTTAGAGAGGATTCCGAAAGTCTGAAAACCTGATAAGAATTATCTTTTGTTTAGAAATGATACGGTACAAATATGAACATAAATCATTTTCATCATATAACTTCACACTTTTTAGGATTTTTTATGTTCTGAACAAAATTTTTTTTTTTTTTTTTATATTCTGAAATTGGAACTGAACATTTCTAATCAATGTTCAGTTTCGATTCATAAACATTTTGTTTTTTACCGCTAATTTTCTTCAAACCTAAACAGTATCTGTTCGAACTGATCAAATATCACAAACCCATCAAAAAACGAGACCTAGGAAAAGCAGCTGGTGAGAGTGACACTTCTCGTTTTGTTTACATGGAAAATATGTCGAAATTATTTTGTTTTCCTGTGTTTTCCCTATTTCAATTCAAAAAAAGCAGTGCACTTTGCCGTCACTTTCCAAAGCATTCAACCGTTTCATGGACTAGTTCCCAAATTATTTTTTGCCTTTTGAAACATAATTCGAATGTGTAAATTATCTATCTACTCTTTGAACCTCTCTTGTCATCGAGAGAAAATTAATGAGAGACTAAATTATCAATCGTTTTTTTTTCGCTGCCCTGTTATCTTTTTCTGTCGCCGAGAGCAAAAAAATGCTACCATTATCTTATTCATCAATTTTCAGCGTTTAGCAGTAGTGTGCGAGATTTTTCGTTGTTTATATTATGAATGATCCAGACCATTTCTTTGTGAGAAATTATCAAATGATAAGTATATTATATTAATGAAAACTTCAACGGGTCTTTGCTAAAAACTGCAGCTTCTGAAGAGTTTACTATTACTGTGAAAATAATGTTTCGAAATCGATCAACTTCAAATTACTTTGTAATCGACTAAAAATTGTTTTATCATTCAACTCTATCGTTTTTTCTTCAATTTTTGTACTATTTGAGTGTACTCTTTTTTTACTATCAGTTTACATACTATTTTATAATTGTAAAACTTGTAAGTACTCACTTTATAAGATACCCTGTTTCAACGTTTTTCATAGTTCACTATTGTTTCAGTCTTTAGTTTTTTCCACAAAGAATGCTCGTTTCCACAGAAACCAGAAAAGAACTTTTTCCATTTCAAAAAATTTTTGCATTTGATATATGAACTACCAATCATTTTTTTTCCAATCTTCCAAAATTTTGTCATGTACACGTTCTCTGTAATAATTAGATAAGACTTTTTTTTTAATTTTTTCTTCAATGTCACTGAAACGTATATTCAAACAACTTTTCGTTAAATGTTTCCTAATCGTGAGCAACATCATCGCTCCACAAACATTGTATGTTAATATTTCATTTTATTTTAACATTTTTTGTAAAAAAAATATTCTTATTTTTTCAGTGAAATGTCACCAGCTGGGACACAATCAACATTTTTCAATTTTTTGCGGCGAAAAACATTTCGACTAAATGGTGCATATTTGTTGACAACTTTGGTGAGTTTGTAAAGGAATTAATCTTTCATCTGAACTTTGAACAATCAAGTACCAACGATAAGAATTTCGTTTGTCGATAAGTCGAATGTTGAACATGAAATACAAAAAACGCACAAAAAATGTTATAGGGTGATCGAATGTGGATGTTTGCTATTGGAATATTCATGCACAAATTGGGTGGAATGACATGGGTGGCAGTTCAGCAATTTTTCGATGCTCTCGTTAAACTGTCAGCTCTCCCAATTATGGGATCAATTATGGATAAGCGTGATAGAAACAAAAGTATGATACAGTCTCCGTTAAAACTCAACATGTTTTTCTTTAGTTATGCAAATCTCTCTAGCAATCAATAATATTGCTGTAGGAGCGTCTGCTGCATCATTTTGTCTTTGTTTTTATATTCTATCGACTTATAGTCAGCTCGGTGGAAGTGGGATTGTGAGTAGATGAATAAGATGAAATGGAAAAACATGAAAATATATCAAAATTCCAGCTCTTATTCCTTCTTGCAATTGTTTTCGCATCCGTATCTCGACTCGCCAGTGAAGCACAAAGAATTTGTTTCACCAAGGATTGGATTGTTGTTATCACTACTGCATATCCAGAAGAAAATGTTTCATTGTCCGGTTAGTATATCTTCACATCTGCCTTCACTGTTTTGAAAATTTCAGATCAGAACTCATTAATGTCTGTGATTGATCAATCTTCGTCAATTGTTCTACCTATAGTTACTGGCATAATGTTCCAATTCTTCGGCTGGAATGCATCTTGCGTTTTTATAATAGTTTACAATTTGTGTTCATGGTACATCGAGAGAAACATTTTGAAAAACTTATACAATATGACTCCGGCACTAAGAAGTCGTTGCGTTGAGAAAATAGAAGACGAGGAGGAAGAAGAAGAAAACAAGGAATTTTCTTGGCTCAGCTCGTTCCGACTCTATTTCCAACAAACAAGCTGGATGGCAGGATTTGGATTGGCACTTTTGTACATGACCGTTCTTGGATTTGATAATGTGAGCAGTATTAAACTAGAACCATTAACGCCAAAACCACTTTCAGCTAGCGGGCTCGTATGGACAGAAACATGGAATGGACTTGATGACACTAGGATTTCTAAGAACACTCGGTTCTATTTTAGGTCTTGCCGGAGCTTTAGCCTATGGAGGATTAGCACCGCGGGCAGGACTCTTGTGGACTGCTTTCATCGGACTGACATGGCAGAACATTTTCATCAATTTCAGTGCAGTTTCAACTATTCTACCTGGTAGTCCAATGAATATAACCGGATATGTCGACAATTTCAATACAACGAATTGGATTTCGGGAATTCTTGAACATGTTCAGCATCCAGACAATGACGATCACACTTATGTTCCAATTTATGAGCTCCCAGCTTCAATTATTGTTTTCTTTATTGGTATCACATTTGCTCGATTTGGACTGTGGATCGCAGATCCAGCAATCACACAGATCCAACAAGAAACTATTCCTGAGTCTCAAAGATATTCTGTTTTTGCTATGCAATCAGCATTTTGTGAAGCCTTTTCGCTTTTGAAGGATACGATTGTAAGTACAATTCAGATGTTAAGTAATATTGATCTGTTCAGGTAATCATGTTCCCGAACACTGAACTTTTTGGTGGACTTGCAATCGCTTCGTGTGTATTTGTATTTGCTGGATATATGCTTAACAATGCATACTTCATAAAATGTGGATGTTCATCTGCTAAAGATGCTCATTTACGTGGAACTACCAATCAACCAGCCCTCGAACTTCAGGAAACGGGTAGTCTATTGAAATTGGAGGAAGGAAAAGATAAGAAAATCGGTGAAGAATAAAAACGAGAAACTAGTTAGTCTCATACATTCATATTTATCTGTATTATATTTTTTCTGATTCTGTGGCAATTTTACTTTTTTCTGCTTTATTACGGTTTGAACTCATGTTTGTTGTTTTATAGAATTAATATTCTTATTGAGCGCTCAATTCATTTCGTTTGGTAATCCTACCTCCTCAAGATATAATTATATAAATATAGTATCTAAGAACGTAATGTGGACTTAACCACAACTTTTGATTTTCGCTCTAAAATTCAAAAAACGGACCTGTTTCACGAATCGATTTGACGAAGAAAACAGACTAGATCCCCCAACCGATCCTGTTCTTCTGTCCGAGTGTGATGTCGATTGTTTCAAACTATAATCAACGATGCATTCCATCAAACGTAGACACGCATCTGGCAAAACTTCTCGAACTTTTAATGGAACCATGTGGAATTCGTTGATGATGATTGTAACATTCTCTGGTTCAGATGGAATCAATCTTAGCGCATTTGACACACTGAAAATAAACAAATGATGCTAGGATATGGAATAAATCTTTACTGTAGTGCTTGTTCGGCATCTTCGTTTCTACAATGTTCGAACAATAAGGTGAGATCCACAAGAAGAGACAAAGTCGCATATTCCGATGGTTGACATCCACGTTGCACTGAAAAAAAAACACTTTTCGGAATTGAAATACGATATTTCCCATACCTTGTTGGAAAGTCTGAGCAACGCTAATCAGTTCTCGAATTCTTTCGTAATTGTCAGTTCTCAATGTTTCGCTTAGTTCCGACGACAATAGCTTGGCAGCATCAGTTGGTTTTGATGCCAATAAGTACAATCCTATCGCATTTTCCCAATCACCAGTCAACTCGGTATCATGCGCAACTCTAGCAATCACATCCGATGGATCCGTAAGGTATCTAGAAGTGAAACTTTGAATTTTTATCCAATATAAACCGTTTTTGGAATTATTTAGCTTAGACATTTTTTGAAAATTTCATTACATCGAGCTTATTTCGCGCATACTTGGTATACCCACGACCCGGAATTCCAAATTAGGGACAAATTTTTTTTCGCAAAAATTGAACCCCCTTACCCCTATTCTTGTTGATTTTTGATGTTGTTGTTCTCTCTAGACTGGCCTCTGATCAATTGTGATTTTTTTTTTCAAAAATTTTTATCTTCAAAAAATTAAACCCCCATTTGCTCTAAATCCAAAATTTAGGCCCCCACTCTTGGCCATTTATTCGGTGTATCCCAAGTATGATTTCGCGTGAAAAATGTCAAAGAATTTGTAGCTTTAGAAACGTGACCTATATATGACCCATAGATAAAAATTAGATCCGAAACAAGGCATTTCGAATACTACACAATTTACAAGTGAGTCTTCTTTTCTACAAGAAAACTGAAAAAAGTCAGTTTTCAGATCATTATGATATCACATACAATAACTACTCTGATCAATTCAATATTTTCAAATATAGGCCTGCACATAATTGTTTCTCTTATTAGCACTGCAACAATGCTAATTTGTGGAAAAGCAAAATCTTCTGTGAGTAAAAATTAGATGTTGGCATAGATTACAAAAAATTTCAGAATGCTGATGTGGACAATGACGCAGATCGTCAAGCGGGCGGTGTTGAGGAACGAACATTTGTCCCACCACACATCGGCCAACACCTACACCCACGATCAATTTTCAAGGTTAATCAAGTATGTCCGGTACACGGAGATACATCAGAAACCATTTCAGGTAACTAGCATTTATAAGAGAAAATTAGAAGAATACGTAATTCAGAAACTTGGCTATCCAAACTTGAGAATCAATCGACGCATGTTTCAACCGCGTCTGTACATGAGAAATGTATCTGTTTTAGAATTCCTAAAAGAGTTCGATTTGCATTTCCATCATCAACGTCAACAACTTCTTCAACAATATTTGCTGGAAGTAATACTCCAACTAAATATTGAGTTGTTTGTTTGTGTGTTTCGTTTTTTGGATTATAAATCAAGTTTTGGATAAAAAAGAGATTATGATTTCATTAATGATAACGACAAAATAATGTTCACATTACCGTGCAGTTTTGAAGACAGTGGGTGACTCTAAGAACAAGACTAATCTACAATGGCTGAGAAGGAAGTTCTATCATTATCAAATATAAATATGTCTCACGAACGAAATTTACTTCAACCAAAAATGAGTTCATGAACGATTTTAGTACATATGTTGTTGGACTACTCCACAAATTTTTGGAATTTTTGCTATGATTTTTAGTAACCTTTTTAACTTACTCATCAATCAATCCCTTTTCTCTTCTTCCATCAGCTGATAATTTTCCAAGAATAGCATCAGCTTGATTCGTGATGTAAACTGATCGACTAACAGCCATTTCGAAAACATCAGATCCTGATGGATTTGTAACACCGCGCAACAAAAACCAATAATCTAATGATCGAGGAACATCGATCAATTCGAAGTTTTTGGTATAAGCCACAATTAATCTGGCCAGATTGAGACGGCATTTCGTCGGTTCAGAAGGATCGATAACCACTTAAAATATTATATTAACCAACAGACGTAACAATATTCACACGATATCTGATAAAAACAAAAATACTTACACATATCATCGGTCGATTTTTCAACAAGTCTAAGATATCCTAAACGATGTGCTAATATCGAAATATGAACACTATCAATAGTTTGGTCACATTCGAGAAGAAGCTGAAAGAATATCAATGAGAAATACATCTACAGATGTTCAATTTTACATAAATAGCTCTTTCGAACTGTCCAGAAAGCCACAATGCGGTGAAGAAATATTGATAATCTGATGGGCCATTCGACATAAAATATTCTTCTCCTACAAAAAAGACAATAAAGAAAGTTATGATTCTTGAATAAGTAACCGTAATCAATGGAAACGGCCTTTTGCACTTCTTGGAACAACAATGGTGTGAGGTGTGGATCAACGTGGAGTGGGTATAACTTGAACCAAATCCAGTTTTCAAGATTGTCGGCGAGTGCAGCAGATTCGAGAGATCCAAGAAGAGCCGCATAGAGTGCCCTCTTGTATTTGTCTTTTGTGTGACCTGCATTATGTCGCCATTCGACTTTCAGCTTTCTCTTCAGTTCAGCGTCAAGTCTGTAAAAAACCAGATTGATTCTATTCGTTTTTCTTAGAATCCTTACTTCTTATTTTTGGCCACATGATTCAATGAAGTAACAAGTGTAGCACATTGTGGGAAGGACTTCAATCTAGACAATGCATCAGCTCCTGCTTGCATATCTCCAGCTCTGACACAATGATAAACAACTTGCCACGTAGGTGATCCATCAACACTATCATCTTCCGGGTGGAATGATTCATCTTCATTAACTTTCAAAAAAGCATTCACTAATCCGCGCGTTCCTGGTACACCACCACGTTCAGCGATTTCCAAGTTATTGTCAACGACATTTTGCATATGATCAGCGAACACTTTTTGAAGATAATTACATGCATCTTCTAACAGAGTTGCAGTTGTGCTAACATCATCTCGATCTGATGTAGTTGTTCTGTTCATTACTGATAAAACATCATTCCAAATATCAGCTAATTGTCCATCTGTTCCACTCTCTTCTACTGCTTCTCTCATTAGTTCGACGAGATTTTTCTTCGCTCCACTCTTCAAATATTTGTGTAGCTTGTCACCGAAAGCTAATTCACGTCTATCAGTTACATTTGGATTAATGAAATTACCACGTTGGGAAGGAATTGCCTGAATATCATTAATGAGAACTGAGTAAGTTGAGATCAACTCACATCTCTTTGGAATGGCTGTGCTGGTGTGATTGGCGCAGCTGCCGGTCTCGAAAGCAACATTTGGTTGAAAAATGCGCGATCGGCTTCTAGTTTAACTCTTGCGACGTCTTCTTCGAGTTCAAGTGGATCAATATCGTCAACAAACACAGTTGGTTGAGCGGCAATACTCCCGTCTTCTTGCAAAACATCGTCGTATGTTTTTTGGTTCACTTCACGAGATGGAATTTCGATTCCGCGTTCTCCGAACACCAGTAATGATTGAACGGGGGCATTAGATCGACTCCAAATGTTCTCACTAGATGTCAAAACTCCATACAATTCTTTTTCGACTCCAGCTCGAACGGTGAAATTTCGAACTGCCTGAAAAGAGAAATTTTCGAAAAAATACCTAAATTACTAAATTATTAATAATCACCGAAGCATCCGCATCTGAAGTCGATGCCGCTGTTGAATATGTATTTGGCAATGAATGCTTGTCAACGCGACCAAGAATCTCATCAAAGTTCAACATTCTGCAACAATATTTCTGTTTTTTTAGCGATAAATATGACGAAAAAAATTCGAAAATTTGAACGAAAAAACAACGAGACTACAAATGGCGCATGCGCCCCTTGTTTATTGCGAGGAGGGAGAGTGAAAAGAAATACTATGGAAAAATAGGAATAGGACATTCGAATACGGTCTGTAAACGATGTCCTAATATTGAAAGTGTTGAATGATTGTTTCTAACAATGAATGTTTGGCCGATTTTCGCGTTATTTTAGCAAAATATATATTTTAATGTCTATTATTGCAAAACATCAACTCCTACCAGACCTCACCAAGCTCTTCAATAGTTATAAACGACTCTAAATAAAAATATTTACCGGAAAATGTTTATCGGTTTTGAACTGTCAACACATGTCGCTGCACAGAAGTTTTGGTTTGTTTAATATGCGAGTTGATAATGCAGACCTTTTAAAACAAAATTTTCACGAAGAACTCTACGAAATCGCAAAATATCCTCGCATTTAAATCAAAATATTTTGAAAAACCGCTAAAGTGAAAAACAGAAATAAATTTTGTTGATTCAAACACTATTACGTAAAATTGCACACAATCAATTTGCGGCTATTTGAAATTCGACTGTAATTTTTATTTTCTCTTCTTTCCGTTTCTCAGCATTGTACAACATATTTTTCGAAAACAAAAACACAATTTAGTATTCATATATTTTATTTCCCGTGAAAAACAAGAAAAACATTCAAAATTACAGATAAAAATTATGGGCAAGAAGTTGAAATTTTCTGAAAGAGCTCAAAAAGTTCACAATAAAATCATTCGAGGGGCAGTGTGTGGACCTTTTTCACAAAAAAATAACAAAACTAAAAAAAATGCACAAAAACTTCCTGAAATACATTGATACATAGAAACAGAAGTGAACATTTTTGTGTTTGGGGGTATGTATGGGATAAAAAGAGGATGAGCGAATACAAAATAAGTATGTTAGTTTCTTTAGTTTCCTATAAAAAACTGGTAGTACCCGCAAAATATCGTGATAAAAGGGAGTGATGGGTAAAAGGAGAATTAGCAAAATATAAAAAGATATAAATATTCAATCAAAAATAGTTTGAGAAGTTGAAAACCGGTTGAAGAGTATCGCAGGAAAGTGTTTGAAAATATACAATGTCAACAAAATTTGAAATATTGATTATTGAGCACTTTCGATACTCTCCAAAGTGACAACTGAAATATTATCTCGTTCGTCGTCATAAATTCGAAGCTCATCATATGGAGCAGCATTTTGATCCGATTCAAGATCTTTAATCTTCGAATTCAATTCATCATCGTTCGGTTTCATTCCACGTGGTGGATAGAGTGGTGGAGCACCGCCTGTGACACCTCCAAGACCAGTATCTAATGGCATTACAGGTTTGCGAAGTCCGGCAATTGAATACTGTAAAAAAAAGATTATAAACAATACTTCGGATTATAACACAAACCTGATCGTTATCAGCTTCACCACCTCCTTCAACAGCGTACGGTCTCAAATTATCTCTATTCAATTCTTCTGGTCGAATATTTTCAAATGGCGCAGGAGTTCGTCGAGTGTATACGACCATCATCAAAACAAGAACTGAAATTATCAAAACTATTATTCACTTTTTCTGAACTACAAAACTCACGTATTAAGAGTGCTAATGATACAAGAATCAAAATGATAGCCGGGTTACTAATTCCCAATTTTGAAACGGCCAATGTGGCTCCGCATCCAACAACTTGTCCATCTTCGCCAAGAATCGCATTCGCACCATCCGGACAAGTACAGAATGGTCCCTTCCAGAAATCGACACAAACAAAAGAACCGCCACAGTAACCGACAGGAAGGTGAGCACAAGTAATTCGAAGGTCACAACCATCTTGTACACCGCCAGAATTGCTAATTGACACCATTGACTCCTCATTTTCATCCAAACTGGCGCCACGTTTCAATGGCATGTTTTGTTTCGACCAACGATAAGTACCAATACAACCCTGAACAAATAATGAATTATGAGAAAGTAATATTATCTATTACACTCACCTGGAATCCTTTTCCTTGTCCTTGTGTTCCTAGCATGATTTGGTTGACTTGAAGTGAATATGGTTGTCCTTTTGGAATCAATTCCGACACCGAATATGCTCCATCGATGGAAAGAGATGCTTTTGTTGGATTTCTTCTGAACTGCATCCAGTAGCTCGCATTTTCCTTCAACAAAACTTCGGAAACACGCAAGTCGTGTTGAGCTCTTTGTCCTCCACTTCCGATATCGAACTTAGCCGCGGGCGAAATTCCATTCGATGAGGATTCCAAGTTAGTAGATACATAACTTTGTTGTGAATCTGTTCCATAAGTGAGTTCGGCCGATCCTCCAACTTTTCCGGCAATGAATAAAAGGTCAATCTCATTGACTTGTTCATTGAATGCAACTTTTGGAGAATATTCGATGAATCCACCAGATGAGAATTGAACCCATTCGACCTTCTTTTCACATCTCGACCCTCCCCATCCTGGATCACAAATACACTTTGCCACCATTGCTGTACTTCCTTGAATATCAGCATAACAATCTCCATGTACACAATGATTAAGAGAATCGATCGAATTGCTATCACAAGTACTTCCCCATAATCTACATCCCTTTTCAGAATTCGTTTCATATGCCGGAGTTGCCAAATCATATTGATCTCCATTTACATACAAATTGCGAATACATCCGTTTAATCCGCTTCTTGGCACACTTGTTGGATAATCTTGTCCGGATAATGGAGCAAGTCCTCCGATTTGCACTGGGGTAACAATATTCAATCTTTCGTCATCATCCGGTGTATACAATTCTGCGCGACAAGACGACTCATCTGCTCCGGCTCCGAGGAATCGACACGAATCGACAACGAGTTCGACGCGTTTTCCTTCCTGGTTCACCGAGATTTCATGCCAAGTTCCATCGTTGAGTGCAGAAGAAGCAACTTCAAGATTAGATCTACTTTGTCCATTCATCGACACTTCAAGAGAAACTCTTCCACCACGGAGTTGAATGAAAATATAATCCGAGTATTCGATGTGTGTTCCAGTGGTATCAGTATCCATCGGTCCGTTGTAGAACAAAAGAGCGTCAGATTGTCTGAAAATTGATGAATCATATGAAATATTGAAATTTTAATAAACTTACGTTGTCATGAAACTGAATGAGATATTCAAGCTAGTACATGCTGGCATTGGTTTATACCAAGCGAATCCGTTTCCTCCGAATGATCTTGTTGTTCCTTGACATCTTGATCCCTTCAACGCATCATTTCGACATTCGCAGAAAAATCCAGGACTTGTATTATGACAAACTCCATCATTATGACAGAGTGAATGTTGACAACCTGGTGGAGCACGCCAAATCGGGCAAGTACAGTCATCTCTTGATGTCGCGTTCACTCCAACAACAACGGTGCTGTTAGCGGAAATGACGATTCCATCATAGTCAGCCGAGTTGAGGGTTTGACATCCGGCATCACAAGTTGTGAATTTGCACATATCAATTCCGACTCCAACAATATCAACACCCAATTTTTGTTGAAGTTGTTCGCGATGTGCAGAAACGAGTCCATTGAGTTGAGCGGCATCGCGATAAGTGGATCCACGTGCGTTGAATCGAACATTGAGCACTGGTACATCTCGAGTTTGTAAAGTGGCAATTCCAACCTAAAAATGAGAATAAATGGAATAATGAGATTACTTCTATAGGGACCTGAGGGATGACTGAACATAAAAATTTCACAACATTTTGAACAGAAAATATAGTCTCGATGTTTTGTAACCGGATTTTCGAAATTAGAATACTCAGAGCTACAGAAACACTGTCACTCTCAAAATACGGGAAACTCATGCCAACTATAATTGTGATATGAAAATAATAAAGAAATGTGCAGGTACAACGAAAAATATGAATTAATATATACCAATTTTCCAAAACTTGTCGCCCAGTCAACCTGAGAATCCTCTATTAACAACTCTTCTTCGAGATATGTAACTTCGAACCCTTTTTCCAAAAAACACTTACCTGAATCGAGAATACATCAACAGAAACATCTCCACCCATATAATTGCTCATTTCTTGTTTGAATGTGTCTAACATGGATTGTCCATTCGAATCCGATCTGATGAAATCATCCGGCAACTGGAGCGGTGAATCTTCCGAAATCAACAACTGAACAGCTCCTTGATTATCAAATGCAATTTGTGGAACTGCATTGACAATGACAGTGACATATCCAACAGCATCTTCATCTCGAGCATTGTCATGACAATTAGCCGACATGGTATATGTTCCCGCTGGCATGTTAGCATCCATTGTGATGTCTCCTTTGTCAGAAAGTTCGAAGCCAGATCGAGATTCTTTCCAGGAGAAAGTCTTATCTGCCAAGTCCCAATCATCAGCATCGTCCACGAAAACTCTTCCGATGACAGTTTGTTTGAGTCTTCCGAGATAAGAGTTCACATTGATTGTCATCTTTCCATCGTGCATTGGATTATCATTCTGAAAAACAGAAAAATGTTTTTGACACACTAACGGACCCTATTTCAAAATGCTAATTCATCTCAAAAATCTGCCGTGATGCAAATTAGCCACTTGACATTTTCAACGGATTAGTCAAACTAATGGGTCAGATTCGAAGAGAAAAGGAAGACACTAACTAATTAGATGTACAATTGTAAATACTACTCAAGAGCAAGATGTTCATTATGGTAATAAAACACAGTAATCTTGCAAAATAGAAACTGTCAACTCGACTTTAAAAATATTTTGATAGGTGAAAATTGTCGACATTCATCCAGATCCCTCTCTAAACGACTTCATCACTCACTCACCAACCAATTCCCCAATTTCACCACTTCCGATTCAAATTTAGTAGTGTCTCTTCTCTTCATTTATGTTCAACACAAATTAGGTTAGGATGCGCGCGCGTTTGCGCAGCACCAAATAAATGTTGAAGGAACAACAGCGAAATTCGTTGTGGGGTGGAAATTGGTTATTAGTAGCAGCGTGTATAGTAATTGAAAACTAACTATGCGACCCGTGAATATGAAAAATATATGAACAACTAATTAGTGTTTTAGACCCCTCTCAATGTGAAGTACAGTGTTCTCTTTTTATAAGGACATCAAAAAAGAATACCGCCGATGCTCTTTAGGAATAAAAAAAGAGGACACTGTTATTTATGAGTGGCCATATTAGCAAACAAATTTGTCGAGGTGTTTTCTTTTTTGATGCCGCCAGATTATGACATAATCGGTTGAACCGAAAGAGGAGAGGCTACTGTTTCAAAAGAAAAAAGCTTATACGGTCCTATGCTGAGAAGGTCCCTTAACCTTAATATCACAAAAATCGCTGTTATGTACTATAATTTTCCCGGGAATATCCCTCCGTATGTTAAGCACTTCCGCTCTTCTCCTAAATCTTTTCTCTTATTTCTTCCAAAAATATGCATCTTATTCATCTTTTCCTTTCACATATAATCATTATTTTATGACACATCGTTAACCCAAATAGGAAAAAGATGAAAAGTGAAAATCTTCTTACCACATCTCCAATAATCACATGAACTGAGGCATAGTTTGTCTTTCCAGCGCGATCGGTCAATTTCAATGGAATTTCTAGAATTTTTCCAGGAACTGGGGCTTCTCTATCAAATTCTTGAAGTGGTGTGATTGTCATACTTCCATTCCCACCATCACCATCTGCAAAAAAGCAATGAATAACTATACTTTTGTCACAAAAATCGACTCTACGAAAAAAAAACTTACTCGGATTAAAAACAACATTCAAATATTGACTGAACTTGAAATTCTGTGCAACTTCCATTGTGAATGGTGGTCCGAATTCACTAAAAAATGAAAGTTGGAAAAAGCAGAAGGATAGAAAAAACTTACGCAGTGTCTCGATCGGTGGCGCGGATTTCACAAGTACCCAATTGATTAACCGGCGTATTTTCGCGGAAAATACATGGACGTGGTACAGTATACGGTTCAGGACCATTGTCATTCACATCTTGTAGATAGACAGCAACCATTTGACGACCAATATTGTTCGCTGAAAATGTTGGTATTCAAATTAGTTATTTGATGTTTTTTTTTTGTGTAACTTACAAGCATCATAGGCCTCGATGATCAAATTATATACGCCAATATCTTCTCGATCTAAGCGATGAGCAACTCGAAGTGTTCCATCCTGATCTATCGTAAATTGTCGTTTCGGATCGGATTGTCGATTGATTCGGAATCTGAAAACAAAAACCCATTATTATTTGTCCATTTCTCAACCCTCGAGCATAGTTCAAGTATCAAAACACAACAGAGAGCACACAAACATCAGCCCAATTATGTAATTGGTCATTCGATAGCTAGTCTGGCTTTTTGTCGGCTGTTGGTCATTCGAATCTTTTATTATTATTTTATGTAATATTTGTCTATTTCGACAACACACGTATGAATAAAACACTGTGTTCTTTGTTTGTTTGCGCAAACCGAGATTTTCAGAAATCGAGAAATTACAAAAATTGATCTCTTTTGTTTGAAAATCATATATTAACCCCTAGCTTCCTGCTCATCTATGAATAAATCATCAAAAACCAATCGAAATGTAACTCAATCCTCAAAAACCTATGTTCACACCTGGACATTTCAACTACAACTCATTCATTATTGCATTCCAGTTATAAGTATCCTCTTTCCTTATATTCATATATTTGGTGTCTCCCTTCCTCAACTTTCTGTCTCAAAACAAACAATAATAGTATTATTTCATATTATTAATCTATAAAGCACGCCCTCTTCATGGCTGGCAACGGGGTGAATAAACATTGTAATTTTCGTGTCATTTACACCATATGGTGTAATTATCATATCATTTATGGGGAAGAGTGTCATCTCCCCGAGTCAGGCCATATTGAATAATTTAAATAATACGTATTCGAATAGAACTATGTACATATGTATTGAAAACACCTGTTCTTTTTTTTGCTTTCTTCAGTGCAAAAAACGAGACGAGGCTTCTGACACCTGCCACAACTTTGTTTGCGCAATGTGTAGAATAAAAAAAACGTGATTACAAGGTCGTTTACAGCTACGCAAAAACTAAACCAATTCAAATGAAAAATTGCATACTATGGTTCTCTTATTTCTATGTAAGTACAATTTAACACCCTACCCAAAAAAATGTACAATGGATTACGCAACACTATGACATATGTTACTTATATGGTGTCATAGGGTGCACTTCATTACAATTGTCATAATTCTTCCGTGCTATGTGTGTAAGACATGTTCTTCAAGAGAATCTAAACTAGAAAGTAAAAAAATCTTAGTTTTTTTTTAAACAGAAGTTTAGCGGAATTTTAAAATGGTTTTAGAAAATGTCGGGAAGAACATAAAAAGTCTTACTTTTGAACATGGGAAAAAATATTTGAGGTTTTTCGAATTTATTTTTGCATATAAATTTTTTATTTTTAGAACTTCAAGATTTTCAAACTTTGAGCAAACTGAATTTTCAAAACCGTTCCAATTGCCAACACCCCTTTTATTTTCGAAAATGCGCGATACAATACAAAAGACTTGCCGATTTTCATCTCAAATCAGATCGGGGTCAACTGCGCGCCTGGTTGTGCGGCAGTGTTCCTCCTCAAAATAAATTAAAAGATGTCTAGAGGAACAGTCGTTTTTTTTTCTATGTGTACCATCATAATGAAGAGTGATGTGTATAAGAGTGACCCAAGCTTATTGCGCAATTTCCTTCACTTTACACTCATTAGATGAGTGCGTTGAGAGCAGATATTCATCCATTAACACCTCGACAAAAAGTGACAAATCTGACCGATCTATTTGTCTTAAGAAATGTGTCATTATCTTGTGTGTGCTCGCTTTTATGAACTTGGAGTGGGATAAGGTTTGAGTTCGTGACAATGAAAAAACAGGAAATCGAGGAAAGATATTTTGATTTTCGGTGTCAATTTATGATCAAAAAGCTTGTTTTTCACATAAATGACCTTATTGGTCATTCCCACGCTTAATCGACCTTGCCTTTTCACCTGGCCCCCCTCTTACTACATACCTACCAGCCTTTACTTCTACCTCCGACAAACTCTTCTATCCACCTACCACTTATACAAACAATACATCCATCTAAAGGTCACCATACCATTACTAGTCATCTTTTTTCATTCCTTTCCCCTTCATATTTTATTATTATTTGTTCTCTATTTGACTATATATGCGCGAATGGGAAAGAAAAAAGATTGCGAATTCAGATATAGACGGATATGAGCGAGAGGAATGTGTCCCACTATTTTGACGATAACTCATCATGACATTCTAGTAAATTATTGGTTCGACATCGCGAGAAAAGAATGATGAATATGGGAAACAAAAATTGTTCGAAAAGGACATTCAAAACTTTGGAAATTGAAAGTTATTCTGAAATTTGAAGAAGAAAGTGAAAAGCAACTATTGAAATTTTTTTGGAAAAAATGCATGGACTCTAATTTGTTCTGATACTATCGTACAAACATCAACATGTCAGGACACTTTCAGGGTTAGAAATGTGAAAATATTGGTGTTAATTCTCGAGGCGATAAGTGAAAACACATAAAATTGTCATATCGTAGTTTGAACGAACATTGAAGTATCTTTCAAGTATTTTGAGAGTTTGGCAATAAAAATCCGGAGAAATCATGGTTTCCAAAAGAACAATGTGTGAATCACTCGGTCAATCTAGCGCAAACATATCACTCAAAATGAGAAATTTTTAGATTTAAGTTGGTAAAAAAATTTAGAAAATAAAAATTCAATACTTTCCCAGGTTGTGAACGTGAAATGGATTCGGCTTTAAGATTTCAAAAATTAGCCTACTCCCTACTTTTGGGATACAACATTTAAAAAATAAATATTTAGTTATTTGAAACTTCGGTTTTGAAAACTCAACCGCAATTTAACCGCCCGAAAAAAAACTTACGAGAAGTTATACATTGGATTACTTGGATCATGAGCTTTAAAAGTCTCAAGAACAGTTCCAACCGGTGTATCTTCACTAATATTCTTCATCACAAACACGTGTATATCACGAGCTCTCACTCCTCCAACTAATGACGAAAATCGCGATTTGGCTACACTTTGTTCAAGCCCAAAAGGCAACGACAAATCACCAAACGCCGAACAAGGACCAATAAACAGTCCGAGAGTTAATAGTAGTAATACTAGCCTACTACTGCCAGTAGTACTATTCCATCCCCCTTTACCTTGCCGTATCATTTTCATCCTTGTCACTTGTAGTGTATCTTCCGAGTTCACTTCCGATCGCCGTGTTCTCCTCAATTCGATATTGTGTTGGTCCGTGGATTCTTGGTGCGTGATCGTTTCGATCGACGAGTTTGACGTGCACTGATGCTGTCGCATCATGTCGACCGTCATTTACACGAACTTTTAGGTCGAAACCTTCGCGCTGATTCGAATCTTCGTAATCAAGCGGCTAAATGTGTCTCGATTATTTATTTTAACTTAATGATACGGTAAGGGGGATGGATTTGGAATATATTGGCGTGTGATGTTTATATGCTCCTTTGAAAGGCCCCTAACGCCTTGACTACTGAAAAATGATGATGAATTAAAGAAAAGAAGAGAAAAAACAGAAGGAATACGAAAAAAGCGAACAAGAATTTTTAATTATACACATATACGTATGGATGACACACAGATTAATACGAAAATTGCGAACTGAAGCAAAAATAAGTTTTTTTTTCGGCATTTCAATCGAAAAGGAAAACGTGTTCTATTCTATACTAAAACTGTACTTTACTTTCACGATTCATAAGAAACACTAACGAAAGTAACTCTTTTAAATGTTTGAAAACTATACGTTTCAAAAGTATACATTTTTGAACGGCGTACAAACAAAATAACACCTCTAAAAGTCACCGACCAAAACATTTCTCATCAAAAATCAATTGTAACGAATGAATCATAGGCCTTATTTGCATAAGATAAGAAAGAGAACTGTACATAAAAAACGTCTTGTGACTCATCAATGATGTTTTTGAAAAATATTCAAAAATAGAAACTAAATAAGTTTTGTCGCGCGACTAGGAAAAAAAATATACTACAACAGAGCAGATATATAGAGATTAATGTGTGAAACGGCGAGGATTATTCATTTTTTGACGAGAGTAGCAACATACAATTTTTCATCTTCTTTTTCTCCTTTCATGTTTACATAGAACGAAAATAGTTCAAAATTTAATTTCACTTTCGTGTCACATCTGCAGACATTTTTTCTGATTCAAAAAAAGTAAAATCTACAGTAATTTGGGTTGTTGGCAGATGTCGTTTTTTCTTTCTTCTGCAGGTTGTAAACGAAAAGCGCTCTTACTCACACTGGATTGAGAAGGTGATTCATAAAGTGTACGTATGTGTTTTTCGAAAAATAGAGGAAGAAGGTGAACAAGAACAACAATAGAACAAGTCCGGGATCTTGTGAAAGGGAAAAAATAATAATGAATAGAGGTTAGGGACAAAAAGAGAGTATTGAACCGCTTCTTTTTGGGTCTTTATTAACCACAGAATACTAAAAATAGATTAGGAAATTATTCTTTGGAGTTAGTTTTTTGAGAATTTCCAACTTGGTTTCCAAAATCGAGTAATTTATTGAGTTAAAAAATTACAATTTTACAAGTTCAAAGTTGGATTGTGGCAATTTGAACACCACATGATTTTTAAGCTCTGAAATTTTCTAACTTGTATGCATTTTTTAAGCAATGAATCGGGATTCAATATTTTCAGATTTAAAACAAAACGAAAAAATATAACAAAACAAAAACACATGCGACCAAAAGAAATCGAAAATGACGAAATATTCCGATAAAGCTTTTTCGAACGCCAGAAGAAAAAGAAGATGAAAAGAGAATTCCGAAATGATGACTAATACAGGCCGATCGGAATCGATAAAAGCTACCAGGAATAGAAAAGGCCACACCTCCCCACAATTCTAAAAAAGTCAAATAAATCGTCGTCTTTTTCATCTCAATTTTCAAGGTGAAAATGTCCAAGGTAATCTCAACTAAATCATCATTTTAGAACAGCAATTTCTGGTGTGGGTGTTCGAAAAAGGAAAACGGAAATGTAATGTACAATTTGGGCAGAATTGGTGTGGATTTAGCAAAATATAAACATTCATTTCTTCTTATTTTGTTGTTCTGAATGAATGAAAAGAAATGTGGGGTGTTTGGTGGGACCACCATAGCAACCAATAAAATTATGCGAAAAATATATACTACTAATGACCCTTCTAGAATTTATGACAAACCTATGTAAACATCGAAACGTTTTTTAAGCTGATAAGATGACAAGAAAAGTGCGCGAAAATGTTTTCGCAATTTGTTTTTGAGAGCAGGTGGTCTGTTGGTGTAAAGTTGGAGATAGAAAGAGTCCAAGATTTAGGGTGCCGATAACGAGTGACGCTTATTAGCACACACAAAAAACGATTTATGAGACAGAAGATAAAACATTGATGATGGGTATTGAAGAACTATTTGAGTAATAAAACAGAGCAAGAGGAAACATTTGTCAATGAATTCAAAAATTGGGATATTAGAAGTTATTAATAACATATTGAAGCTAATATGTTGAACAATCTCAAAAATATATAAAACCTGAAGATTTGGAGAGAAAAAAGAAGAGAAAACATATACCCGAATAACATAAACTTTCGAATAAGCCCTCTTCTCCCATTCTCCTCCAATGCTATAAAATAAAAACTACTCAACGCACGAAATCCAAAAACTTATTGGTGCACAACTAATAATAAAATAATAAAAAAACGTCCGTCGTCCATCCATCCAAACTAAAAAAAAACGATGCATAAAAGTGACGATGGGTGAGAGAAAAAGAAGCAAACGAGAGAGGTGAGATAGAGAATGTCCGTTCAGAAGAGACATCAAACAAAAGAGTGGTATGAAAAAGAATGGAGAAGAGAGTGGACACGCCCAAAAGGTGAACAAAAGGTGGTGGGGGTGTAGGGTGGACAGTTGAAGGACGACAACGACACTGTACAATCTATATTTGTTTGATGGGCGGCTGGACGCACTGAGGGACGGAGCAATAATTACCGCAATTATTTTTTATTTGTTTGAAAAAGGATATGCTCCCTTTCTCTTCTTTTTCAATCGTTTTTTAATTGACCTACTTTTGATAGATTTGTCGAGTAGATGAAAGTAAAGTTGAACTGATTAAACGAGATATGTTCGAGAAAAGAAATCGGAAAAATAAAAATTGAAGAGAGGAGTAAACCCCATAATTTTGCACACTTTTCGAAAAGCTTTAATTAGTGGGACATGAAAATTCGTATGCGTGAGATTTTCCTGAACATTTTCTTCTATGGGAATTTTCGGAAAAATAAATCGACAGTGCCGAGAATGTTTGGAAACTCGAAAAAATCGTGTAAGCTCAAAAAAAAAACGACTGGCATAGAACAAAGTTGTGTCCAGTACTTTTTTACAAAGAGCTGAAATTAATGAAAACAATATGGAAGTTGTTTTATTTCTGCAATTTCTGTTCGAAAAAAAAACATTTTCAACAAGTGCGAAAAAAAAACGAAATGACCTAGCCACCGACACGTCCATCACTACGAAAACTTCGGTCATCAATTATTTTCCGAAATATTTATTTCTTTTCAACAACTTTCTTACTTTTGAGCACCCATTCTGGACCACCCAAACGTTTCAAGCGTGTGAAAAACTACGACGAAAAGCAAGAAAAGAGGAAAAATAAACACTCCGGGCAAAAAAGTGTATATAAAATAAAATACAATCCGATTTCGATGCGATTGAGTGGACAACGAGGGCAAACACGGTTTGTTATAGAAGAAGACGACGAACGAAGAAGGTGTGGCGCAGCGGGTGCAAAAAATAGCTGCTCACACATAAAAACCACCGAAAACCAGATGTGACAAAGTATGGACGGCGTACGTAGTACATAGTATTTGACAAATTGCCCGAAAAAAGCAGGCCAGCGAAAAAAAAAGAAAGAGAAGAAAACCAAAATCTTGTTAGTGAGTGGTGGTAGGTTTTGGTGGTCCTTATTTTCTTTTTCTACTACTTTTTGTACTCGAGATTACCTTCCTCTTCTTTTAGCTAAAATCTTCGAGGTCAACCCATAATTTATTCATCAACATTCTCATTCATTTATGCAAATTATAGACTGACGAGAAAACGCGGAAAAAGCTATAAACTTTTTCTCATGCTTAGTATATATTCTTTTGGTATCTTAGAATACATTAACACTCAATTCAACTTTTTATAAAAATAAGTTTCACTTTAAAATAAAACGAGGGGGTGGCTCACAATCAGTAATTCAATACTGTTTGATCTCGACCATTCTAGACTTTATTTTAGAAACACAACAAGAAATCTTCAAAAAGTGACAAATCTAGAACAAAAACAAATATTTAGATGTTTTTCCGAGAGAATATTCACACACTAAATTGTACAGCTCAGGTAAACAAAAATACTAAAATAAAATAAGATTTGAACATTTCGTAATCGGAAACTTCCCACTTCTTAACCAAGACTTTCTTTCTTTTCTGCAAATTGACACACGGAAGAAAAAAAAGAAGTTGAATGGTCAAACAAAAGCGCGCACGAGTAACCATCCTTCATCAAGTGGATACAGCTCGGCGAGTTCAAAAAAAAAAGAAGAAAAGTTCTGGTTTTTTGTCTTCCGCAAGAAGAAAAAGAAAAAAAAACGTTTAGGCGACAAGTGGTCAGCAATTACATACATATACAACATAAGATGACATGAAAATTGGCATCGCTCTACTAAAGTCCATAAGTGTATATGTATGTACATAAGTTTTGATATATTATGACTATATGTATTTGTTGTTGTTGTTGTCTTTTGGTTGGCGTCAAGAGCTGTTTAGGTACTTGAGAAAAACTAAACAAAACAACACAACAAATTTCTCTTGGAAGCAGACGATTTTTGTATAGTTCTTCCTTCTTTCACTAATGACCAGCCAGACTTTTTTGAGCCCCAAATAAAAAAATAAAAAACTTTGATCCAACTCGTCAACAAGAACCTAATCTAATATGAAAGACAAGCGTTTTTTCTCTTCTTGAAAAAGGTGAAAAGTGTTTGTGTGAAAAAAGGCATGAAAAAAAACGAAGAGGAGAAAAAGAGTACTACTTGATACGAATGAGCACCAATAAAATGAGCAAAAAAGTGTATGTGTGTGTGTGTGTGCGCGGAAAAGCATCAAAGTTATTTTTATTATTATTATTATGACAATTCACACACACTCAAATTTCCGATCGAAACAGGAATTTTTTCGTGTAGCAGATTGAAAAGGGCGGTTTGAGCAAACATGATTATCTGAGATGGGAGACAACAAAAAAATATAATAATATTTGCATATGGTGATGGTGTGATAAGACATAAAACAATGTTGCCGACTGGTGAATTGCAAAAAAGGACAGCAGGGGTCCTGTGACCGTATCAAAATATTGATAATGGGGTCGAGATCCTGTGAACAAGAAGAAAAGGAATAAAATGTTAGAAGAGGTTGTTTCTTGCTAATTGGGGACTATTTTGAAATTCCGATTTTTTTTTGGTATTTGCAATGCTATGATTGAAATCCGGAGATCAATATATTCTGTAACTCGAAGATCTCTATATCTAGGTACCGATTTCCACTTCAGATGTTTCTAAGCCACGTTTTAAACTGACCACATCAAATAAACTTAACAGATAATTCTTCTAGTGAATTCAGTGGACAAACTCTAATTGGATCTAGTAAATTACAGGAAATGATCTTTTTATACAAAACTCTGAAAAAGATCCTTAAACAAGTACACTAATTCTCAAAAAGTCCCGTTCTCATCATCTCAAAAGCAGACAGCAAAAAATGTTGATCGGCATGCACACAAACAAAAAAAAACACTGCTTCAGCTTCAGCTCTCAATGTTTATGTACATGCTCATCCAGGACGAGCATAGAAGAGCAGCAAAAAAAAAACGAAAAGTGGGGGAGAGAAGAGCACAGGAAGTGACCGCAGACCACACTCTTTTCAATTGCTCCGACCATATTTTTTGTATGTATTTACAATGAAACTTGATGAAACACTGTTTTTTGTGTGTTGTTGACGAAAGGAGAGAATGAATAATAACGGCTTCTTCTTCTCCTTCGTTTTCGTCTTTCTTTTTCTTCAAGTTAGTCACAACCTAATTGATTTACCTAATTACGAACATGCGCATGGACATTCGTTATTATTACCTACAAATATATGAACACTCATTCCTAGGCCGGTTTATAAATTGAGATTGATTGCGAAGGTGTTCGGCCAAATAAATCTCGAATGGTTATGACTAGTTAAACGCGGAAAATGAACATTTTTCAAAAAGAAAAAAAAAGATTCACTGTTTCAAATTATGTATACATATTTTGGCTTTCACTACCACTACATATTAGAACGATATATTTTTTCTTGTTTTTTCAGCTGTTTCATGTGAGATTGAACTTACAAAAATACTACTTTGAAAATGATGAAATTTTTTCGGTCAAAATCTGAAAAATAACGAACGCCTATTGAATCAAAATATTTCCTGGTTTGTTTTGATCAACAGGCCAAATCCTAAGTTCTAAGTCCTAAGCATTGAAAAAAAAACGTTGAAGTATTACCCGAAATCTTATTGATACCACCATCAATAAAGGCAGTTTTATTTGTTTTGTTGAAAGTTGACCGTGTTTTAATTTTTTTCGGAGTGGCTTCTAAAGTCGTTTTCAAAAAAGTTCCATCCCAAAACTCGAAACTACAGTAACCCATTGACAGAAATTTACAAATTCCTAATTCTGTTATAGAAATTATGGTATTTGTATTTCAAATATTCAAAACGAAGAATACGTTTCAACAATTGAATGTACTTTTGTTAAGAATCTCAGAATTTATTAAATCTTCGCTTTTAGTGTACTAGAAATCCCCTATTGTAGTTAGAATAACATTTCTTAAAGTGAATGAGGCAATAAACACGTTACAACTTTTTGACATCTGGATGTGAAAAATACAATGAAAGAGGGTCAAAAGAAGAAGATCATAAATATAAATCAACTCAAAGGTGAACCGAAAAGAGAAAAAAAAAGCGAAGAGGACATATTTAATGGAGAAGAAGATGAAGAAGTCGAAGGTGACTGAAAGGTCGTTTCAACTGATTTACAACCCTCTAAAATATCTTTTTATTTATCCTGGGGGTGGACAGAACAAAAACAGGGAGATCACAATCATTTTTGCGAAATACGTTGAAACTACAGTACTCTATAGTACAGGTTCAATAAAAAGTGACGTTTTCACATAAAATTACTGTCTTCTTTTCTTCTTATTTAAATAATCCCTATTTTATTGTTTCTTCGATTAACAACACAAAAAAGAGAAAATAAGACGAAGATTCAGACGAGTTTCTTCAATGTCGCGGATTAGGAAAAAAGTATGCAGAAATTCGATAGTTTTTTGTTTGAAACAACGTTTTGAGAGGATTCGGAGATGGGAGGAAAAAGACAAAAAAAGAAAAAAGACGAAGATGAAAAAGATATTCGATATGGAAATCACGAAATGTTGAGAGGAACAAAGATAGTTTTTGAACTGTTGCTGGAACAGGAACAGAGAACAATAAACAAGGTTTAATAAGAATCCCTGAATTCAAAATAGAGAGTCTCAGTCAAAATTTTCCAGCTTAAAGTTAGGAAGACATTGAGCCAAAACGGGAAGGTTTATTCAGGCAGACGATTAGAGGCGTGTACAATGATCACAGGATCAAAAATGAATGGGGACTACGGTAGTCTGATAAAATTTTATCTTATTTTTGAAACAGTTATTTTTCGATCCATTTCCCAGAAAAAACAAAGCCCAAAAAGTTCGGCCAAAAACCTCTAAATTCTCCCATAAACGCATTTTCTCACAATCAAAAAAAAGTTGGACATTTTTACGAGATTTTTACACTTGCATGTATCCGACAAGAACAAAATTGACAAATGAGACTTGGAATAGGACAAAAAAAGTATCGGACGAAAAAAGTGTTCTCTGGGGACCGCGAGTGGATATGTATGTGTGAAGAAGAAGTTGAAAAGAAGACGATGACCTTTGGGTGTATACAAAAAGAATAGCAAGCAAGCAACAATATATGTGAAAAATTAGTTTTTTATGAGATGGAGAGGCGAAAAAAAGACAATTGGTCATCATGTGGAAGGAGAAAAGTACTTGGAATGAATAGAAGTTATTGAAACATTTCACTGTTTCAGTCACTTCATTAGAAGTTTGATCATCACATATGTTAATAAATGAATACAATTATATACAAGTCGTACTCAATGTTAAGCGTAGAAAAGAACGGTGGTAATTTTTGGGCGAACTTCTACAGTGCCTTTTTTGGGACAGGATGACTTTTTTTTTTATAGAAAAATGGACCAATTACATGTTGCTTTGCTTACTAGAATGTTGATATTTTATAATATCCGACCGATAACTTGTAAAGTATGAAACGTATTTCAGTCTTGTTGGTGGCAGAAAAGGATAAACCGGACAATATTTCAATTTCGAAAGTGCAAATAATACTTTAATAGTTACGAACACATGTTTGTGAAAGGAATGGGATGCTATTTAATATTTTTTGAGTTTTGGGGCCACACAAAAAACTTACTGCTTCACTGTGAATACTTGAAAAATTATTAAAAGTGAATGAAACATAATAAGGTCATACTAGTGGTCAAAATAAAAACTTATTGTATTTCAGAATTAAAAAATCTGAAAATACCGTATTTTGTTGCAAATAACCAAAAAAAATCCACAGTTCAGTATGGCTATTCAGAGAGTTCCATCTCTTTATACTATTCACAACTCGAAATTTTAAAACTGAAAAAAAATTATTTGAAATCAAAAGTTCATTGATATAATAAACAATTAACCCTTTTTCACAGTAGGTGTCCACCAAAAATCAAGAAGAAAAAAAAAAGAAAAAAAGGAAGAAAGGGGATGTTTGATATTAGTCATTATTGCAAGCAACAGTTGTTTATCAGTGGTTTACAAATAAAACTCCGATATTTGATCACAAACTAATTGTGAGGTTACTCATTCTTCTCAATTTCAGCGGCCAAAACTTTCACCTTTTTTTCTTCTTTTTTTTCATAATTACAGAATAATAACACAAATAAAAGTAGAGTAAGCTTTCGATTTCCATATATGGTAATTTACTTGTATATGGCAAATTATTTACTACTTGACATATAGCGAACCAATAAAAATGAATGAAAGAAGACAAGAAAAAGATGGAGAGATGATTTATTGGACTGTATAGAAAGTAAGAAACAAAATAAAAGAAAAAGGAAGAAACATCTGCTGAATAATAACCATAACTTACCAAAAAGAGCATATAAACATCCACCTTTTAATATTCATTGAAATTATTATTAATTTCTTTTTTATCCAATCCATCCCCAATGAAGTAAGACTATCGAAAAAAGGAAAGCATACAGTAATAAATAGAAACAAGAAAGTGTCGCCCGGGGTTTGAAATTTCGAAAGTTAGAATGAAAATCTGAGATTCAATTTTGAACATTTTATTTTTATGAATCCTCAAAAGATTTCAAATATTTGAAAATCCGAAGAAAACCTACTCTTCAAATTTTAGAGTAGACAATTAGGGTAGAATTGTTCACTGTTTCACGTGCTTTTTTTCCGGTTTGAGTAAGCACTCTCAATTTTTCATTCGTTTACACCCAAAAAAAAAGTTAGATTCTTTCAGAAACTTTCTGCGATCGAGAAAGAAAAATTGCTATCATTTTTTAAAGGGATATACACTTTTCTTGTGACCGGCCATCTGAAATCATCAGTCACATCAATTATTTCCAGATTTTTTAAAACTTACAGTTTCAAGTATTACATGAAGGTCTCGAGCTTTTTCATTAGAAATTCTTTCTTAGTTTCTCAATCTATTACTGTATTTTTACCGATTTCAATAGTCTTATACTCTCATAAAAAGTTCAAAGTAACTAACCTGTTTGACCCTCAGAACACCGACTGTCGATTGTGTTGAATCTTTATCTGTGCTAACATAGAAATAATCAGATTCTTCAGCTAACTGGTATGTGAATACATTGTCCCTGAAAATATCTCTTTAATCTTTCACCACTTCCTTATATCTCTTACTTTGCTTCAATATCCGCATCAAATGCCGAGAAACTCATAACCGCTGCACTAATTGGAGCAGTTTCATCAACAATTCCCTCATATTTTGTTTTTTCGAAGAATGGAGCATTATCATTTTTATCCATTACTTTGATTGTCACATTTGCATATCCTTCTCTTGATGGAACTCCTCGATCATTTGCTCGAACTTCGATTATAAATTCCCTTTCGGATACAATTTCTCGATCGAGACTTCGCATTGCAAATATTTTGCCGGTTGTTTTGTCGATTCGGAATACCGGCTCATTATGGATCAATTTGTTGCGGACAATTGCATATTCAATGTTTGCATTTTCAGTTGTTGGATCATCGAAATCTTTTGCTTGAACATCCATGAAATATACACCATCGTCATCTGAGAACCAAAAATTAATGAAAAAGTTTATCAACCTTAGAGACGTATCACATAAATTAGAGCCACGCTCAAAAAATTTAAGAAGATTTTCTTCTTCGTGGATTTTGAGTATCAGTTCACAAAGTTAAGCGCATAAAATGAATTGATGAAACAGTATTAGATCTACGAACAATATAAAAATGGGTGATTTATAGCTGAAACAGGCTAAACAATATTCACAATAAAAAAAAAACCATCAATCTTTTACTATTTACTATTTATCAAAAATTTTTATTGCTAAAATAACATTGTTGAAGCAGTGATACT
The DNA here is from genome assembly GCA_900536415.3 of Caenorhabditis sp. 38 MB-2015. Lineage (NCBI taxonomy): Eukaryota > Metazoa > Nematoda > Chromadorea > Rhabditida > Rhabditidae > Caenorhabditis > Caenorhabditis quiockensis. The sequence goes on from LR553120.1 coordinate 147,537, forward strand.
TTTCAAAAACTAACAAAAAATGAAACTTACGTATAGGTTCTCTATTTTCTTCGATAAATCCAAAAAGTCTTTCGGGGAATACAGGCGAATTATCATTAATATCCCTCACATTCACTTGAACATCCGCATATCCAACAAGTCCATTTCCATCATCATCAATTGCTTGAACAACAAAATTCCACGATGGAATTCCAGTTGGTGGATCTCTATCAAGCGGTTTGATCAATTCAATAGTTCCACTATATTTTGCAATTCGAAATACTTCATCTGCCCCTTGTCCTTCTAATTTATATACTATCTTTTTCGATTTTTCATCCTTATCCGCATCCGTTGCTTTAACATTGAATAACACTTTTGGCACATCAATATTCTCTTCGATTACTGTAGTCGCATATTTTTGTTGTTCAAACATTGGTGCATTATCATTAACATCTTCAATATGAATAAATACATTTGTCGATGCATTATGTCGACCATCTGATGCTATTAATATTAAATGATATTGATCTATTGTTTCATAATCCAATTGTTCATTCACAAAGATGGTTCCTGAATCAGTTCGAACACCAAATGGAATTCTTCCTCCTTTTGCACCAACCAAATGATATCTCAGATTAGAGTCTGCAAATACAATATTTAAAAGTTATATGAAAGACTATGTTCAAAAATAATTCTCGTTCTCAACATTTTGCAGTGGTTCCTAATTTTGAAATACAAAATTTTTTTGTGTAAAAAAATATGAACTGTAAATCACGTTTGTAATACTGATTCAATTTCAACAAATTTCGGGTGAATTTGGAAAACTAGAGTCTAGGCACTTTCACGACATCATGTTTATTTTAGGAGTCTTCTCTTTTTTATTCTGGTTAGAAAATATTGAAAAAAAACCTAGAGGGAAAGTCGTCAATTGAAATTATTTATGTTTCAAATGTCGCATTATAGTACTCAAATCAATTTTTCTTGAACAATAATTTATCCGAAAGTTGTCTAGAAAAACTTTTTTCACTTTTCAAATAAAGCATTGCTATTATCCGAGAAACTCACGTTTATCCAAATCATGCGCTTTTATCGTGATCACATCATGTCCTTCTCCTTCTGATTCTTTCACTCTTCCAACATATTTTGATTCTTCGAAATATGGCGCATTATCATTCACATCGTTTATTATTATTTGAACTTTCACGTTATCTAAACATTCCAAATAAATTTTTTGTAATAATTGAAAAAGTTTACCTTTATTAGGTCCTTTTGTTCCAGGCAATGCAGATTGTATATTATCTCGAACTTCGACTGTTAACACATACATATCCTGCGATTCTCGATCAAACTTTTCATTCGGCCAGATCTTTCCGGTAAGTTCTTCGATTCGGAATAACTTGGACACATCGCTATCAACGATTCGGAAATGAAGCTGGAAATATAAGATATGGTCATAGTTCATTGTCGAGGGAGCTTCAATATACATACCTCGCTCTGTGGACCATCAGAATCATTATCAGTCGCATTTATAGTCAAAATCGGTTCTCCTTTTTTGCTTTCGATGAATTCATTCGGCGTCATTTCTTCATCGATATTTCCATTAAAGTGATCAATTGTGAATTGAGGAACAACATCATTAACATCTTTTACTTCAACTATAAACGTTTTGCGAGAAGCAACTTGCGAGCTATAGTCCTGCAAAATTAATGAATTCAAGAGGTGAATCGGGAATTTTGTCACAAATTGTGATCAGTCTGGAAAATGGATTAGAACATAAAAAATTCACAGTTCTAGGCTCGAGAAATATAAATAATTCAGGTAGAAAATACTTCTTACCCAGTTATCCCTGTTTTTTCAAAAGTGAATTTAATTTCCTTTCAGTTGTTTTTTATTATCTTGGTCACATGAACAGCTTAATTCAAATGATAACATTTTTCCTCAACTAATAGTAGTTCACAAATCGCTGCCATCGGACTACGGTATTTTCATTTTTCCTACTCGAATATAAGCTTCCCGGAATAATCAAACCATGAAATAAAAAGTTCTCTAGAGTAGTTTCACACGTATAATTCGAATTTGAAATTGAAAAGCAGCTTAGATTTCATTTTCAGAGCAAAACTTTATAGATTATCAATAGAGCGCGTGTTACTGATTTGTGAAAGGCTTATACCATAAACATTTGAAATCCAACTTACTGTAGCAGTCAATGTCAATGTATAATTCTTTGTAGTTTCATAATCCAATGTCTCCATAATCGCTACTTCTACCCATTCATTTCCATCCTCATATCGATTAAACATTCTAAACTTCGACTCCGCATTCGATCCCGGTCCTCCAGATGCTTTCAATGCATAATAAAAATTGGAATTATTTGATCCATCTCCAGAAATAGCTCGACATTTCAATATAACCTTGTTCATCCCTTCATTTTCCGCCACTTCAATCACACTTTTACATTCCGGACTACTTTGCCATTTTGGTGCTTTGTGTTGTTTATCAAGAACATTTAGAATGACTTGAGCTGTCGATGTTTGTGCTTCGGGTATTCCATTGTCATTAGCAACTACATTGAAGACAAACTTTGATTTATCATGAGGAATAGTTCTGATCAATGTGATTTCTCCACTTCGTCGGTTCACTAGATCGAAAAATTCGATATCATTCATAAATTCTTCTCCAGCTAAATGATCAATCTCTAATGAATATGATATTTCAGCATTATGTGATGCATCATTATCATATGCAAATACAGTAAGAACTGATGTTCCAATTGATTCAAATCTTGAAATTGATGTTTCATAAGAAGGTCGTTCAAATTGTGGTGAATTATCATTAACATCAATGACTTCGACTGAGAATTGACAGAATCCGATAAGTGGCCGATCTCCTCTATCAGTTGCCTTCACTGTTACATCTTCTCTTGGTCGAGTTTCTCGATCAAATACAACATGAGGAGAAGGTGTTAATACTCCAGTATTTCTATCAATCACAAATGCTTTCCGACTTTCTGATTGGGTATAATATAATGAATATACAATATCTCCATTTGCCGATGAATCATCATCAATTGCTTTAACTTGAATTATAGTCGGAGGAGTTCCTGATTTATAAGCTCCTTCTTGAATTTTAGCCATTTCACTATACTTTGCACAATCTGGGAACTCTGGCTTATTATTGTTCACATCCTCAATTCCTATCAACAATGTAGCATAAGAAATATGGGTCTCGCTTGGATAAACACAACAGGATCCGTCATCTTGTACCATTACAGTAAGATTGATCGGATTCTGTGCTTCTGCTAAATCAACTGGAGATACACCATGTCGAAGTTTGACAAGACCAGTATGTTGATCGATAGTGAATAGATTCATAGTTTGTGCAGATCTTCCATTTCTATCCAAAAATGAATAAGTGACTTCATCTCTATCCGCATCTCTCGCTTGTATTTGTATAACAGGAGTTCCACCTTGAGCATCTTCGGCGACAAATGCAGTATATTGACTGGTCGGGAGGAATACAGCACTTTCATCATTTGTGTTCTCCGTTCTAATATGTATCATTGCCATGCTACTCAATGCTGGATCTCCTCGATCTTTCGCTGTTACATTGAATCTATAAACAAAGTGTCGTTCATTGAATTGATCAGCATCCAATCGAATCCTCGCTGATATTTCTCCATTCTCATTTATACTGAAATTCTTGTTATCAACACTATAAATGATTTTGGCATTGTCCCCGCTGTCTTTGTCAATTGCAGTCACTTTTAGAATAGTCTGATTCAATGGAATATCCTCTCGAACTTGGGCGGTATAAAGAGGACGAGTGAATATTGGAACATTGTCATTGACATCAGCGATTTGAATATTCAATGCAACTCGACTCTCTTTTCCATCTTCTCTTGCTTCGACTTCTAATTGATGACTTTTTGGAAGAACAGGATCGTCAAAATCCAAACTTTTTGTTAAATGAACAATTCCAGAAGTCGGATCGATTCGGAACCATTTTGAGTCTTTATCAGGAGAAGATGTGTCATGTAGACTATAAGTGATTTCTCCTTTTGATCTTCCATCTTCAATACTTCGGAATGATTGTGCTTTGACATCAACTACACTATAGTCTATTTGGTTATCTTCGAGGATTTCGACATTATATTCTTGTTTGGCGAATTGGGGCGGGCGATCTTCAGCGACGATTTCGAGAATTGCAACTTCCGATATCTAAAAAAATGAAATTTATGAATAAAATATAGCTGCAGTTTATGATATTAGGATGTTCATGTAATAGAACTCTCTCAATTTTCTCATTTTTTTAATCAGGAATGTTTATTTTGAGGATGACATGAATATTTCTATATTTGAATGTTTTCAAAAAGTTTGATATTGAACCGTACCGTAAAATTGAATTTTAAATAAACAAATGTTGCTTGTCGAAATCAATCTGACAAAAATTGGGAAAATGGAAAAATTAAAGAAAATGATACGTTCAAAATCTTTCAAAAGTTGAATCGAGTATTGCGAAAGAAAGTGATCTAATAAATATGTCCATGGCCTTTTTCAAGTTGACTTCAGAAATTAACTGTTTTTAGGTAAAACTCACAGGAATAATGAGCAGATTTTTCAACAACAAAAAAACAGAGCTTTATATGGAATTACAAAAGGATAAAAAGTTTGCACTATCGTTTTATCATTTTCAGTTTTCCAATAAATTGCCCTTAAAGTATTTTTGAAACAGTAAAATGTTATCATCATTATGATGCTGGGTCATTCATCCTCTGGAAGGGACGTTTACTTTTCAATTTTGCTGAAACCTGCACTTTCTAAATATATAGTGAAACTACGGAAAACCAGACTCTTTTTAGCTTACCTGGGAGGTAGTATTATCAGTCGGTGTCATATCAATAGCTTGAACTGATACTCGATATGTCTCTCCTCTTTCATATTTACTCCATCCTGTTCTCACTACTCCTGACTTCGAATCAACCATGAAACTACCAGATGCTGAAAATATGATCATATAGGTTGCATAGTTTATTCTCAACTTACGAATGACATCAATAGTTTTATAAATGACATCAGAATTTCCATCTCCAGCCTCATCTCTGGCTACAAATTGATAAACAATTCGACCAATTGTAGGTGTCAAAGGGACAACAGTCAACATCGGAAGAGGAGAATTGACAAATGAAGGAGGCTCATCGACATCGATCACATTTATTCGAATTGTTTGGGCTCGACCTGAAACGAAAAAAAGCTATATGTAAAATAGGTTTTTGGTTACGAAAACAAGATATTGCAACCAGTTCTTGCGTAATATTTATCATTACGAAAACCATTTTATTTTTGGCGGTCAAAAAACTCGTCAATCCAGATTTTTTGTGATTATATAACATCACCCAGATGATCACTTTATTTGTTTGTTGAACAAGATGAAAAAACTTGGTGTTCTATTTTTTATTTTGGCTATTTTGTTGATTAACTTTGTCGAAGCATATGAGACATTGGCGTTTGAAGTTAATTCACCAGTTGGACATTTATTACACAGAAAGGTGAGATAAAAAACGAAACAGGGTGATATTTTAAAATTTAACTGTTTTAAGAACTTTATAGATATAAATCGGTGATGGCTAACTGGGATAATTTAAACCTTGAAAAAAACGTGAAATGAATTGATAAAATTAATTTTGGAATTCGTGTAACTTTGCAGTCGACAGCATTGGCAAATTGTTATGAGATCTTCGGGTTCGATAAAACTATTACCTTTATATATTTTTTGAAAAATCAGACACAATGAGGAATACATCGAGCCAACCCTTTTTTTTTGATAATTTTGTCTGAATAAGGAAATCATTCGTTGTTTTGAAACTTTGAACACAGTTCAGACCCTTTTGTTTTTTGAAGTTAAACTGGCTTTCAGAATCTGTTTTTGAAAAAATTTGAGTCCTAAATCTATGAAACGAGACACGTCATAATTCTGAAAATCGATTAAAAAAAACAGAATAATTTCAATTTCGAAGTGAACTTTTTCTCAGGGTCTCTAAACACAAAAACTTCATTTCAAAAAAAATAGCTTCTAGATATCGGTATAAAGTTTTCCAAACTGACCCAAGCAATAAGTACTGTATCATTATGTTTATTTTCCGGGTAAATCACAACAAAAAACTGTAGTACGTGAACTCGAATGGTTTCATTGAACTTGTGCAGTTTTAGTTTACTTTCTCAAATGGGAATAGGTCACTTTTTCACATTTTCTGTTCATTTTTGGAATATTCCATTTTATCTCATTTAGGTTCTTAACTTCATAGATCAAAATGTTTTTTCGAGTTAAAATTTACTGTTTCATAGTTATTATGTAGTTTGAGACGGTCTACCAATGTACTATTTATAATACTTTAAAAAAAAACTAGGAATCGTCTGAAGCTCCACTCAAACTTCTTATGTATTCAGGAAACTATGAAGGCAAAGTCATTTGGTACTAAATTGGCAGGCGGTGAAACCAAACCAACAATCAAAGATGATGTTCTCGTCCCATACAATGATCCAGAATATCAACGAAGAAAATAACCATTTTCTTTTTCAATCCCTTTCCCCTCAAATACGTGTACTCTTTGAATTATGAATATTTACACATATTTATTTATTTTTTGTTCTCGCGCACCGCAACCAACCATATGCCTATGCCTATCCTCAAATGATGAAATATAATTAAATGAGAAGAGACGCAGACATTTATCCATCTGGAATTAAGTGGATAGACAGATTGTTTGGGAAGGGGAAAAAAGATATTCTAACATAAATAACAACAATAATAAAATAATAAAATTGCAAAAGTTCAGAAGGTGTTTATTACTTTAGCATATGGTTATAAAAATTCTCGAAAATCAGAGGAAATTTTACTGAATTTTAAAACTAGAAAGTTGTTCTTGAAATCAACAAAAAAAATTGCGCTCATCCTTTTGAATAATCGACGGTTTCACGATTTTCATTTATTTTTTGGGAAACTCTGTCAAATGGTGTTTTGAAAAAATTAACTGACTCATAGTTACTTTTCTGAGAAAAAAAATGCACGAAAAAAAATACATCTCACTTTAGATTTTGCTTATAACTATGAAATTCAAAATAGTTTACTGTTTCATATTTTTCTTCTGTTTTCTGCCCACGCGATAGCTAATAAGTCTTTCAAATAAGGTCCAAATCAAACTACGAGTTGTAACCTAAATCGTCACAGGGATTTGTCACAGAACCGCTGATAAAGGATAAAACCAAACTTGCACTACGATCAGTTTTCAAGCTTGTTTAACTCAAGTACTTTTGGACATAACCTAACATGTGATTATCATTTAACGAAATTTCAAAAAAAAAAGTCTATTTTGCGTTTCGAGTAGATTACATACGAAACAGAACTAATGTTTTCTAGTCCCCAAATGTCTCTTTGAATTAAACTTCTCAAAACTCATAAAACTCCCAAATGTTTTGTAATTTTCCTAATAATCCCTATCAACTCGATTGTGTAATATCCATAACAATAATATTAAATATTTGAAGTGTTTACTTGATTGTCTTCTCATTTCTCTATATTAAATCCTTCTCATGATCCTTCTTTCCGGTCAATATCTAAACCCTCTACAATTATGTAATTGTTCATTATTTTCGTCTCTGGCCAGATGTTCCTCAAATTCTCCGTTTTTTCTTTGGTCGCATTATTTCCCACTGTGAAAACGAAGACAGATGAAAACAAATGGGCACAATTTCATTTGGCGGGAGGATCTTTTGAACTTTGAAAGAGGAATATGAATTAGGAAACGAGCAAATAATGAAGAACATTATATATAGACTTTGAGTTCAAGTTAGAAAAAATCACAAATATTGTCCTAGTTTCAGTTCCGACAATATTCGGATTTTGTCCAGAAAGTTCTCGTTTTTAAGTAAAATTGAGAATAGTCTTTACAAAAGTCTAAAAGTGAAACAATGTTTTAACGTTGATAACCGAAAACACCGTGTTGTTTATGAATTTTCCCAAATTTGTAATGTATTTTTCGCTCTTTATAAGCCTTTCACATATCGGTAACACGCGCTCTATTGATAATCTATAAGCTTTTGCTCTGAAAATGAACTTTGAGTGGATTTTTAATATCAAATTCGAATTCTACGTGTGAAACTACTCTAAGGAACTGTTTATTTCATGGTTTCATTATTCCGGGAAGCTTATTTTCGAGTAGAAAAAATGAAAATACCGTAATCCGATGACAGCGATTTGTGAACGACTATTATTCTATTAAAACTATATAAAACATAACATTCTGTAGTTTCACCATCACTGTCAATTTTGAAGGTTTTGAAGGTTGTCTTTGTCTCATCCAGTTTACCATAATTTTTAGCTACCTCTTGTGATCCATTTTTCCTGTCTATCCCAATCCTAAACGATCCCCATAAACCAATTAAACATATCCGCTTTTTTTCTTCTTCTTCTCTTCATATACTACTAAATCCACTCGTCTTCTTCTTCTTTTTCTTGGTAATTGTGTTAGGTTCAGTGCAGAAATCATGGTCCCAAGAGGAAAAAGAAAAAGAAGAAGAAGGAAAAGAGATGCCCCTTCAGATGACCCTTGAATTTGATTAGCTCAATTTCGAACAAGAACTGACCTCATCATCAAATGTGATGGTGTTTATAAAAATAAGAAGAAGAAGGAAAAAGGAAAAAGAGAAGTGACTTATATTAGATTAGATTTTGAATCCAAGATTTAATGAAAATATGCACACTCTCAATAACAATATGTATTCACGATTTCTAACTGAGAAGATTCAAAGTTGAGCACATTTTTTTCAGACTATACAACTTTTGAAACAGAAAAAATAAGAGCATTGTTTTTCGTATTTTGAGTAGCCCTTTTCAATCATAATTATTATAAACGAAGCATAAAAGCAGAAAAATATGGGGTAATCGATCATATAATATTATGATTGATTGACTGCTGACACGAGAATTATCTTCCGGTTCGTGGAATCCAAACAAAATGGGAGTTTAGAATATAGCTTTGATTTTTATTTTGATTTGATAGGTAAGAAAAATGAAGAATGAGATGAGGAGAAAAAGAATATCAACGCTTGGAAAATGTACTGTTTCAGTAAATAGTTAAGTAATTTTTCTCAAGTAAATTTTTTGATTACAGACTGGTTAATATTGAATGAAAAGAAAAAATACACTAATATGTGCTTCCTCTACACGAATGAGAGTTTACAAGACTTTAAAAAAGAAAAAAAATTGGAGGGAAAACTAGCAAAGAGACTGTTGATAAACACATTGAACATAACAGAGATCACAACCCGGCAAATTGTCGATTACGTGGTTAAAATATCTATTCGGTTTTTGAGTAATGAAAACGAAAATTTTGATAATTTTTGATGGCATAATCGAAGCATACATAGCAATAATAATAATAATCATAATCAAATTACTTTCATTTGATTTCAAAAATTTTAGCACTGAATACTAGAACTTGAGTAACCACGTTTAAGCCACTCAGTTTCGACAAAACTAATAGAAAATTAATTGAACATTTTGAAATCGTCAACGTTTTTTTTAAAAACTATTCCTGCAGGTAATCTCTCTAGATAATTAATTATTAGAATTCCTTATTATTATTTTTCTGTTTCACGAAATTCATAAAATGTCCGTTATGAGTTCACTCCACTTTGTTTGTGTCATCCCTCTCAGAACACTTTCCTCTTCCCACAAAATACTCACTATTAACCATTCCATTTATGGCGACAGTTGCTATAATTGAGCTTGTTTTCTCGTAATTCAGCGGTTTTTGCAAATGGATTTTGCCCTCTTCATCTATTCTCAATAAATCCTTCGATGCATTCACTTCTCCAATTGTTTCTCCACCCAAAAGATCGATTTTCTGCAAAAAAAAAAACAAGGTTTGTATATTGTGGAACGGGTTACTGTACCATGGGTGGAACATCTTTCAGTTCATTTTCTTTGATATTGTAGATAAGATCTGATAAATGACGACGGGTTCGACTCTTTTTTTGGGGTTTTTGAAGAACTTCAATTTCCAGACGAGCAATTGATGTCTGAAAATGACCTTATTTTTTGATTTCAGATTTCACAAACACTCACTTCATTTTTCTTTTTGCATACAATGAATAACGTATAATATCCAACACCGATAACCTTTTTTGCCTTGATTTTTCCTGTCAATCTTTCGATCTCGAAAAATCTCGATTCTCTGTCCAATTTGAATTGCGAAGAATCCGAAGGAATTTGGAAAATTTGCTGGTTCTCGAGAATCGGACCATATAACGAAACAACGAGTTTGTTAGGTTTCAAATTATTGAGGTTCTTGAAATCAATTTCGATTCTAGTTTGACCGACGATTTCATCAGTTGTCAGATCGATTGCAGCCAGATAGATCACAAATTTTTGAGATTGGAGAATATCGAGCGGAGATGAAACCAGAAGCTGCAAATAATAGGGATCAAGAAAACAAATGAGAAGATTTGTTACTTTTTCAAAGTATTTACGAAACGTAAACAATCGTGCATTCACAATTATAGTTACTGATTTCTTAAAGTCTTTATTATGAAGAACAACTGTTTCAAGTCTCAGTGAAATTTAACGTGAGGATCACCCAAAACAACACCTTCTCACCAATTCGAGGATAAGACAAATATGAGAACTTTTCTTTACACAATAAAATCGTTCAGAACAAAAACGGAGATCTAACTCGAAGATTTATGAGTTTTAAGAATTTTGGGGTAAAAACAGAATTAAAATTGATGAAATTAGAAGTCTTCGAAACTTAAATTTAATGTAAACTCTCATCATGATATATCTAGAAAACATAAACATATATTCACATGTGATGACAGTGATCACAATTCAGATCGTTCAAATATTGAAATGTTCTTTTTTGAATAGTAACAATATCTGATTTCGGTAATTTAACAAACAATACACATAATTATTTTTCAAACTTAAAGTTTCTTATCCTTAATTAATTCTGATTCACCCATAAAACCAAAAAATTTACACACAAAATTTAAAACAATATTCTTGAAACAGTTAAAAACTCTCGACTACCACTATCCGTTTTCTCTTTTTGACATACTTCAACACTTCCTTTTCCACTATCAACAATCATAATCGGAATATTATCCATCCAACTTATCGATTTCATTCTTAATCCTTCTGATGGTTTCACATAAATCGGAGTTGAGAATAATAATCTGGTCCCAATCGAAGTTGTTGAATACAAAATAGTACTGTAGGAAACATCGGAGAATCTTCGAACATTCTTCAGATTACTCGGTTCGATGTATAGATTCAAAGTGACTATTCGATTTAAATCACCATTTTTGGCGGTTAGAAATAGTTCGATTAATTCTCCTCGAAGTTGTTGGAGAGAAGAATTTGACAGAATCTGAGAATTTCTATCAGATCTTTAATATCTCGTTCCTTTCACTTACCCTTGTCCCATCTTCAACTTCGAAATATTCCGAAAAGAGGCTATTTTGTATTTCGACAAATTCATTTTCTCCTATTAATTTCTGAAATCGAAGATCTGCAACCAACGAGCCAATCGGCGAATTCTCCCCAATTTTCGACAATGTTCGTGCCTTAAAAAACAGACAAATTTTAAATTGCACATAAATTTCTGGCCATTTTATGTGCTCTTTTAATGGACTTTTTTCCTTTTTTTTGATGCCTGCTCAGAATACTAATTTTTTCGTTTTGAGATGGAAAAAGAAATCGGATTAAAAGTTGAAATTCAATATTGAGAAAGAGAAATTATATCATTTTATGGCTGGGTTTGAGAATAAATATAATTGGAGAAAAATATACATATTTATATTATAGCTACCATGAGAAATGAAACATTGGAATCTAATATTTTTCGCATTTTTTTTACATTCTGAAATTGAAACAATTACTTTTTAAAAGTGGAAAATTGTGTGGGACAGCCTTTTTTCTGAAACTCGTATATCAATAAATGAGAATGAAGGTGTCAACCGTCAAGTCAGCCCAATTGAGGTTCAGGAGAAACTGATGATTATTTTGAGGAAAATGTGGTTATCTCTGATAAAATGTGTTTCGCCTTTAGAACAAATGGTGAGGAAAATTATGATTATTTGATTATTCTGTTAGATGAATTCTAAGAAACTTGGCTCTACTCAGACCAAGAACAAACTCCGGAGCATCAATTAATTTTTACGAAAATTAACTTGGATTGCTGAAGTTGGTGATTCTTCTGAGAAAAGTAAAAAACTATGGGAAAAATAGTGAGAATTTAATTTTTTCTGTTTACACACCTAAATGCACTAAATTTCAAAATTAGCAGCTTCTCTCTGAGCTAAATTGGGGCAACTCTGAAGTTGTTTATTCTGATTCTCTATTTCGAAAAGATTGTTCGTTCTGTTTTTCCGCCGAAATAGTGAATGAATATAAGAACTTCTAGGAAATTTATACACAAGAGTCCAGATCTATGAAGCCATTTACGAAAGCTGAACTCGTTTTTTGTCGGGAATGAGTTCGAAAATCACTGAACTGCGAACAATATTGAGACGAATATCTCGTAATTTTTGAGTATTTTAAATTTAGTTTGAAAGTATATATTCATCTGTTTTCAAACATTTTGAACTGCTTGACTCAGTTCTTTTCAAGTTTATATTTTACAATTTTAGCAAAATTTATCACGTCATCAAATTTCGGACCACTAATTATCCTCGTCATTATCTTTTCCTCCGTTCCAAAAAATAATATTAATTTCTCGAAACGTATTCTCCCCTTGTTTTCCATATCATTTCCACCGCAAAAATACTTGACAATTTAATTAAACCTTTGGAAAGAACGAACATGTTCAATAATAATTCATGTTGTCATCTCTCAGTTCATGCTATTTGATATATTATGTTTGGCCTCGTTTCTTGTTGACACCAATCCCCAGTGCACCAATTTATAAATAAGTGTATTTATTAAATATCTTGTTTCACTTTTTCTACTTCTTCTTCTTCTTTTTCGTTTTCTTCATTTTTCGAGACAACAAATGATGCGTGAATTCAGAATGCCTTCTTTCTATTTTACTTGTTATTTGGTTGTCAAGGTGTTCGTTCCCGAAATGAATGGAACGGATTAAAAAGGAGAAAAAGGAGAAGAAAAAGGACGACATGTAACCCATTATTTAGTATTTTGTTGGCTCATGGAAGGGAAAAAGGGATTATGCGCGAAAAAATGGATACGAGCAGATGGGATAAGACAAAAACAACTATTTGGATAGGAAAAAGCTTTTATCCCATGAAAATTTACAGTCATGGTTTGATCTAGAGAGACGAGGAGCGATTAACATTGTCATGTGGAATCATTTATAGGTGATTTTTGAAACCTATTCTTCCGAAATTTGAAAAAAATTAGTCAGTACGCTTTTGATCCCTTTTGAATAACTTTAAAAATATATGGATTGTTGGAAAAAAATGGGTGACCCGATAAAACAGTTTAGAAAAAAGTTCGCAGCCGAGTATTCTGCCTAAATAGGGGGAAAATCCGCATAGACGTCGCAGCGGCTGTGGGATTTTTTACTCTTGGCGCAGGCCTGCTACACTTTTCGAGTGCCTGCTACAAATTTCAAAATATTTTTTTTTGACGCAGGCATATAGCAGCCACTGCTCATTTTGTCGCAGGAGTAATGCAGGCCTGCTACATTTTGGCGCAGGCATGTCGCAGCTGCTGCGACATCAAAAAGCGCAGGCCTGCTCAAAATTGTAGCAGGCCTGCTATTTTTTCCCCGAGAAAATCCCAGCTTGATCTAAATGTTGACTCTCACGAAATGATCCTAATCTCATCCCTGCTATTCAATGTAAAATAATTCGATAAATGAGTCATTTTTTGTAAATTCTAGTTTTATATTTTTGACCTTTCACACTTTTATAGTGAGCCTTGGAATATAACCAAAGATAAACTAGAAACCATATTTTTTGTTGCATATCCCGATTCTTTTTTTTTCATATTTTTTTTTGTTCGAAAAAATGGCAATATGCGGTGATGATAATAATAAATGTCCACTTGAGCACAACAAAAAATGTTTGTGAATTTCCATTTCGTGCTCCGAGCAAAAAAGTCGTGTAAAATGTATGAAAATTTGATGAATGAAGAATGCATATGGCATTTTTCGAAAGATGTTTTTTCATCCATTCATTATTCCTCTTTCCCTTTGACATATGAGTGTCAAATTAACTAACCTGACATTGAGAAATATATAGTGTTGTAATAATAATAATACCTAAAAAGGTATACTGTAGATTTCGCATTGTATATATCTATAGGTTTGAAGGCATAACCTGAATATATAAATTTTTGTTTTTTTTTGTGTCTAAAAAAGTGCATGCTCATAATATCATCTAAATATGTGTACATATTTAAATGAAAAGTTGATTGAATGAAAGAAAAAAGAGAAATGGAAAAATACACCAAAATTCTTAATGATGTCAGTAGTAGAAAAAGAAGTACTAGTAGTATAAGAAGAGGGTGCAATAGAGCAAAGTGGGCGGGGCTTATAGATAGAAAGAGGGAAAGCACCAAAAAATGACCATAAGGCAGGAAATATACGGACGAAAAGAGGGTGGGATGAAAGGGAAGGTGGGGAGGATCGAAATATTTATAGAAATGGGTGATGTTCCGAAATTCTCTGTAGTTGTAGATATTTTGGCCATCACGTTAATTTGAAGTGACTTCTTACAAGAGTTAGAAACTTCCAAAAGCTTGGGTTTTCTAAAATACTCAGATCACACAACTTTTTTTCAACGTAAACTTGATTTCAGATATATAGTTGTGGCGAGAAAAATATAGAAATTCTGAGTGTTTCGTCTATTAGGGTTTGAATCAACGTTTGTAATGCTTCAGAAAATGAAAGAAATGGTGGGTAATACATGCCTGTCTTAGGATAATTTCCAAAGTCAATACAATTCAAAGCTAAAACTATCCATTTCTGAATGAATTCACTGTTCCAAATAATGCTTCATTTTTTGATAAGATAAGTTATTAGATAAAAAATCAAATACAGAAATTCAAACATTGGGAAATAAAACAAATGAAAGACTTGAATCTCAAATCATAATATAGCGTGTGCTCTATCAATGACGCTGAGTTTTCTTGATAAAAAATTTCTTTCGGCATTCTCTGACATCTGTTTCAGATTCTGTATGAACCCAGAAAAGCGAGTTTATTTCAATGTGAACAATAATTGGCATGGATTATTCGATTATAAACTGCGGTAATGCTGTAACCAAATGGTAGGGTTTCAGTCAAAAACGAGAAAACAGAGAAAAGGATGTGTATGAGGGGACCATTTCATTCTAAAATGAGAAAAAAGTAATTTAGCGGGTTTGAGATGCTGATTGTTGCGAAATACGGTTCTGGAAATTTCTAAATTAGCTCTCAGATGCTCACAATTCAGAATGATCTTTGAAACTCTGAGAACACCCCAATAGATCTTATTGAAAAAGGCTTTGGTTCTCTATTTTTTTTTAGTAGAATAGAGAAAGATATGTTGAAGAACCTATTATTGAATATTTTAAAATATAAAAGCATAGAACTAGAGAGAACAACACTAAATACAAAAATTACCTTTTCTCATTATTGAAATCAACAAGAAACGATGTTAGTACTCCTGGTCAAACTTCTGAAGCAAATCTATTATTTTTAGGTAAAATGAGTGAACCAAAACTCGAAATGATGCGATCATCAGTATTAAAAACTTCGCCTAAAAATATAAATTTGATCATCAGTTTGGAATGAGTTCTATTCCCGCGGTGATAATTTTTGTAAGTCTTCTCTTATGCACCAGTGAATAAAATATTGATCAAAACAAAATTAACCATCTGGAAACGTATTTTTCACAGGTTCCGTATTTCTTCATCCATTTCGTTTCATTAAAACAAACCCCACAATTCATTTATTTTCGTCAAAAAATTTCATCACTTCTTTTTTTTCCATTTTCGTTTTCATTTCAATGACTCATGTTTTCAAGTATCCCCAAAGGAGAACTAAAAAAAGGATGTTCCGACAAAAAAAACAAAACATAGTACTCTAAAAAGACTTTTTAGTAGTGCGCGGAAATGGCCAGTAATATGTCTTGTGTGCTCAAAAAAGGATTACTTTTCGACTTTTTTTCGATAAAAAAGCGAAAGTTTTCTGTTTTCAATTTTTTTGTGAAATTTGGGTTTTGAGAGAATTCGTAGATCAAATTCGAAATATGGTTGTCACTAGTTATAAAATTAAAGAAACAGTGGTTTTTTTATAGTTACCTAAAATTGTACTAGTGAGAAAAGAACCTATTTTCATTTATTGAAAAGGTATATATTTAATACCTTTCAGAAGAATTGATATAATACTAACTAACTAGTATTTATGAATATTTTTGGAATTTTTAATTTCTTGACAAATATAAGAATGAAAGGTGGCTAAATGGAGCAGGTGCTCATATAATAATATAGAGTGAAAAAGGAGAAAAGAACTAGAAGAAGAATAAAACAAGGAGGCACAAACTAATTAAGACAAAAAACACATGTAAACTAATTATGTTTTGGTGGTTGGCAGAAGGTGTCAGCAATGAAACTGTAGAACAATTGGAGTGAGAAAGAGAAAAAACTGTTGAACTATTAGGAACTAGGAACAAAAAATGAATACAAATTGTGGAAAAATGAGAAAATGTGTACAAAGAGGTGGCTGATAAGAAAGAGAGACCATTATTTTGAAGGGATTGTGTTTTTGGGCCCGTGAGTTATCAAAAGGTAAACGGGGACAAATTACACTGGTCAAATTGGAATTAAAAACATCAAAAATCCACGATATTAAGAATGAACCCCAAACAGGCGCAGTGCAGAGCCCTGCGCCTAATCACTGAAAAATAAAATAATTGCACGTGAATTCAATATCAAAAACTTCAAAAATTTTAATATTCCAATTTTTTATTCGTAACTTTTCAGAGATGGTGATAATGAGTTGAAATTTTTCCGAAATTCTCATTCCGATTTAGTACTATTAATCATATCAATTGTCCGCTTAACGCAAATTGAATTTTGAACAATAATGATGTTGTTGGACTGAAAAAATACTTTTTCAGAGATATTTAAAATTTCGGAGACAGTAATTTTAGATGGAAAGTGTTTCAACATATTATAGTACTAGAAAAGTAGCCGCACGTCTTACTTCTCTGGTCGTACTGTAAAATTGCGAAACAACAAAAAAAAATAATTATCAAAAAAAGAAACAACCTCCTCTTCAGTCTAGCTCTTTTTCTAGTAATTAGAGTATCCATACTCTTTTACACACATATTTACATTCTTTCGGACAACAAAATAACTCATCTTTCTTCTCACTATCTTATTTTCTCTAGTAAACAACTAACTAACTAACAAGAACAACAAAAACAAGGAGCTTTTATGGAAATTGAGAGGTGCGTGGCTCTTTTTAGAACAACGGGAAAAATGCGGCAGACGACAAAAAAAAAGAATAAAAAGGGCGGGACATTGTGGAAAATATATGGACTTGTGAGTAAAAGTGATAATTGAAATATATATGCATTTATTTATGAAATACACATACATTTCGTGTTGGATACTAGTTTTTTAATGGATTTTTTTTCGAACGTTGCAATTTTTTCTTTTTCAAAAAACAGAAATATACATCTTTGTACACTTGAGAATCCAAAAAGCGAAAAAAGTGCTTTCAATTTCCAATTTCAATACTTTAGTGTTTTCTTCATCTCATTAATTTCACCATTTCTCTTTCAGCCACCCATCAATTCTCTTTCCTTTCCTTTTTTTGGCTCACATCCAGTTTTTTGTGCAATAAATGTCCTCTCAATTTCTCGCACTCTTCTACGTCTTCTTAACTAAATTCGATTTGGCCACACATCGCCTTTTTTGTTGAATGAGAGTAAGAAGAAACGAGGGTGGCTTTCCTTGACCATTTGAAACCAAAAAAAACGAAGAAGTTGAAACAAACATTCATGATAAAAGATACACGAAATTTAACAAAATTTTTAAAATGGAACACGATTAAATAAAAACGGATACATTTCAACAGTACGAACAAGATACTCTCAGCCACAAAAATCGACAGTGATTTCTGCTAGCATTCCTTTGTCATAAATTGTACATTCGGCGAAAAGTCCTTCGGTTCTGTCACATTCGCCCATAATGTTAACAGTTTGACGGGACCATCTAGAACAATAATACAATTATTACACGAAAAAATTAAATTTGAAACAATTGAAATACTTGGAATATTGATGAATCGTACTCAGAAAGATTATTGGAACTGCTTAAGAACATCCGAAAGATCTCCCAGATCCAGTCAGAAAATAATTTTAAATAAGGTCAACGAGTTTGAAAATAAATGGGCAAAATTGTTCTCTAACCCAATTTTAATTCTGAAAACACTTTTTTTCCATCAAAGGCATTTAGTTGTCTGAATCATGACGACAATGGTTTGTCAACTTTTCAAAACAATTTAATAGCAACTCACGTAACATCTAACTCTTCGTATTCCAAATCTCCATACTCAAACATGACTCTTTTTTTTGCGAATGTTTCATTAAATTCAGCTCTGATTGTCAGTTTTTTGAAGTCCGGGTGTAGTTTTCCAAGGCTCCAATAATTCACGAATTTGCTCAACTCTTTCGGCTTGAAATCCATTAGATAAATTTCGATCGATTTCGCTTTTAATTGAATTAGTTGATCAAATGACAGTTTGGTAGCCGGAATAGCCAGATAACCTGTCACTGACATAATCTAAAAAAAATATGAAATAATATGTGATCAGTAAATTTCATGACCTACCTGCTCGAAATCGACAAATCCATGTTTCAATAAGCAGATTTGTTTTCTACTCGCACGAACATCCAAACACTCCAAATTGTTCATATTTCTAACTCTGATTCCTTTGATTAGCTTCGACTTAGCAGCGGCGTTCTTTAAAAATATGTATGTTTGTCAAGAAAACTGATTTTTTCACAAACCGTAACATCCATTGAAAATCGTTTCAAAGTATCTCGAAAATGTTGTAGATATTTGTTGGTATATTTGATGATTACATCTATCAGATTTCCATTCTCTACTTTACACCACAGCAGTTTTTTTGGTCCACTCAAATAAATGGTAATAGAAAAAATCTTAATAAATACTACCTTTCACATCGAATATTTGTTACTCCTTTTGATGATTCGAAAACCAAACATTGCAAAGGATCTTTGTGGGATCTTAGTGAGAAATACAATCCATAACATTTACTTCCTTCTTTTAATTCCAAATCATTGCAGTAGTTTTTCGAATTAACAACTTCCTCTTTACACAACTTCGAGCACATTGAAAAACGACACATTGTGTCCAGATCCATTTCATCGATCACTAAAATGCGCATTTCGAATGGAAGATCATACCAACTAATTGTCTGAAAATAGCATTATTATCCATTTAACACAATGTGCATTATTCATCCCTTTTGAACTATTACAAGAGATGTTTCAAAAAAAAACTCCAATAGAAAAATTATGAAAATAAACAAGTAATATGTATATGTCTTACAATTGGAGAGATATTTTCAGAATCATTTTACCAAAGTTTTCAACTATTTTTGTTTTTTGAGAATTTGTCACTATCAGAAATCGCCTAGTTAGAGCAGAGACTATTTTTATTGAAGAGCAATGCGTTAAAACGGATTATTATCTCTTATTTTAAAGTATTTTTTCAATTTTATGACCCATTCATTGGTCATAGTTGTTAAATTTGGTTTGCCTAATTTGCCGAAACAGCTTTGAGTTACATGACAAACCTCACCTGTTGACATAGTTCTTTTTCTTCTTGGCGAAATCGTTTTGTTGGTGGCTCCATGTCTTAGTTGAAAATTAAATTTGACTATCTTGCAAAATTGTAAATATTTTATATGAATTAAAACCTCGTTCAATAAAAAATTCAGATGTTCAAAACTTCAACAATTTATAACAAAAACAAAATTCAACAAAAATTTTTTACAACAAAGTATCCAAACTGAGTTTCAAAGCATAGACATGTGAAACTATCTTGAGAAATTTATTAAAAACAAGAGAAACAGACTAAAAGTTTGAACTTACAACAAATAATTATTTCTTATCAACTTTGATAATCATTTCAAACCTTAATCCATAGGTGAGTGTGACAAGAGCCGTCCTCGATTTGCAGCGAGACCTCACCACGAAAACAAGTTCAGCTTGTCTGAAAATGACGAAAAAAGTAGGCATTATTTTTGGTATTTTAGAGCTGAAATGATTAACTCTAACGTGTTCTATATCTCACTTTCAAGTTTAAATGTGTACAATAATAAATATAATTTGATTTAAGAAGTCGTTGTTTTTCAGTACATAGAAATTAATTTTTCAAAAATACACTACTCACCTTTTATTCAAATATTCGAATTCCAATCCGCATAGATCGACGTCAAATTTGTTTCTTGAACGATGTGTATTATTAACAATGATTTCTTTGACATTCGGATCAATTTTTCCTTCTCGCCAATGCTTGATATATCGATTCAGATCTTTCGATGTCAAACGCTTGAAACTAATGATAATAGACTCGGCTCTCAAATTGACAAGTTGTGTGAAGTTAATTTCGATACATGTCAATTCAAGGCTTTTGGTGATCGATTTAACCTAAATGCATATTTTTATTGACGGCGGTGGAAAAAAAATTACCAATGATAAATCCACGATTTTTCTTTTCGAAAGTGGCATGGTATTATGTGAGTTCAAATATAAATGTTCCAATCTTCTCATATTTCTGATTTGGATATCGTTCAGAAGCGCAGATCCGCAGTGCAACATCTAAAAACATTTTTAAAGGTTAAAGGGATTGTTTTCGAATAAAATTGCACACGGGACTCAAAAACTTGTGAAGTATGTTTTACCGTAAAATTCAGGAATAGTGGAGATTGTCAAAATAATTTCTATTTTTTTCAAACCTACCTCGCGCATTTCGAACGTTTCCAAAATATGCTGAAATCTGTGTACATACATGTTCACATGTCGAATGAAAACATCCACACCTTCGCCTTCTTCTTCTTGTGTCCAATGGGTTTTTGATCCATTTTTGCTTAAAAAATCAACATTGATCATAGAAAGAGGTTTCAGTATTTAGTAATTTTTTTCAGAATATGATATTATACCATATATGTAGTTTTTAAATAAATTGAGTGATTCTATTCCAACATGCAATCACAGTTTAAAAATGGATGGTAATTGTATCTAATTTTCTTTCATTCAAATGTTATACTTTTCTCCCTTGCATTTTTTGCTCTTCACTTATTTACCTCAAGCATCGGATTTGAGTCATCCCATCTTTGCAACTGAATTCTAAACTCCAAGTGGGTTCTTCATTCTGTCGCGAAAAACATATTTGCCAAAAGATAACATTCGACTTCTTTAATTCCATTTTTCTAAAATAAGATTTCGCATAAATCACTTCTTCGTTGCAAAAAACGGAGCATTGCGCAAATCGACAAAGTGAATTCAAATCCATCAGATCAATAATCATAACTCGAATTTCGTATGGAAGGTTAAACCATCCAGTTTGCTGAAAAATTAGTTATTCTATTTCCGACTATAAATAGTGACTAATCACCTTACGCTTTTTTCGAGGAGCGAAAAACGAAAAAGGAGGTTCGTTTTCGCATATTTCTATCTCATCACACATTGACTTTTTAGGAGGTGGTTCCATGATTCTGTTGTTCAACTCCTATTTATCAATTAAAATTCAATGATTCTTGTAAAAAAAAAATGAAAAGCAAAACCAAAAGAAGCTGAAAAAAACAAAATTGAAAAAAAAAAAATTGTGCGAACTAAGATGCGCATTCTTTGCAAGACACAAACAAATGACACTAATGTTCCTTTAAATAAAACCGTAATTTTTTTTAAATTAATAAATGAGACCCGTCAAACAAATTTCAAATTATCAATTGGATGATATTCTGGATTATAAAAAGACGACGCAGTCAACCAATCCGGATGTGTCAATTCTAGAACTCCTTTTCCACTTTTCATCTCAACAGTTGGCATCTCACTATAACTTTTTGCATCAAACAATTGGTTACGTGGATCAAACGTACGTGCGCGAATTTCCTGAAAAAAGTTTTTTTTTTTCAATTAATTGCGAATAGAAAAAGATTACCTTCAACAAACATATATATGCAGCCGGTTGAACATTCAAATAGAATTTGTGTGCCACTAATTCCGGTCTGGTCATCATTTCTTCAATATCTCCGACTCCATAAACACAAGATTCCGAAGTAATTAATCCATGACAATTTCGATGATATTGCCATAATTGATATCTTCCGATGTAAGAAGTTCCGATATATTCTGTTGTTTTCTCATCCGATTCTGGAATTCGGAAGTTCTTTCTAAACCAGATAATGTCTTTGGCTCGGAATGCTCCAGGAACAGGGAGAACTGAAAACAATCAATCAATAATTTGGACACACTTAGAAACTGACTAGCTGGAGATCCACTGACTGATGTCCAAAAACTCTCATCAGGTATCCAAGTTTTACTCAAATATCGTAATAATTTGGCAACTCTCTTGCTATTTATAATATAATCTGCAGCTTTTCGTGGAATTGCAACTGACATACTCGATTTATACAATGGAATAGGCGGTTCCTGTTGCCATCGAAGACGTTTTCTATCTAATTCATAATTATCAACGTCAGCATTGATCGAACCATTCAAAGCCTGTCAAAAAATTTCTCAAGTTTACGAAACAAACATTTTGAAAAAAATCATAATACCTTGAATATTCTGACAATTTCTAGATTTGTTTTCATTGGCAAATCAGTTCCAGATACATATTGATAATATTGCCAAGAATGATTTTGTTTGGTTAAAAATTGAAAACATGAATAAACATTTTCGAGAATCCCAAAACTTCCCCAATCAGAAGTGACACCAATAGAAACGTGGACATTTGGAAAACATTTAGGTAATGTTAACATAATATTTCGATAACGAGTTAGAGCTGTTTTGTCAACAGTCATACAGAATAAATGTTGAGGTTGATAGATGATACTCAATTGGAGCAGCACCTGAAAGAATTACGTCATAGAACATTGAAAATGCCAAAATCAGACCTGCACAAAATCTTTATAAACCACCCAACCATACGCCAATGGAAAATCTTGTTCTTCTTTTGAATTTGATTTGTTTGCAAATACAAAATATTTGTGAATATCTTCACATCTGAAACTTCTTTTGAACTTTTCCGAAACTTTAAAATCTTGATAGAAAACTCACAAGTTTTGAGAACTCATCAAAATTTGTTCATAATAGTCGAAATGATGTGTCCATTGTTTCATTTTGCTCATTATTTTATCATTTTCAGTTCCATTTATAACAGGTTCACAATCGATCCCAACATTTTCGATCTTTCGAAGATATCTGGAAATGAAGAAGTTCGCTGGAAAATGTCTAATTGTAAGGGACGTAATTTTTTCGAAGTCCTGATATTAAGAAACCATGTTCGGTTATTGTTTACAATTAACTCCGTCTAATAAAAAACCAATCGAGCAAAAAAAAAACAAATTTAAATATTTACTCCTGTTTCGAAACGTATCAAGTCTAGTAATCTCCTGTCTTTTCTTACTATTTTTCTTACCTGATCTCCTCTTC
The DNA here is from genome assembly GCA_900536415.3 of Caenorhabditis sp. 38 MB-2015. Taxonomy (NCBI): domain Eukaryota; kingdom Metazoa; phylum Nematoda; class Chromadorea; order Rhabditida; family Rhabditidae; genus Caenorhabditis; species Caenorhabditis quiockensis. Next base: position 171,211 of record LR553120.1, read on the forward strand.
ATTATAATTTGAAGTTTCAAAAACAAAATACAATAGAAATAAAATTATTAACTTCTGTGAATAATATTTATTATTTTGTTGTGAATATTTCATTTCCTACTACTTTTTCTTTTTTCTCGCTCATTTTCTATTTCGATCCTATCTGAGAACAAGTTAGAAAATAAGAAGAAAAAGAAGAAGATAATGATCTAAATTCATTTACAAACTAATATCCGGTGTACTTTTTCTCAAGTAATTCAATGAATGAGTTGAGCTCTTATAAAGGGACTTCTTTTTTTCTTCTTTTTATTAGATAAATATTTATTAGCCAAAAATAAATACAAAAAAGAGATCAAAACCGTTTTGTTCAAATATTATCACACATTCCAAATCCGCTAGCCGGTTCCCATTGTCCTCCATGACATTGTAAAGTCGCTGTTCCGGTCACCGCATATCCTTCTTCACAATATAATAAGGCTGTTGTACCATCTTCAAAGTCTAGTGAAGCCCCAGTTTGGATGTAGACTATCTGGAAAAATAGAATGGGTTTTTTAGTATAGACCTCAAATCTATTAAAAATGCACCGAGAATAAAAAAAATAGGTTTTCAATTTCTTGTTAGCACGAAAAAAAAGTTCTTGCCCAGTAAGAAAGGTATCCGGAAGATGAAAGGGTTTTAAAAATGTAGAGGAGATGAATGTGAGGAAGTTACCAAAGAAATATGAATGTATTTCAAATATCTCTAATATTATTACAGGCCTTTAATTCAATTTTACGGACCACTAATTATTTTTTTAAGATTTGTGAACTCTTAAATTATTCTGCCACCCCCTATGTTATTTTGGGACCAATGTACTAGGATATAATCGTTTTTGTTGAGGTTCAATATCTGTGGTTTATTTTCAACATACCCTCGAGTTCTTTGGTGGTGATAATGGCACACATATTCCAGACTGTTCCAAATCGTCGCTCTGTTTACATTTTCCCATAATTGGTCTGAATGATCCTCGTCGACATGTTGAAAATGTAGAACCTGTTGTTTTATAGGCTAAATTACATCTCAGAGCTGCAGTTGTTCCTTCAGCAAATGTATGATTGATTGATGGTTCCGAGAATGTAATTTCTCCAAATGCCGGTGCAATCGGGGGTGGACATACATCTCCAGCAATTGTCTCAAGAGCATTTATCATCTTATTTGGATCATCTTCTTCAGTTATTTTATTGCTATCAACTGGTTTTCTGAGCAATGCGGAAATACAAATTCCAGGCAACGGTGTCCATAATCCATTTGTACATATCGATGTGGCAGTTCCACTCAATTTCATTCCAATATTACATAATACTGTGGCCGTTGTTCCAGATGCATATGGTCCATTACCCAATGCACTATATACCAAAGAACCCGAAACAGGAGCAGCCATTTGAGCACATGTCAATGAAGTTGTCGATCCAGTTAAAGAGGATAATGATGATAGTGTGCAAGTTCCAAGGGTTGCTGGGGACCATGCTCCATTCACACATGTACTTGACATAGTTCCACTCGCAATGTATCCAGTTGAACAAGTGGCAGTTGCGACAGTTAGTTGGGGATATGGACCAAGTGGACTGTTCTGCAAAAAATGAGCTTGATGGAAGTTTTTTTGCAACATTTTTCACAAAGCTTTCAGAACAATGTTCCGCTAAAAATTATTGACAACAAAATTCTGAACAAATTCGAATACATTTTCTTAACTTTCATATCCAGTTAGACATAAAATACTATCAATGGAGCGCGTTTCACTGATAGAGTTACGGTCCTTTGATAATTTTTTTTCTTAACCATTGGCAGCGGTCGGCAGATCCCAAGTAACTTACATTCGAATAAACAACATTTCCATTCAAAACACTTCCAATTCCCAAAACACATGACGTCACTGTTGATGTTCCAATCGCCGCTAAAATTCATAATTTCACCCAACGTTCCTTTCACAAATCAAAATTTCTAATTTTACAAAACCTGAAGCCGAAGTAGCTTGACACGCGGCCAAACTATTCGGGGTCCATACACCATTCTGACAAATGGCGTAAGTCGATCCACCAGTCGCTGTATAACTTGTCGGACATGTCAAAGAAACTGCGGTGCCCTGAATATCTATGTGAACAGAGGATAGAAATGATAACATACACTACTATATGACAGTGTTGTACTAGTATTACTGTAGGTGAGTGTTCCATAAGTTGGAGTAGTCAATGGCAAGCAGCTAAGTGAGGCTATAAGAAAATAGGGAGTGATGTCTGGAAAGCGGTAGTGACTTACACGATACACAACTACCAACAGAACTAGGTGACCATCCGGATGATGTACATGTCGAGTATGAAATACCTTGGATACTATATCCACTATTACAAACAATACTAATTGATGTGCCAATTGGAACAAGGGAAGAGAGAGCTGGTGTATAGGTCATTTGACCATTGGTGACAGTGCCAGAAAGAACATTGAGAGGAGTACATCCTGAGAACAATTACAACATTATCATGCTACCAGCAATATTGATAATTTATAAAACAACATGACAAAAACACAAATCAGACAACACAAAGTGCGGTAATTGTTGTGAACAATCCATTAAAACATGTTGAATTAGTAGTAGTTCCACTTATTGTGTATCCAGTATTACATGTCATTGAAGCATGCGTGCCATTCGTGTATGGAAACGTGGAATTGGTCACAATTTGACCATTTAAAGGTGCAGATGGTAAAAAGTAACAGTCTGAAATTGGGTCATGCAGGGAAAAGGTAAAAACCATGCAACATTTTCTCTCAATCAATCATTCGAAAACTAACCTGAAGAGATTGATGACGTGGAAGATGTGCATGTTCCAAATGACGGGGACCATGTTCCACTTGTACAATATGATATAGTTGTTCCTGATGCAGTTTGGCCTAATGGACATGTCATTGTTGCGCTACTTCCACTTGTCCATGGAGCAAAATATCCAGAAGAATATGTAATCGTCGCACCGGTTGGATATGTTGGAGCTGTTGAGCAACTTGTGCTACTTCCTGAGCAAGATGTTGTTATTGTTGGGGTCCAGGTTCCACTATAACATGTTGTTGTTGCCAGAATTGTTCCATTACTACACTCGACTTTAGCAACTGTTCCAGATGTGAATGTGGTTAACAAACTGATTGTGTTATTGTATAATACTGTTTCACCTGTTGGTCTTGTTAGAGACGAACAAGATCCGGTAGAAGTACAAGAAGATGTGATAGTATTTGACCATATTCCACTTGTACATGTTGCTGTTCCAAGAAGAGTTCCTGTTGATGTACAAGTCACTGTTGCAATAGTTCCGGATGTGAAACTCGTTGTGCTCAAACTCAAGGGTGTATAAGTAGCTTGGGCTCCAGTTGGAACTGTCATCGCACTACAGTTTCCTGTTGATGTACTGCCGGTTAGTGAACATGTTCCGAAAAATGTTGGTGACCACATTCCGTTAGTACATGTAGCTGTACTTGTTCCACTGATAGTTCCAGTTGTACATGTTGCTGTGGCCACAGTTCCACTGCTGAATGGTCCAATTGTTCCGCCAGATGAATATGAAACAGTACCATATAATGGAGCTAACATCATTGTGCATTGAAGGGATCCAGATGACGAAGTAGAAGTTAATGCACAAGTTCCGAGGGTTGGAGACCATGTTCCACTTTCACAGATTGTTTGAGAATTTCCACTCAACGTATAGCCGAGATTGCAAGTGACAGTTGCTGTTGTTCCGGATACTCTTGTTGTTTCCCAGAAGTTTCCTTGATTGGTAGTGACGACACCGTTAGTAACTGTTGGAACTGTACAAGAACCAGTTGTTGAGGAAGATGTGCATGTTCCAAGAGCAGGGAACCATGTTCCACTCAAACATGTAGAGGAGGTTGTTCCACTCGATGTATATCCAGAATTGCAAGTCAACGTGGCTACAACTCCACTCACTTGTGTGGTTGTTAACGACGTTCCAGAACTATATGTGATAGTACCATATGTAACGGTGGGATTGGTACATGTTCCAGTTGTTGATGCCGTAGTGCATGTTCCGAGAGTAGGGAACCATGTTCCACTGAGACATGTTGCTGTGGTTGTTCCACTTGAAGTATATCCAGAGTTGCATGTCAATGTGGCCGTAGTACCACTGGTCTTTGTAGTAGTTGTTGATGTTCCAGAACTATAAGTGATTGTACCGTATGTGACACTTGGATCGGTACATGATCCAGTTGTGGACGCTGTGGTACACGTGCCAAGAGTTGGGAACCATGATCCACTAAGACATGTCGAGGAAGTTGTGCCAGATGATGAATAACCGGAATTGCAAGTAAGTGTTGCTGTAGTGCCACTTGTCTTAGTTGTTGTCAATGATGTTCCAGAACTGTATGTGATTGTTCCATAAGTAACTGTTGGATTTGTGCAATTTGTTCCAGTTGATGATGATGTCCCCAAACTACATGTTCCTAGTGATGGATACCATGATCCACTGGTACATGTTGAACTGGTAGTTCCACTCGTTGTGAAGCCAGCGTCGCATGTCAATGTTGCAACAGTTCCACTTGTTTTTGTTGTTTCGAGAGCAGTTCCAGAGCTATATGTAATGACTCCATATAAAACAGTTGGATTTGTACAAGTTGTTGTGGTCGAAGAAGTACATGTTCCAAAAGTAGGGTACCACGTTCCACTCAAGCATGTTGATGAAGTTGTTCCACTAGAGGTATATCCAGAATTGCATGCCAATGTGGCTGTAGTACCACTTGTCTTTGTAGTTGTTGATGAAGTTCCAGAACTATAAGTGATTGTACCGTATGTGACAGTAGGATTGGTACATGATCCAGTTGTTGATGCAGTTGTACATGTACCAAGAGCTGGGAACCAGGTGCCGCTGAGACATGTCGAAGAAGTTGTGCCAGATGATGAGTATCCAGAATTGCAGGTTAGTGTCGCCACAGTTCCACTCGTCTTGGTTGTGGTCAATGAAGTTCCAGAACTGTATGTGATAGTACCGTAGGTGACACTTGGATCAGTACATGATCCAGTTGTCGAAGATGTACTACATGTTCCAAGAGTAGGAAACCAAGTACCACTGAGACAAGTGGACGATGTTGTACCAGATGATGAATAACCAGAATTGCAAGTCAATGTAGCTACAACTCCACTCACTTGTGTGGTTGTTAATGACGTTCCAGAACTGTACGTGATAGTACCATATGTAACGGTGGGATTGGTACATGTTCCAGTTGTTGATGCCGTAGTGCATGTTCCGAGAGTAGGGAACCATGTTCCACTGAGACATGTTGCTGTGGTTGTTCCACTTGAAGTATATCCAGAATTGCATGTCAATGTAGCTGTTGTTCCACTCGTTTGTGTTGTTAATGAAGTTCCCGAACTATAGGTGATAGTACCGTATGTCACACTAGGATTGGTGCATGATCCGGTTGTTGATGAGGTGGTGCAAGTTCCGAGAGTTGGGAACCATGTTCCACTGAGACATGTCGAGGTAGTTGTGCCCGATGATGTATACCCGGAATTGCAAGTCAGTGTTGCTGTTGTGCCACTTGTCTTGGTTGATGTCAACGATGTTCCGGAGCTGTATGTGATGGTTCCATAGGTGACTGTCGGATCCGTACAATTTGTAGTTGTCGATGCCAATGTTGATGAGCTACATGTTCCAAGTGCAGGATACCATGTTCCACTAGTACATGTTGAACTGGTAGTTCCACTCGACGAATATCCAAGATTACAAGTCAACGTGGCAACTGTTCCAGAAGCTCTTGTAGAATCAAAAATAGTTCCCGTGCTATAAGTAATAGCTCCATTCAATACAGTACTCAAAGCACATGATCCAGTTGAACTAGTGGATGATGTAGTAGATGTACAAGTACCGATTGTAGGAGACCAAGCACCATTTGTGCACAAAGTAGATATAGAGCCAGATAATGTATATCCAAGGTTACACATCAAATAGGCAGTGGTTCCTGAACTGTACAAAGTCGCCAAATTTGATTGCATATATATGATATTTCCATAGGTAGGAGTGGATAATGCGGAACAAGCAACACCACTTGTGACCTGGAAAAGACATTATTTTTATTTTGTATTTAGTTCGTTTTTTTAGTGAAAATGTTAAAGATAGAAAGAAGCTAACTAAACAAAAGCTTGATCTAAACAAACCTGACGTCGAACTCTGGTTCTGGATCTCTACAATAATTCAAAAAAGTTTTTCATTTTCCTAAGGAGCTGCTAAACAAACCCGATATCCTACCGGTTCACATTTTCCTAATTTTCGATTCCATCCACCAGTAACACATTCCGATGACATATTTCCCATTCCAAAATAATTTCGATTACAAACAAGATTGATAACAGATCCAATTGAATATGGATCAGCAGAAGAATTTGAGAAGATTAATTCGGCATTCATTGGAGAACTCATTATTGGACATTTAACATTGAAAATCGAAAGACATGTTGGAAGAGTTGGTTGCCAAATTGAATCAATACATTTTGATGAAGTAACAGATGTTGAGGGAACAAATCCAATATTACACAGAACACTTGCTCGAGTTGCTGTTGGAACAAGAGAAGTTATGGAAAGATTAGCGACATTTGCAGAATATACTATATTTCCATTTGGAATTGATGTTGGAATGAGACACGAATCCGTGGCCATACTATCATGTTGTGGAAGACTGCTAGCTCCGAGAATCAATAAATGTTGTTTGACACATTGTCCCAATCCAATTCTTGGATACCATCCATTTTTTGTGCAAACAATGTTACTTGGACCAGTTCCAATATATCCTGGAGGACAATTGAGAGCTGCAGTTGTTCCGATTGGATAGAATAACATTGATGAGGTATGGGTATTATAAGTGATATGAGAATTGTTATTGATTGGGGTTATTGTGAGACAAAGTTGATCATCGGTGGAATTGAATAGAACAACGGATGGGGTTTGTCGCCAAGCATAACAGATTGGGAAGAATTCTTTCTCATATCCAGGTAGAGATTGACCAGATGTATCGAATGAATATGCATAATCTGAAAAACATGGTTGTTGATTTTTTTTTTATAATAGACAAGATTATGTTCATGAAAAGCCACAGATCTCGTGTATTGATGATCTATTTTGAAAATTAACTTCAGGTAAAAATTTTCACGTTCGAAAAGGTAGTACCTTAAATGTTTTGGGCAAAATGTAAGAAGACTTCTGGGCGGCCCGTAACTATCCGAATCTGATTTTCAATTTTTCAAGGAATGGTAATTTAGAAATATGGGGATTTGTAAATCCCTATATTTCTTTGAACACTTTTCTTTATCTCGCTTTTCCTTTTAGCTATTATCCATATCTAATGCATAAAATTCAGAAAAAAAAAACATTCACCAAAAGTTTTGAATTATATCTGTGAACAAAGTAAAAAAAAGAAGCATCTATATTTTTTTATTTATTCTGAGCATTTTTTTATTCAATGTAATCTCCAACCCTAAAATTTACGACATGTATCGAAATTTGCAAAAACTGAAAAATTTTGCCTCGATGAAAACTTTCAATTACAACGTTAACAAAAGCCTTCCGCCTCAGTAACTCAGTAAATTTCCGAACTCATCATACTGAACGTGGGTTTTCATTCATAACTACATAGCTTGACAAGTCAATTCTATCACCCCAATAACTTCTTTTTATGTCTGCCACCGTTTTTTTTTGCAAACTCACGTGGTCCATCCAAAGTATGTTTGACCAATCGATAGACCGGCACATCTGCTCCACAAGATCCTTCCGTCTTCGCACAATAAAACTCATCCTCAATATTCTCCATAACTTGCGAGTTTTTTCGAAGAAGTGTATTATCTGTATGTAAAATAGCTCCATTCTTTTGTATCATTGCTGTCAATCGAACTCCACAATTTGGCACAATACAATCTTCGGGATGTCTTGCTAACATCACAGTTGAACTGGCTTTGTCAGTATTTGATCTGTAACATGTTATTTATCATGATGTTTCCATTTGTTTTTGTAATATCCGATTATTCATGAGTAATACTGAATTTATGATTAATTCGACACCTCATCGGATCATATGTTTCATGTTTTTTTGATATTATCGAGGTGAAAAACTAGGGAGTAGTAAATATATGAAAATCAGCTTATCGATGATGTTTCATTTTCAACACGTTTCATTTTCTCTGAATAATATACATATTGTGAATAATATTGGTGTAGAACTCTCAATGTTATATCAAGGTTCAAAGTGTTACAAAAGTTCCAACCATCAGAAATGAAGACAGGTCCATGTGAGTAGGTCCTTCAGTATATCGATATAACAAAGAGACGAGAGTGACTTGCAAAAACCAGGAAAATATAGAATTTTTTGGATTCCAGACAATTTGAGACAATTTGAAACACTATGGGAAATGTCGCCAAGGTTTTGCTACCGTATAGAAATTTTAAAAATCATTTTTCTAATTGCAAGATCAAAAACGTTGGTGGTATTAGCTCAATAATAAACTTCGCAACTATTGGTTAAAATTGAACAGTTTAACCATACTTTCAACAATTTTTTGAGGACTTTCTCAAAACTGAAAATTGTCTCACCTTTCATATCCTCGAACACTTAAATCCTCATCCGAAATTCTGTATTGCGATGTCGCATTGTCGAATCTTCTTGTCCAAACTCCAACAACAGCTGAAAACAAAATTTCAATTTTCCTCCATTGAAAACCAAAAAACCGTCAACTAACCCAACTTCTTTGGTTTCAAATCTGCTCCACATTGATACTCACAAAAACAAAATGGTAACAACAAAAATAAAACCGAAAGAATCATCATGGTCTCATGAATTCTGGAAAAATATATACATATTGAAAAAAGAGAAAAGTAAAGTTCGAAAACCGGAAACTGAGAAAAATAAAGGTAAAGAGAAACAATTTGGAATCGAGCAAAGTAGAAAACATGAATATAATTGGGAGAAAAAGTGGACAGCGAGTCGCGAAAATATTTTGGACTTTTTTTAGATACCAGAAATGACTATTTTTTGACCCTTTTTAAACCCCAAGAAATGTAATTAAAATGTACTATAATAGTACAGTAAGCTGTTTATGCCTAGTCTATACATTTTTTGTGTATTTCAATAAAAAAGCGATTTTGGAAAGAAAAGGGAGACCTGTCAAATAAGGTGAAGTGGGCACACGAATATGCTGCTGCTGCTATATTTATTACTAGTTCCTTTTTTATACATTTTCATAATGTATGTTTGTGTAAAAAATATACATGAATAAGGCTTTCATAATTGGTTTTTAATACACATAACTTTGAGGAAATATAAACAAAAAGTATAGTAACCCGGAAACGTTTTAGTTCATTTTTTATATTCAAAAGTGCATCGATCGAACAGGGATTTAAAATACAAACTTCAAAAGATCACAATAAAAAGAAACATAAAACAGCAAGAACCATAAAATACTCGATTTATGTATAGACACTTGAGCGATGCGATTACTGTATTCATAATTAGAGGTCAAAAAAGAATAGAATTTTGTGGAATAATCAAGGTAGTTACTATTTGTATGGTTAAAACTGACAAACAAATGTGATTTCTGTAACGGTATTTTAGATTCAAAAGAACTCACAAGGAATGATTTCAAAAAAATATATTAAAATTTCTGAACGCTGATCAATATCCTGTATTTAGTATTTTATAAGTTTCGATTCTCAATGCGCGAGTTTAAACTCGAAAGTTTCCAGCTAGAAAACGAGAAAAAAGAGATTTTGAGGGCTAAGGCTAAGGCCTAACTAGAGGTAATCAAGAACGGGAAAAACAAAAATCTTTCTTCGCGGTGAATTTTAAAATGAGGCTGTGAATTTCAACTTCTGGAAACACTAGGAAAACCTGGAAAATAGAATTTCAAAAAAAAAATCACGTCACCCTTTCTTATTTATTATCACGTGAACTATAAAATCTTGTGCTCTTACAGACAATTGTGAAAATTGCTGAAAATACTGGAATTTCTCATTTTTATGTGAAATTAAATTTCTTGGAGTATTCAGGAAAAAAAGTTACTCAATGGCAATATAAACTTCAAGGCTGAGAATTTTATATTGAGAATCTTTTTTTGCATAAATTGAGTACGGGATGTTGATAAAAACTATATAATGACACATTTTTCGGTTCAAATTTTCATATTTTTTTACAACATTTCCTTGCCAGCTCAATTATTCAAAAGATCCCTAAATGTGAGATTATGGCCCGAAAGCCAAGTTAGTTCTTCCTGAACTGTCCGAATTTTTTGACGAAAGTTCGTTACCAAAAACATATACATGTTTTAACCGAATAAAAGTTCATGAAAAAGCTTAAGCTAACCGGGTTACGACGAAAAAAACCGAATAAAATATATGAATTTTTCCACAACCAAAAGTATCATAAAATATGACCCGAAAACAACCGGAATCGCATGTTTAAATCCCATAGATAATCTCTGAAAACATTTTTATTTTCACTCGAAAAATAATAATAATAATAACAGTTGGATGAGGAGGTATACGGTTGATTGAACTTTATCGCAGGGCAATGAACTCTCGGCAAAAAAAAAACATAAACAATTATTGTATGGATCAGCGAATGAATGTATATCTGGAACACATTTGTGGAAACTGGAAATGACGATGCACTTTGATGTTTTCGAACAACAGGAAATAGCAGGTTTTGAAAATGGGAGATATTCGAAGTGTAATTACAGAAAAGCAAAAAGAAAAAATCAAAGATGTATTTTAGAGAGGAAAATCAGAGAAAAAAGTTTGTAAAAGTGTCCCAATTTTACTCAAAAATATATCTTAAAATATTTTCTACTCAAATAAACAACTGAGGTATAAAGGGTAATAAAGTAGGAAAAAAACTCTAGAATCTTCAATTGCCCTGAAATAGGAAACAATAAATATAAAATTTCGGAAAAAAAACAAGTAAAAAAACGAAAAAATGAAATGCAAAAATTAAATTTAAAAAATTAAATTCGTGTAAAATTTCATTATAATTTTCTCAATGGAAACTTTAAATATCTCTGGTGACTTATAAAAAAAATTGTGAACATTTCTGAAATTACTGAAAATTGTTTTGTAATACTAACGTTCAGATAAAGTTATTCAATAGTTTTTATATGATAATTGTAAGTTTTTGATCATTTTTTTTTTAATTTTTTAATTTTTTAAAGTTAATTTCAAAAAAATTGAAAATTGGGTATTAAGGATCGAATTGTGCAAAAACTGAAAACGTTCAACACCCGAGCGAATGACTTGGTTTCCCTTGGAAGAAGACTTCTCAACTAACCGGTGTCAACAATGCCTAACCTGTCAGATCGGATGCTCTCGTCGCTTACAGGTTCCCCATACGAAGTTGCTGAAAAATCACGTTGTTTTTTCCACTGAATTTAAACTTTTAAGTCCAGTACTTTAACATCAAATCAATTTAATTTTCGCCGACAAAATTAAAATTAAAAAACAGACATAAAAAATTAACTCAAAAAAAATCATGCACAATTGATGTGCCAGTCTTGTAGGAAAACTTCGAAACCATTATTCTCTCTATACAAATAATTTATTCAGATTAGTCACTTTTTTTCGAGTATTTTATTTATCTATCTATCAATTCCGCAATGGTGAGAGCATTGTATTAAGAAGAGCAGTTTGTGGTGTTCTGACAATCGACAAATCATCACAACTCAATGGACCAAGACGAACAAGAGAACGAAGAACTGGATTGACTTGCCAATCAAATGGAGCCGACAAATTGATTCCCTCTTGGCGAGCAATGCTCACAATCATATTCGATATTTTGGCGTAAGCAGGTGAATCATGGCTCCTACAAAATATCTTGGAACATTTTAACAAAAAAAAAGAGAAAGGTATCTCACGGTGTGTTGAGAATCAAATCATAAATATCAGCCCATCCTTGAGGTAATCCTTCGAACAACCTTTGCTTTCCCCCATCTTTTCTACAATACATTTTCCATTCTCGAGTTTTTGCCAAGTTTAATTGAAATTTGGAATTGCTCCATGGAAGTCCTTTCATTAAATGGATCACCATATACAACCATCCTTCCACGTCATCCGCCGGAGTTTGATCAAAAAATCCAAGAGAAGAAAGTGGAGCATATGGAAATGTGCCAACTGAAGGACCCCATGGTCTCAAAAGGTGTCGACGTCCGTCTTCTTCCAAAAATCTACGAGTTAAACCAAAGTCCAACATGTAAACAGTCGAACTATCTTGACCCAAGCCAACTGCAAAGTTTTGAGCTTTAACATCTCGATTGAGCCAACCAGCATTGTGAAGAGTTTGAAGTCTTTCAAGTGTTTGAATTGCTATTTTATAAATTGTTGATAGAGTAAATTGGTTATTTGGCATAAATTCGAGTAGCATTGATAAATCCGGTCCAACTAATTGCATTATAACATATTTAAAAGTCGACGTTCTACCAGAATCCCAAAGAAATGGAAAACCACGTTGGCCTCCGAGTTTCGACAAAACAGCATGATCAAGCTACAAATAATATTCAATTATTTTTGAATTATTAAATACAGTACCCTTTCTCACCTTTAGAACAGGTCTCAAACATCCATCTTGTGATTCAACCTTCATTGCATAAGGGACACCATTTTCCTCGACCAAGAAAACCGATGAAAATGGTCCTGTAGCGATTGCATCACGTAGATTATATTGATGGTTTCCGAGTTTGAACTTTTTTCCAATCTGAAATATTCATTGATTTGAACTCGTTATGTGTTTATAAACTAACCAATGGAATAAGAATATCATTGGTGTTTGGTGTATTTGACATCATGTTGAATGTATGATAAAATGAGTTGAAACGGTAAAAGTTAGAAGTTTATTGACTGACGAGTGAGTTATGAAACAATGGGTAATGAATAAGATTATGAATAGGGAACGGGGAGGAGGAAAGGAGAATAGGGTCACGTGAGATATGATATAGATAAGTGACGAAAAATCCCTTAACAAATCACACGTTCGATTGTTGAATTGTTCATTGAAGCACTTTTTCCGTGGAAAATGAATTATTTTTTCAATCAAGAGTTGAGAATCTGCATGATTTTCAGCTGTTTGTGATTCTTTTGAGGTTATGACTGTATTTTTTGACTGATCAAATATTTTTTAGTTTTTTATTTGAGTTTCAGTTTGAGATATCATTCATCTTTCACCAAAAGCACTATCCTTACTAAATTTTTGAAAAAAAATTAATGAAACTTTAACTAGCTGTTGAGAGTAAAACCTCTTTCCGAATACACTATTAGTTAAAATTTAATCGGTAACACGCGCTCTATTGAGAATGTTATTTTTTATCTAAATGGAATTTTCGACTGATTTTGATATAAGATCCAAATTCTACGCTTTCATATGAAAAAGATTTATTCATATATGCAAAAAATGATTCGGATAGTTCAATCCATAATTCAGTTATTGTTTGTCAATGATGATCCTTGAACTGGAGCAGCCGAATCGGTCTTTCCCTTGTTTGATCCCCAAGCATAAGCATAAGCTGGAGCAGCAGCATATCCACCATAATATGATGGATAGTATGATGGGTAATAAGCAGCAGCCGATGGATAATATGATGGAACGACAACTTGAGATTGAGATGAGCCGAAAAGAGCAGCGACGATCAAGAACATCGAGATGATACTGAAATAAACACTTTACATTTTATTATTATAGAGAGAAATGGAAAACTTACACTTTAGCGAACATTTTTAGAAGTTGTTGGATTGGTGATTGTCACTAAAAATTGTCGCATTTATATAGTACTCGAAGGAACTAGTAACTATTTGTTCTATAACTTTTTCATGCATTTCCTCGAACCGTTTCTTTGTGCAACCAAAAAAAAACGGCAGAACAAACAATGAGTAAAAATAAAATAAAAAATTCAAAAAAAAAGTCGCACGCACGCAGCTCTTGCGGGATGATCAAAAAATAGTTAGAGCAAATAGTTTCCAGTTTTTCGCGCACTATATAAATGTTGCATTTTCCATTGACAAATCACCAATCCAACAACTTCTAAAAATGTTCGCTAAAGTGTAAGTTTTCCATTTCTCTCTATAATAATAAAATGTAAAGTGTCTATTTCAGTATCATCTCGATTTTCTTGATCGTCGCTGCTCTTTTCGGCTCATCTCAATCTCAAGTTGTCGTTCCATCATATTATCCATCGGCTGCTGCTTATTACCCATCATACTATCCATCATATTATGGTGGATATGCTGCTGCTCCAGCTTATGCTTATGCTTGGGGATCAAACAAGGGAAAGACTGACTCGGCTGCTCCAGTTCAAGGATCATCATTGACAAACAATAACTGAATTATGGATTGAACTATCCGAATCATTTTTTGCATATATGAATAAATCTTTTTCATATGAATATAGTATATCTATGCGTTCAAGATTTTAGAGATTTTGAAACATCTTTCACGTTCATCGTGCACAAAAAACATTGTTCTTCTGGAACTACATTCAATTTTATTATCTATTTTTGTACGTTACTGATAAGGTTTCAATGAAATCATATCAAAAAACATTAATTTTTTGGTATTCCTGTTTTTTCTACGAATGATGAGAATAACAAGAACTATAAGTTCAACGTATTGTTTTCAAAAACGCATAACTTAGTACGGTAAAATTGAATGTCAATAGAATGTTTTCAATTTCAGCAAAATGAGAATTCTCGATGGAATACCGTAGTCCAATGCATTATTTCTGACTCAATTTTTTATTGTAAATTCAAAAATTAATTGTTATGTAAAATGATTTATTAGTAGGTTGGATTATTATTTAATACGATCTTGTTATTAATTTTACAATATGTACAAGTATTTATTATTAATTGTTGATTATTTACACCGGACGGAACGAAGGCAGATTGATGGAGTATATGGAGTCAAAGATTTCCGAGATTTCTCAATTTGTTCGCGGATTTGATTGTTCAGGCATTCTAATGAGAGATCGATCTGAAATAGATTTTTTTAATTTTTCAATTCACACTATTTTTGAGTATAATCTTACCGAAGTATGTGGGAGATTGCATGTGAAATGTTGAAGATTTGGAGTTGTGAAATGGAATTCGTCAACATGTCTGAGTATTACAGATTTCATATCTTCTTCAGACATTTTTTGAAGTGAATTTCCCAATTCGATTGTCAAAACTTCGAGAAACTTTCTATTCGCGTGTGGGATGGCGATTTGAAAGGCGCGTTGGAGAGCAACGTTGGCATCCGAATTTGATTCAATCTCCAATGTCACGTCGATTGATTGTCGTCCTGTAAAAAAAATGTTAATGTTTTCATAATTTGAAAAAAAAACAAAAAAGCTTGCTCCCGGTGAGGCTCGAACTCACGACCTTCAGATTATGAGACTGACGCGCTGCCTACTGCGCTACGGAAGCAGACATTTCGTCTAGCTTCAATTCCAAATAAAAAGAAGGGGAGAGTAAGAGAAGAAAAGAACTGCCACAAGGGAAAGGAGAAAACAAACTCACTTTCGAAAAACGCGTGGAACATATTGTAGGCGAGAGAGTGATTTTGCATTTTTTCGGAGTCTGTTGGTTGGCAATATTCCAAGTGAAGTTTCTGGTCGCGAGTTAGTCGTGCTGAGACCCATTGACCGTCTGATGTTGAAACTTCCAATTTCTCGAGTGTTGACCGATGTTGTGAAACCAAAACGATGCAGTTCTGAAAATTTCATATTTTTATGTTTATTGTGAACATTTTTTGAAACTCACGTTGTACAATCTGGACGTCTTCTTTTCATCATTCTTTTCCGCATCCTGAATATTGACTTTCAAGCTTCTCAGGCGCATTTCTGGAATATAAAACTTCATTTTTGTTTACTGAAGAGGTGCAAGCCCTACGTACTCAAAATTTTTGTGAAAAAATTGGGTCCTAAAAAGAAAAAAATAAGCTTCCCATGCCGGGAATCGAACCCGGGCCGCGTGGGTGAAAACCACGAATCCTAACCACTAGACCACATGGGAGGACAAAAGATTCATCAATGTTTGCCAATAGATACTAGCGAGAGATAGAAAATGTTTGACCCTGAAACACTCACGAGACTTTCGCAAAACATGAAATATTTGCGAGGTAGATGCATCTTTTGCCAAGTCCAATTCGAGATCTCTGATTTTTCTGCATTCCAGAATCGCTGTTTGCCAATCATCTGAGTTTTCCAGACAAAGACTTGTCACGTGGCTCGATTTTCTAATGAAATCGACTTTCGAAGCTGGAAAAAAATGTGTTACTGTTGAAAAAAAGAGAAATTTAATTTCACCTACCATTTTTGAAGTTCGAAATTTTCACTTTATGAAAATCAGAATACGCCATTCTCTCACAAACATATTTGAAATTCTCATTAACTTGAGACAAGCTCAAAATATCCGAGATATTCAAATTGTGACAAATATGTGGGAAAATGTCAACTGGCAACTGTCCAATTGATGACGACATCTGTCAAATTGCGCAATTTTTGAGAGCAGAAAAAATGAGAACAAAAGAAGGAAGCTTATCAAAAAAAAAGAAGGTAGAAGTTTCAAATACTCCAAGTCACGTTTTTCAATGACATTTATACTTCTTATCACAGAAAAGTACTTTTTAACACAAAAAAAATGTGAGGTTTGATTTTCGGGTTTATGAAGGGTACAAAATACTGAAACAAACCACGAAAAATTAGAAAAGAAAATTTCGAAAAAAAATAAGGGTCTTTTCGAAAAGCACAATGAAACTATCTTTTCAATTATGTCCAATTTTTTTTTTAGTTTTCGAAAAATACTTGAATTATATAAAGTACAAATCCATAAGGCAGAACCATAATTATCTAAACTAGAAATAAATGAATATTCTAATATATTTCTTCTACTTATTTAACACCTGCTTTCTTTTTCCACCATTCTTTCACCCGCCCCTTCCCATCGCTCCGCCCCCTTTTTGACGTCATAAAACACAAAAAAGATGCAAATTTCTTTGACAAAATATGAGTCTGTCCTCGCTTAGTTGCTTGCCTACCTGTCTTCTTCTTCTTTATTATCTCTCTCTCTCTCCCTTTTTCTTCCCCTTTTTTTGTTTTTGATTGATTTTGGTTGAAAGATCAAAAAGGCCTGGACATATACATAATGGGATTAGCAGAACAAAATAGAAATAAATGGACAAAAAGTGGATAGAAGAGAATAAAATAGACTTGAAAGAATCGAAAATTGCAAAAATATTTAAAGTCTTACCAAGAGTTTCCACTTGGTGCTCACTGTAATGTAGTTTCGGGTTTTTTGAATCCGAACTTCACTTTGTACTTTGTAAATGACCCGAAAAAATCAACCTGAAATTTTTCTTTTCATCTATCAATTGAACACGTGCTCCTAGTATTTCGTCATGGGATTACTGTAGTTTCAGTTTTTCAGCCAGAAATATTCTGAAACAGATTTGTGAAGTTCATCATAAACAAAATTCTTGTGATAATCGGATCTGTGGAAACCGATTCTAACAACGATAATTTTGTCTTACGTGAGAAAAAAAAACATAATTATCAATAGATCGCGTGTTGTTAACTGAACTTAAGCTCATATTCTACTAAATTTAATCGCTCTACTGTAGTTTTAAAAGTTTCACAAAACCAAGTATGAAATACAAAACATTGTTGAGGCTTTCCCGAATCACGATTCACATATCACAATGGGCTCTTTTTAAAAATAACGGATTAGAACCTTGGATCTGTCACACTTGTGAATAATGTCGAACATGAGAATATATAAGGCACATGCAATTTCAGACTTTATTATGTGGAATGTGCACTTTGACACACTTTTAAAAAACAAAAAGAAAGTGACTTTTGCCTGGTTGTTCCAATGAAAAACAGAGATCCGTTAATGCAGTTTTATCTCTTTTCTTGCCAAGTTCTAATCTCACTGCCTTGGATCATTTCGTTTCTCGAAATATTCTATTCAAATTGTTTATTTTCACAAGTTCATAATCTCATCGTATTCTCATGACATGTGCATATTCCAAAAATAATATTCGAAAAGTAAACAAACAACTCGTCTATTATATTTATAATCAAACTTTACTAGTTTACAATGACCAAAAAAATATACATCGATAAGACTATAAACCATTTTGAACATACATCTAACTTCCCTATGTCATATTTTACCGTTTCAGAAAATGAATATATCCTTTCTCAGGGCACATTATTCTGTTAGGAGCAATATACAAATTATTGTATTCTCAGAAAATAAGGATCAGATGTTCGGAAAAATAGACTATGATTACATAGCTAACAAAGAGGAATGAGGACTTGACCCAAGATGACCCTGGAAAACAAACAACCGGATATGGATGCACCGAAAAACTAACAAAACATACACTTACAAGTATTTTTAGTGTGTTTGGTACGAAACTGGAAACTTATGTTTTTTTTTTGGAAAAGTGACCGATCAAAATAGCACTTAGTTTTTTGAAATATCAGTGGATCCACAAAACAGACAAATATCATTTCGAAAACTGTTGAACGAAAAACGCTAACGTACATTTTTTAATTCAATAAATTAATATCTTGTTACACACTTTAGCTTTACTGTTTTTGAACTTGATATGAAATAAATTGGATCCTATTTTGACATTAAAAATTCAACAAAATTTATTTCATTTTTTTGTCAGTACATTTTGAGTGCATTCACCCAACAATACCTTAGTATTTAGTGTACGAGATAATGATAACAATCCTGGAACTATACTATATTTTCCGTTCTTTTGTTATTTTTGTCTCTGACAAAATACTAAATAACAAAAAAATGATGCAGAGCAGCAGACTTTTTGGGGTGGTCTGTCCAAGAAATATAATATGTTTGTTCTTTTGAGATACCGAAATAATAACCGATGACACCTGTCATGTAATTGTTCATATAAGTATGGGACGTAACAGTGGTGTTGCGTAATTTCAGAAAATTGTCAAAAATAATTGGGGGTATTTTGTGATTTTTCAATGAGATTACCTACCATAGGCGTAGCCACTTTTTCCTTTTCTTCATTTTCCAATTTTGGAAAATGATCAGAACAATAATTGAAAAGGGGCTAAGCGCCCCTATTATAGGGGCGCGTTGCCCCTTTTTCTTATTTTTCATTTCCAAATTTTGAAAATTCGGAATGAAGAAAAACTGAGCACACGTTTAATGAAAATGAGTTTATGTCAAGGAAATATGACAGATTTGAAAACAAGTGATTTTTGGTATCTGAACTTAATGTTAGCCAGTTGTTAGACGTAAACCTAGGTAGATTTAGATTGAGCAATACATGTAGTGTCTGTTCTCGGTGTGTTTTTAACAAGATGTAGAAGTGTTCAGCTCTCGATTTTTCTGTAAGAAAAGAACTATGTGAAACGGGAAGCAGGTCTTTCCATTGAATACAGGTCTTTCCATTTACAGGTCTTTCCATTGAATATTACAAATTTTCACACCGATTCTTTTATAAATTTAGGCTTGGTGAAAGCGCAAAAATTGGTTCTTGAGTGAGAGAGATTCTCTGACAATGAATACTGTAGGTTTGACCTTTTCACGTGGTCAAATGAACTCATTTTTTCCCCATTGAAAACTAGGAAACCCATCTGGGGTACTTGTTCAACAGCCCTGCACTTGGAATCCTCTTCTTTCCGCGAATTTGATATTTCCGATATACCAAGTTTATGTCAAAACAAAAGTAACACGAAGGTTCATTGACAGCTCTCTCATGAATCTATTTTCAAAGTATCGAAATATATTCCGTCTTCTCAAATTTTTTCTTCCATTCTCCAAGATCTGCTATCATATCTGTATTTGTTATTTTCTGTCCCTATCTTTTTCTTTCATTTCACCCTATCTCATGATTTTGAAACAAACACAAAAGAGAAAAAAGAGGAGAGTTTTCGAAGAATTGTTGGCTCAAGTGGAAAAAAATAAAACAGATAAACCATCCTACGATTATCACGTACTAAACAACTTTTTAAAGTATATATCTACGTAACATTAAGGTCGAAAATCAACTTTGAAAACTTCTTTTTCTGTGGGATGTTTCGAACAAGATTCCGATATAAAGTGATTTTGTTGCGAGGGCATCACAAAGTAAACAACTTAGGACTGAATCAAGATCAAAGAATCAAGAATCTTTATCCATTAATCGTAAAATAAATCGTATTTACTCTATTATAAAGGCATTCTGCCCATTTCCTTTTTTTAATGAATTTATAAAAAAAATTCTTTGTTAGTGTATTTGTTTTATTGTATAGAGTTTTGATTTACTGTAATTTCGTTTTTCAACATTAAACATTTCAACAACCAGAATTTTTCAAATGGTGATAAATAAGTTGATCCTTGAGGTTATTCGATCCGTAGAATTCGATTCTGATATAAAAATTAGCGAAAAACTCCATTTAGGTCAAAATAATATGAAATTGTTAATAGAACGCGTTTACCGATTGAATTTTGATTATTAGAAGGGTATGCCCTTTTATTAGAGAAAACACGGTAAGTACTTTCATTATTTTTGTTGTGCATATTGTAGCTAGACCATAAAATTTTTGTCTCTGACAAAGTTCCAAAAGTCTTGGTGACTTTTATCACCAAATACAAACAACACATCATTTCTATTTGTCTAGTGCACCCAAAAGGAACCCGTTTTTCACCAAAATAGTGATATTGTTTTCATGTTTTTTGTCGTTTTGAGATCACCCATAGGCCATTGTTTCTTTCAATCGAAGTACAAACAAATCCGGGCTCCTCCTTCGCGAGTCTCTCTACCTCTCTCGCGATTATTTGCTCCACCCCTCTAGTCGCCCCACTCAACAGTTTGTCTCTTCAAAATGGCTACCTGGGGTGAGTTTTCTTTAGCCTTCTATAAACAAAATTTTTCTTGAAAAAAAAAAAAAACTTTGACCACTGAGCGGATCGAACGCCCAACCTTTCGATCTGGAGTCGAACGCGCTACCATTGCGCCAAGCAGTCATGTCTGCATTACTCTCAATTTCTATTTATGATTCTCTCAACTGATAAGAGTTTTCTCTTTGTTTCATTCGAAAAAATATTTTTTCAGAACATGAACTTCGCGAAATGTTCTCTCTCCATGATAAGGATTTGAGCGGTTTCATCTCAAAGGATGACATTATTGTTATGCTTTTGGGAGCTGAAAAAGACGATAAGAAGGATCCTCTCTTCAAGACAAACCTCAAATTCTTGATTCAGGTCATCAAAGAGGCAGACAAGGATGGAGATTCTAAGATTACATTCGAGGAATTCAAAGATTATATCAACAAGGTTACTTCCTAATTTCCAATATGTTTTTTATTATTGAATAAATTTTTCTATTTTTTTTCGCACCGAAAACACTGCTCTTCATGAAGTTGGAGACGCTATTACTAAAAAGGGAAGTTCAACTAAATAGTCTCCCATTTGGAATTTTCTTAAATTCCGCGCACATAATGAACTCACTCTCCTGATTCACATCCTGTATTTTTTCTTCAACGGAAATTTTTGTGAGAGAAGTTACGAATTTATAAATTTTGGAAGTCATTAAAAATCCTTAACATAAGCTGCCCTTGTACACTCAAAAATAAATAAAATTTTGTGTTAAAATTACATTGGGTTTTCAATGGTTTATTTTTATGTGAAAACATGAATCTTCGCACAAAAATCTCCAGTGAAATGCAGGATGCTGATCATGAGATCGTGTTCTATAAGTATGCCAATTTCGAGAAAATTCTAGACTGGCGGCTAGTTGAACCTCTCTTGTAAAACCGCGTCAATATGGAACCTAAGCCTACAGTAACCCAGAAAATCGTCAGAACGTTGTGGTATATAACTACAGTAGTCTTTGAAAAGCTGCTCTTCTTGGATGTAATTTCATATATTCTGTTGGCATTTAGTGAAACTTTAAGTATCTCTAGATATGAGTTGTATTTGAATCTTGTTTCATCCGAGTTATTTATCGACTATGATGTTCCAAATCAAAAAGTTCAACTCTCTAAATATTTGATTTATTTTGGTCATTTTCCCAGGAATCAACCCTTTGTTTCGTTTCATTTATGTACTTATGATTTCTGATCACTTCACCCGATTTTCAATGTGTCAACAAATGTCAAACAGATATATATTTTTCAAACTAAAAACACAAACTATGAAACAGTAAAATCTTTCAACGCCCATTTTTCCGGTTCCACGCTCTCTTCTATTCGTTCGATCATCTCAGGTGGAAGTGCATTGTCCATTTGGCTCAGGTGCTCTACAGTAATCTTTGGACGAGTGTAATCGTATCGGAATAGTCCAGGCATCCTGAAATAACAAATCTAGTTCGAACTTCAAGCGTAAAAAATAAAGCTGCCAGTTTTTTCTCTGTGTGAATTTTTTCATAAAACACAATCAAGCATAATTTATTTGCTTATTTAACTTCATAGTTTAGTCAGGAAACCTCTGCTCTTCACAGATTATTGAATTTGTAGTTAGTCACTGTTTTTTTAACAAAACATATTTTTGTAATGTTGACATGTCGGCTGAGACTGCCAACAAGCTCTTGAAAAAACACAAAAAAATAGAAGTCGAAAGAAAAAACAAGTGGCTAGAGAAAATAAATGACTTTTGAAGATGATCATAGAGAATATTGTATCTATTTAGAATGTCAAAAAGGAACCCCGAGATGCGTCCGTATCAGCGAATCATGATTACTTTAACATCATATGTCAACTCAATAAAAAAGTGCAAAAAAAGAAAGATTTTGACTGTTTTTGAAAGTCCTCACAGCAAAAAGAAAGTAGAAATGTTTTTCCAAAATTTGTACGTGTAATTTTTTATTCAGTAGTTTTTTCTGAAATGTACGGCTAGCATATTACTCTCTTGAACAGCAATTCCAAAAAAAAACAACCGCAATTTTGGAGCTTTTTTTCTGAGAATGCTTCAGAAGAAGCTCTGAACTCTTGGAAATTAACTTCGGACATTGTTAATACCAGATTTGAAAACACAAATATTTCCTTTTCAAATACCATAAAATACCTTTTACATTGCTCATAGTACCGTTCTGACAAATCACCAAATTGTTCAATTCCGAGAGAAATCGAAGTTTTCGTTGGATCAATTCTACACGATTTCAATAATTCATGCGCCATCTCATTCTCAATCTAAAATATATATGATATTCACCTATTTTTCCAAAAAATGTTACCTTACCTCTTTTGGATATAATGTTTTCAATCCTTTAATCATATGTTTCTGTCGATAATGGAATACTTGTCTACACATTTTCTCAATCACTTCGAAAGGAGCATTGATAAGTGGAGTTTTTCGGGGAACAAACCGAACAACGCCAACATCAACATCGGGACTCGGCACAAAACAAGAACCAGGGATTTTGAAGACTATTTCGGGTTCCGAAATGTATTGGGACATAATTGAAATTCGAGATCTTGTATCACACGCAATTGGAGAACATATCCGTTTGGCAACCTGCAAAAATCGAACGCAGTATATCGAAGGGGATCATTATTGCGGTTTTGGTGATTTCGCAAGTTTTGAGAGAGAAATATGATAAGAGAATGGGTTAATGTGAATTATCTTACCTCTAATTGAAATGTGAGAGTCAATGGAACTCTACCATATTTCCATATTTCTCTTCGATAAGACATTGCTTTCAAATACTTTATAACCAAAGGCGAAGCGATATTGAATGGTAAATTACCGATAACATGCATATTTGGAAGATTCGAATTAGTCCAATTCACACTTTCCGGTCGATTGTCTTCATTCTGAAACAAGTTGAAGTGTTCATTGTAAAAAAAAACAGTCTGATTGTGGAACAAATTGTTATGTTTACAACTGGATCTTGACTTTCAAAATTCGTTCAAATTTTCCAAGCATGTAAAAAGTCGATTATCAATTTTGCTTTTGTTACCTCTTAAATTATTTAGTATGCTCACTTCATTGAAAAAAATTAATCTTTTTTTTTCTTTTGGACCCTCGTTTTTTTTCAGAAATTTTCGGGGAAAAAAACTAAACATTATTCTTTATTAGAATTAGGTTTTGCATCTTTTTTTTTTGAAGATTTGTTATTTTTAGAGAAACGTTATTTCATATACATTGTCAAAAACAATCAGGGGGTATTTTGTGATTTCTCAATGTGATTACAAATGAGTTAATGATTAAATAAGTGGAACATTTGGAACGTAGCCCCTTTTCTTATTTTTCATTTTCAATTTCGGAAATTGGAAATTGATCAAAACAATAATGAGAAAAGGGGCTACGTGCCCCTATCATAGGGGCGCGTAGCCTCTTTTTCGTATTTTTTATTTTAAATTTTGGAAATTGATCAGAACAAGAATGTGGAAAGGGGCTACGCGTGTATTTCATTGTGACATGTATTTTTTCCGATTTTTCTTACCTGCCAAAACTCTCCAATATCTGTGGTGAGTGCATTATTGTGATGAATATTCAATCGAGAATTCGATGCCTCGGCAACGTACTAAAAAATAACAAATACATACGGACAACTAATAGTAAAACTACCTCCAATGGTGGAATAAACCGTTTATCAATCTCAACAACATCCAATCTCGCCGCCCCAGCTTCTAATATTCCACGTGTAATTCCTCCTGGTCCAGGGCCAATCTCTACTACCCAGTCGTTTTCTTTCACTTTTGCATGCCTCACTATTTTTCTCGTTATATTCATATCCATCAAATAGTTTTGTGATAAGATCTTTTTCGCTTGTAACTTGTACATGTGAATGAAATCGCGAAGAGCCGGAAGAGCCGGCAATTTGGCGGAGGAAGTCATCCTGGAACACGGTGATTGAGAAGAGAGAACTTCTGATTAAATGTGATAGATAAATAAACGTGACGTTCTTTGAGAACATATTTAAGAGAAAACAGGAAGATTATTTTGAAACTTCGTACTCGACCCAAAATAGGTCAGATTAGCTACGTTCCGGATTAGACCTCTCAATGTAACCAAGATTAAGTCTACAAAAAATAAACCTTCCGTAAATGAAACAGAATTCATCTTCATTTGCTGAGAAATATCTTGGAACGAAAAAGTTTATTGAGTTAATTAAATAACAAAACATTATTAGAGAATGGATTCTGGAATTATTAGGAAGAGGTGAATGGAATCAAGTAAAGCTAACAAAAACATAACCAATAGATGGAGACAAGAGAAGGAATTATTATTTTTGGTACGAGATTCTTGTTTTTTTAGGAAAACAAAGCGACGAAAGGCCTACCACAACCACGAAAATAAGCACAAGAACAAGGTGAAAAAAAAAGAAGGGGAAGTAATTAGATTTTTGGTGTTTTTTCGAGATCATCTTTGATTGTTGCAATGAATTCGAAGTAGGCTCTTTCCAAATCATCATTGATTATCACTTGGTCGAATAGAGATGGGTTTTTCTCGACTGAAAAAAATAAACTAATTAGGTTTTTTTTCAAAGATATTTTATTTTATAGGTTCATTCATAACGTGAACAATGCGAGTGATTTCTAAATTTTCTTTCAATTCTAATTTTTGATGCATAAATCTACAATATCAAAAATTGTATAGCCCTAACTTCCGATTTTCGACCTCGCTTTTCATACAAATAAGATGTGAACAGTGGAAAAAATTTGAGATATTGAAAATTACATTTTCTGAAACCCCAAAATATTTATTAAGTTTCCCCGAAAAACATACTAACCATACTGCATTCAGATCCGTGCAGGTGCCCATCTTGAAAATACACAGTGGTTTTCAAAAAGAAAGAATATACTGTGAAATAACAGAAAAACAAAATTTTGACACAAATTTTCCAAAATCTCTGGGATTTCTTTTTTTTTTGGAAAAAAAAATTCTACGCCTTCAAATGTTCCTCTATTTTACAATGTGAAATTTTCCAACCCCCAAATCACACCGTGATTATGACACACTCTGAATCAGGTATGATACTAACCTTCGATAAGATCTTCTTCTGCATGTTTTAAACGCTTTTGGAGTGTTTCTTCGGTTTCAGTTCCTCTTGCTCGAAGGCGCTCTTCCTATAAAATAATTGAATATTTTCCTACTAAGTATCGTTTTTTTTCGAATATTCTTACCAATAGTTTGATGGATGGCGCGCGTATGAGAATATATCTAGCGTCTAAGTGGCTATTCTTGATATTTCGAACACCTTGAAGCTCAATGTCCAACACACAGATTTTACCAGTTTTCTCGACTTCTTCGACCGCCTTTTTGCTTGTACCATAAGTGTTTCCACCGAAAGTTGCATGTTCGATGAACTCACCATTTTTTATCATCTCTTCCATGGCTGATTTTTCAGTGAAATGATAGTGGGTCCCATTTTTTTCTCCCTCACGAGGTTGACGAGTTGTGTCTGAAAGATATACATTTTGAAGAAAAAACTGCACGTGATAAATTCACAATGTTCTTGAATTTTGATAAAAATGAAATCATGATAAGAGTTATCAATAAAATGTCAAAACCCGGTCACAAATTTCATGTTATTTCGTGTCTTACTTACTTAAGAAAACATAATTTATTTTTGCATTGAAACTACATGAAAAACGTCATTTTTTCTTCTTCATAGACTTTTTTAGCTTATACTAGATACTTAATCATTTTAACCATGAACATGGTACATACATGGTATTGAGACCTTTACATAGGAATGCAAAACCCTTTATTAAATACCGGATTGAGAAAATTTCTCATCAATTATAATCATATTTTATTTCTTTCTCACATAAAAATTTAATTTTTTGAAAAACAGAAAATTTAAACTGTCTTGTAATATTTAAAACATGAATGTGATATAAATATACATTTTTGTTGTAAAAAAAAAACTAGACACAAAAAAACTCACGTGAAACACTGAATGCAAAACTGTCTGGATATTCCTTCATCGCTCTTGTAAGAATCGTACTTTTTCCTCCTCCAGATGGTCCGGACAACACAATCGGTCGACAAGGCATTTTTCGAACTGAAAATAGTTGAACCTCATTTTCCGCGCACTCTTGGTTACCCTTGGGAATAAGTAATGCTACATGAGTTAGTCGCATGTTAGAAAATGTGTTTTAACAATGGAGCGCGTTTACACGTAACACAACCACTTGATGTTCGAATGTGTTTGTTATCTTTTCCTATGTTATATTTATCATATCAGAGAAAAAGGGACACATGAGGGAAAACGAACTTAACTTGAACAGTAAACCCTTAAATAATATGTTGGAAATAACGAGCATGTGGTAGAAATTAATGCAAAAAAAGTGACTCTAGTTTTATTGTCTAAGTTACTAATTTTGTATCAATACAAAAATCATAGTTTTCAATAAAAGTAGATTGGAGCTCATTTTTTTTCTGATTTAATTTTACCTTTTCAGTTTCTAAACAGACACTGAAAATACAATGCGAGTATGATGAAAAATTCTGCTTAGTTTTTTTTTTTTGAAAAGTTCAGCAAAAAATCTAGAAAAAAAATGAGGAAAACAGATTTTGATATAAAAATGTTTTAAATTGGATTTTTCCATGTCGCCAAAAAAATCAATAATCCCACTGACAAAACAGCTCAAAAAAGAGAAAAAAACGTATAAACCTTTTATTGGTTTTAGGCCAACTCTATAATTATGTTCGATTTAGGACATATATTTTATTGAAAATTGAATGTAAATTAACTAACTCTGCATCGCGAATTTTCTCAAGAAACGAAGTTTCTCCAATTTTTCAGTGAAAAATATTAGGCCACTAATTTTGGAATCTCGGAAATGAAAATAAGTGTGCGTGAAATAAAATGCGGAGTACGCAAACAGGCACTATCCAATGCACACAAGAAAAAAAACGGTTAATTTTGCTGGGTTTTTAGAGGAAAAGGTGAACGGAATGCTAAATTGGTGTAAGGAAATAAAAAGACGCACTGGAAGAAGACACTGCGCATACATCTAATAATTATCGCCACGTCTTCTTCAATCCGGCTGTTTTGTTGTCTGAACTCTCCACAAGAAGTGCACTATTTTCTTGTACAGCGTGTGCAGATGTTAAATAATATGGAAAAAAGAAGGAAGGATGACCTTTATTGCAAAAAGGGTGGTTATTGTTATCATTTGTCATTTTGAATTGGGCAATAGAATCAAAAGTTCACCAAATTCCGTTTCTTTTAAACAACAAGTAATTATTATTTTTATAAGATTATAAAAATACTTACTTTGAATGAAAACAGAGAATGTCCTGCCGAAATATTTACTCATTTCTAACAATGAATTTTTATCCAAAAATTTCACGTGTACTTTGAAAACAAAATAAAAAAAATACCTTCGCGACTTTTGTTTCGTTTTCTTGCGTGATGAAGTAAGAATAAGGTGTACATTTCGAAGAAAAAACTAACAAAAAAGAATTTTCATAATCTTCTGATAATTATCCATCTATTCATTTTTCCATTGAATTTATCCGTCATGGGATTTATTTTTATTGAACTTTTTGTTGCGAGTAAAAAAACTTACAATATTCATTGATGGTCATTTTGTGAAAGAAGGAAAGAGGGTCAAGCAAATATTGCCAAAAAAGCGAGTTCTTATCAGTTATATATTTTTCGTGCGATAGAACAGCATCTTAGAAAATGTTGAAAAATTGTCATTATCAATTATTTTCTACGTAGGAAAAAAAAAGCGAAACTAGTCCAACAAAACTCTAAAAAAAAATCCTCAACTAATCAAAATAAAATACAAATCTGCGCGAAATAATCTAAAAATCTTCTTTCGTTTCAACTCCGCCTTTTCCTACAGTATCCTTCTTATCCAGCTCTAAAACTCTTAAAAGTATCATGCGTGTTTGAATAATAAATGTTATATAAATATTTCGGCAGAGAAATAGTGAGCATTTTATGAGAGACATGGAATCCGGCTTATTTATTACGTATTAAAAATATGTATTAGTCAAAATCGCATTTTTCAAATAACATTCATATGAAAAAAAAACACCAGCGCGACACATTTGATACGTTTATAAAAAAAATTTATTTCCCTAAAACAAGAAAAAAAAAACAAACAATACGTTCAATATTTACATGACAATGGTTGTATATTCAATTCTTTTTGAATGCTTTCCAAGCTTTTGTCAAAATGCTTTTCCCAATCAAAGGCTAAAAATAGTCGCGCATTTTGTGCTTGTTCTATCACCCAAGGAAGATTGATTTCCAGTAGTTCTTGCCGGTTTCTAATGCCAAATTTTAATAAGTTTTCTGATAATTTTAAAAACAAACTTGGTCAGAAGTCGTGCTCCTCCAAATATTCCTCCAGTTATACACATTGGTAACCCGAATTGTATTGCTTCAAAGTACTTTACAGTCACTTCTCCTAACATATTCGTCTTTTGTTCTAAGGCGATGTGAGTGAAGTCGTGGGTTTCACGATATCTGAAAATCAATTTGAATATGCAAAAGGTGATTAACTTTCGAATACCTTTGCATAACATATAAATGCTCTAGATTATCAATATATTTCACTGACGGTCTGGCATCTGGGCTTGTTTTCAACGTATCCAAAAATCTAGAGAAACAACACTTGTGTTACTTACGGTGAAATTAACAATAACTCACTGTGAATATTTTTTACCGAGAGTGTTATCGGGTAAACTTGCCAGATACTTTCTATCAATGGTTTCATTGGAAATTCTCGGTTTCTCATTAAGAAGTTTTTTACCAGTCACATCAGATTCCATTCGTTTTCTGAAATATATCGTTTTTTTTTAAATGGGTGAGCCTAGGAACCTGAGATTTTCCAAAATAGGAGATATTGCTGTTGTTTCACCCATTGCAGCAACCATATCACCTGAAAGCAGAAATTGACATCATCGGATGAAAACAGAGAATCATTGAGGGATTTTTATCTTCCCACGCAAACTTTTAAAAAAAATCACGAATTATTTTTTTGCATTTTGGAAATTACGTATTATTTCCTGGTCAGTGATTGCTTAAAAATAATGCGGCTCGGAAGTTTTTGCTTATTAAAAAAACTACAAGCAAAAAAATGGTTCGTAAAAAAGTTAATACACACAAACCTCTTTTCGGATCAGTAATAGCCGCAGCTGCACTTCCGATTCCCATCAATATCCTCGAAATGGGTGTCAATGGTACATGTGTATTGTATAATTTATTAGACATTCTGAACTGAGTTTGCCTGGTCCTTTAGTTGAGCCAAAATGGAAAAATAAAACATGCGAAGGTAAACGTATCCAGACGAAAGACCAAACAACATAGTGTATAAAATACTTTATGCGTGCATTAAAACTTTAAATCTACATTCAAAAATGAAAGCTACAAATAATGAAGTTAAACGATTTTTTTTCATACAAGTTGATTTATTGGGCGGCTGACAATGCATCGACTCCTGGCAAGACTTTTCCTTCTAACAATTCCAAACTGGCACCACCTCCTGTGGAAACGTGCGATACTTTGTCTTCGGTGTTGTATTTTTTGGCAGCGGTTGCGGTATCTCCACCTCCTGAAAAATGAAAAATACGGAATTATAACTTATAACGAAAAAACAATTTGTTTCATTTCAACAGATCCAAATATGTTGTGATAATAAAATAATGCGTGATTCCAATCTTGTTTCAAAATTCTTCTTGAAACTAGACCCGTTCATGAAAAATAGCAAAATTTGAGAATTTACTATAATCACAGAAAATATCTAATGTTGTGAAACAGTAGACAGAGATAAACGTGTTTAACCACTTACCGATGATAGTGATGGCTCCGGTTGATGTGACTTTAACGACCTCATCCATCAATGATTTGGTTCCAGTGGCGAACTTATCCCATCTGAAAAATATAAGGTGTACGTAATGTTTTTTCTTCCTTCAAGAACATACTCGAACACTCCAGCTGGTCCGTTCCAAACAATGGTTTTAGCGCGTTGAATAGCGGCAGCGAAGATCTTGTTCGATTCTGGTCCTACATCCAAACCCATGAAACCATCTGGAACTCCTTCTTGAGCTGTCACAACCTTAGCAGAAGCATCTTCGGCGAACTTGTCAGCAATTACGAAATCAACTGGGAGATGAATTTGAACACCTTTCGCTTTAGCAGCTTCGAGCAATTCATTCACAATTTTGGCTCCTTCCTCATCATACAA
The DNA here is from genome assembly GCA_900536415.3 of Caenorhabditis sp. 38 MB-2015. NCBI lineage: Eukaryota > Metazoa > Nematoda > Chromadorea > Rhabditida > Rhabditidae > Caenorhabditis > Caenorhabditis quiockensis. The sequence goes on from LR553120.1 coordinate 202,349, forward strand.
TGAGTTACCAATCTTGACTCCTTGCGAAACTTTAAGGAATGTATACGCCATTCCACCACCAATAATCATTTCGTTGACCTTATCCAACATATTCTTGATCAATTGAATCTTATCCGCAACTTTAGCTCCTCCGAGAATAGCCAAAAATGGTCGGGTTGGATTGTCCAAAGCTTTTGAGAAGTATGAAAGTTCTTGTTTCAAAAGGAAACCACTGGCACGTTGAGCATGTTGAACGCCGACCATCGAACTGTGAGCGCGATGAGCTGTTCCGAAAGCATCATTCACATAAACATCTCCTAATTTGGTTAAGGACTCGCGGAATTTCTTGACAGCCTCTTGATCGGCTTTGACTTTTGCGCCATTTGCATCAACACCTTTTCCTTCTTCTTCGACATGATATCTCAAGTTCTCAAGGAGAATAACTGTTCCTGGGGCTGGATCGGCACATGCAGCTTCAACTTCTGAACCGACTGAATCGTTAAGGAAGACAACATCTCTGTAAGAAAAAGCGTTCAATGAAATACAAAACATTAATTCATGCCTGTTTAAGAGTTTTTTGAGCTCTTCAGCAACTGGCTTTAGAGTGTATTTTTCCTGTGGGCGGCCATCCGGACGACCTAAATGAGACATGAGAACGACTGATTTTGCTCCATTTTTCAATGCGTACTGAAAAAAAACCACAGATATGGACCTTTTCTAAATTTTAGTTACAAACCTCAATAGTTGGAAGGGCAGCTGTGATACGTTGATTGTTAGTGATTTTACCCTCCTTCAATGGTACGTTGAAATCGACACGGATCAAGACGCGTTGCCCGGCGAGAGTGAGCTGAAAAAAAAACACGATGAACAAGTTAAAACGCTAAGCAAACTCACTTGATCAATAGCTAATTTGTTGAGAGAACTCATTTCGATTCTATAAACAAAAAATTATTGAGAGAAGAACTAAAAAGATAAGAAATGAAAACTGTTTTTGTTTTCATGTGATGATAGAAGACCGGAGATCAAAGTGAACAGTTCACACAAAGAACTACAACGTTTTGAAATTTAAGATGGAGTTTGAGAAATTCGAATGAGGTTCGAAACAACGAAAAACACACAAAACAAAAATAAACGTGCAAAACGGCAGATTTTTGCCAGACAACTATGTTCTTCTCTTATTTTCTGTTGAACCACACAAAAAAAGTATTGAGAACAGAGAGAAAAGAGATGTTTAGAGAAAGGCGGAAAACGGAATTTTATTGACGGCTCTTAAACCGCGCAAGTTCACTTGAGAAATTTATTGATTATGAGAGAAAAATTTAATCTCCACATAACACCTTGATTGTAGTAATTTGGAAAACAGCAGTTTTGAAACTAAGAATACCAAACTGCACGAACGCCACTCGAGCGGTGGTGAAATCTCAAACTTGATGTTGAAAAAATGACCGAAATATCGTGAATCTCATGAGAAAATATTTGTGAACAGAAGAAAACAAGTTCTTATATCGAGTGAGAAAAAAGAAAACAAAGAACCGTTTTGTTTTTTGAAAAAAAAAATTCAAATCGCGCCAAGAGAACGCGAAACACGCCAGTCATTCAATTTTGCGGGAGTTTTTTTCAGTTTGAATTCAACGATTTGAAACTATCTTTGCTTCTCAGCACGAAAACTACCGTCTATCAACAGTGTCGAAAACGCCCGCGATTTTATTCTGCTTTGAAATTTAAGTTGTTCATTTTGTGTAAAGCCTCAGTTCCCGAAGATTCCACAATGTCCGTCTCTCTGAACTCTCTTTACTCCTACAACGATGCAGTGAAGAAATGGAATGAAGTCGGAAATGAAGATGAACCATTGCCTGATCCAGTTGTTATTGTAAGTTAAACAAACTTTCGGAGTACATAATTTAGCAAAAACTGCATTTGCAGCTTGATAAATATCGAGTTCGTCTGATTCCGGCGAAAAATATTCCTATTTTGGAAAGCCATTCAAACATCGGAGCGATTGGTTTTCCCAATGACAATTTCATTGTTATTGACTCAAAAATCCCGCAAATTTCGAGGAGCACATTGAGGAATCACTACGACGACGAAATATTTGATGAGAATGCGATGGATACAACGGAAAATAAGGAAAATGACATTGGTCCTCTTCATACTTCATTTCTAACTCTGGAAAAGTTGAAATTGAGAACTGGAACTGAAACAGATGAGGATTTTGTTCCGTTCGAATGTATTGAGTCTTTTGATTGCAAGCCAATTTCATTGAATGAATCAGCCATCGTTGAATCTGCGTAAATTTTTTCTAATGAAAAGTATAGTTCTTGATTTTTTTTTGCAGAATTCTGAGCGGTGGACTTTTTGATGACGAGGTTTCGATTATTCCTGTGGTCATTTCTACAAAGTCCAATTCATTACCAATGATTTCATGGAAGTTTTGTCGTTATAATTCTTCTAAAAATAACACAATCACTGGAATCACTAGAATTCTTGGCCATGCTTGTGATGAAACCAAAAATCAAGTTGTGCAGTTGCATGGGGCTTTTCCAAGTCGCAATTATTCTGAGTTCAACGAATTTCGAGCGACTTACAATATCAAGCGTAAAACCGTGACAGAAAAACGAAAAAATCCCGGAGAAGTTGTAATTGATATGCGATGGACAACAGGAAATCCTCAAGAATTTTTATGTCCACCACCGAGCTCAACAATGTGTAACGTCAAAATTGATTTGGGCTGGTCTGATACACGTTTCTTCAGAAACATTGACTTACACGGTGAGATGTTGTTCATTCTGCAACTAGCTGATGTGTTAGCTAATCCTCAAAAAGATGTCGTTTTTGTTGGAAGTGGAACCCCTTATGAACAGTTACGCGCCGAGCTAGATGAAGTTATTAGAGATGGTTCAAGAAAGAATGAAGTTTTTGGAGTAACCGTTGGAGAATTGGAAATCACGGAGAAATTGTGGAAGATCCTCTATAAATGTTCCGATATTGAGCAGGTCGCAAACCTTCTGCGCACTTTCTTCACAGCTCTCAATTTCGCATCGATTTCATCGCAAGTTCATTACGACAATAGAAGTCGGTTGGCTCAGTTGATCGTGGCATCAAAAAGTGGAGAGTTCCGTATTCCAAGATTGGAAAAGTTGAATACTGTCGAAATGATTATGGAGATTGGAACAGAATATCTCAAGAGACAACTCATATCAGATTTTTCTTCAAAGATACAATTATCAGCCGATGAGTTAGAAATTACGATTAAAAATTGTGAAAAGGAAATTAGAAAGAGTTATGAGGAAGCAGAATCACGTGCCATTGCTCTTCTGCCGATCAGTATGGCGCTTGCCACGATTTCGGAAATTCTAATTATGATTCACGAGGATTCGAAAAGTCGTATTCCGGAAATTGCACGGTTAGTTTGGTCAGAAATTTGAACGTTCCCCATTTTCAACACGTAGTTCAGAATCAGAAAAATTGTAACTGTTGTTTCCGGTATAATATTCAAAAAATATTTCCCACTGTAGAAAATTTTTTGTGCACTAAAACAAAACAGGTTTATTTTCATTTCCACGATATCATCGAAATATTGTTTCAGAAAAGTGATTGCCGAACATGTATCTTCGCTTTTGTCGCAATTGGGTCAGACAAAATACGAGTTCATTTATGAGCAACGTCTCGATTTGTCATCTCTTGCTCCAAACGTGTTCACTAGTCGTCGTCCATCAGTCTGGAGATGCGAAACAAGAAAATCGCATGGAAAAACCCAAGTTGCAAAAATGATGACATGTTTGAAACTTGAAATGGAACTTGAATTTGTCAATGATTTGGTAAAAGCGCATCGCCCACCAATAAAGGTAGATTTAATGATTTAATTTTTTCAATCACTAAAAACTTGCTTTTACAGGAGGTTAATCAAAATGGAGAAAAGGTTCAGCAAAAACAAGATTCCGATTACACAGTATCACATACATGTTTCACGTATCACCAAAAAGTTTGAAGCTCAATTTTTATTATTAGTTTTATAATTTTCGTGTAAATAATACTTCATAAACTTTTTTCAATCTCTTTTTTTTTGTTTATTTAAAGGTAAGATACCTTTTTGAGTTATCCACTTCTTTTGTACTTCATAAGTAAAAGACCCTACGTTATTCACACACAATACATAATATAATGCGGTGTGTTGCAAAAAATCTATGCGGACACTAGCCGAACTGCAAATATGGGAGGGACTTCGTAAATCGACACGTCTTCATTTTCCTTTCTTTTCTGTTTTTCAGCTCTAATGTTCAAGGTTTTTTATACTTTTAACACGAAATAAATTTTCCAGATCGAGATGTCTAAAGAAATTGATCAAATGACTGAGCGTTTAAAAAAGCTCACAACAGATTTGAAATCGACGTTGAACGAAGCTATAACAAAACCAGTTACGTCGGTACCTCAACAACAACAACCATATAGACAGAAAATCGAAAAACTGAGCTCAGAAGTATGTTTTCAGTAGTAATTTTCAAAAAAAAGGAAACATTTTCAAATTGATATTCAGGTTGTTGACTCAAATCCCTACAGTAGATTGATGGCTCTTCAAAGAATGGGAATCGTCAAAGACTACGAGAAAATTCGTGAAAAAACTGTTGCGGTTGTCGGCGTTGGCGGTAAATTATTCTATATTAAACAAAAAAAAGTATCTCAATAATTACAGGTGTTGGAAGTGTTGTTGCTGAAATGTTGACGAGATGTGGGATTGGAAAGTTGATTCTTTTTGACTATGATAAAGTTGAGCTGGCGAACATGAATCGATTATTCTATCAACCGCATCAGTCCGGCTTGAGCAAAGTTGAGGCAGCTAGAGATACTTTGATGTGAGAAAAATTGAAAAAATAAATAATATACGAGAGATTTACAGACATGTAAACCCTGACGTTGAAATTGAAACACATAACTTCAATATAACCACTATGGAGAACTTTAACAAGTTTGTTGGCAGAATAACGTGAGTTTTTCCCAATTTTTTATTTTTTTTTACAAAATTAACTTCCAGAAATGGTTCCCTTACGAATGGCAAAGTTGATCTTGTACTCAGTTGTGTAGATAATTTCGAAGCTCGTATGGCAGTTAATACAGCATGTAACGAAGAGAACCAAATATGGATCGAATCTGGGGTTTCCGAAAATGCGGTTTCCGGACATATTCAATACATTGAACCAGGAAAAACTGCTTGTTTTGCTGTATGTTTTGAAACCATAATTATCCAAAAGTAGTAGTTTTTCAGTGTGTTCCACCATTGGTAGTTGCTTCGAATATTGATGAAAGAACACTGAAAAGAGAAGGTGTTTGTGCTGCATCTCTTCCAACCACTATGGCTGTTGTTGCAGGATTTTTGGTTATGAACACATTGAAGTGAGTTTAATGTTTTCGAAACAAGTTTTCATAACTTTGTAACAATAATAAAATCCAGGAAGATTCCCGTTAGACCTGATTCCCTGATTCAATAAAAACCTAAAAAGTTTGTTGCTGTCTGCTTCGAGTGTCGATACTTTTTTTGAAAAAGATTTTGGAGCTACAGTAACCCCACAGTACAAATTTTATCACGAAAATTTGTGCACTACAACTTAAAGATTAGTGGTAAGGCAGATACAAATGAACTTGAAGTCTAACCGTCCGATGACGTAAAATATTTTTAGAATTTTGATGTAGACTCGAAAAAATGAAATGTTTGAAGCACAAGATAATTTTCGCGCGCTTCGTAATGCGATGATATTTAATAAAACAAAACGCGGATAATTGTTTTTTTCCTTTAGATATTTGTTGCAATTCGGCGAAGTTTCTCCTTACGTGGGATACAATGCTCTCCTCGACTTCTTCCCTCGTGATAGTATCAAACCAAATCCATCATGCGACGATAGACATTGCTTGATTCGACAGAAAGAATATCAAGAACGACTAGCCAATCAACCAATTGAAATTGTCGAAAACTCAGCACCGGAAGAGGACATTGTAGTTCACGAGGAAAATAATTGGGGGATCGAACTAGTTGATGAATCTGTTCCAGTGGCCGCAACCACTTCCAGTGTGCAAACCTTGAATAAAACAGCTGAAGGCTTGAAATACGCTTACGATGCACCAGAGAAAGTGGAAGAAGATCAACAGGTAAAATTGTTTTTACAACTAATTTCAAACTGACTTCATTTTAGCCTGCACCTTCTGGAAGCTCTGGAAACTTAGCTGATCTTATGGCACAGTTGAAAAGATTACAAAATTGACTATGAATGTATATTTACTTGTTAATTGCTTTCTTTTTAATCGTTTCATATTTCTGGGAAAATTATTAGTCAAATCTATCATAGGTATTCATTTTCTTTTGTCTGTTCATTTGCATAGTATTTTAATTTAAACTGTGATTTTATGTGAATCGTTCCAATTTTTATTTATAAAAATTTAAGTTATAGATAGGAAACATTGAGTTATTCTATATAAGGCACACTACAACATTCCATATTATTATCATACTATTCGACCCGTGAAATGAAACAAAAAGAGATAGAAATTTAGAGATCGTAACGCGATGGACCACCTTCTAACTTGATTTCTAGTGTCTCGAAACGCATGCAGAGATATTCACCGAGTACTGTACATATCGTAACGGATATTATTTGAAGAATCCACCTGAAAAAGGTAAAATTTTATTTTTGAAGAAAACATTCAAATTAATGAGTTGTTTCCCCAATTTTGAGAAATTTCAGAAAATGTTTTTTATTTCCGTTCTGACGACTGAGACATAATGGGCCCATTTATGAACAATGCTTTTTTGGAAAAAAAAAATCAATTTTTCGGCAATTTTATTGTTTTATGAAAATTTTCCTACATTTAAGTTATGCAAACGGAAAATAATTCTTTTGGGTTTTGGACAGCTTTTTTCATGCTGAAAATTTATAGAAAAAAAGAAGCAGGGTAGTAGCAACAAAAGTTTTTTTGTACTTTAGTTGCTTATATAGTAAATACTATTCGTTGAATTTTTCGAAAAGTATGAGAGAACTTACCATGTGAATTGTGTTGGAAATGATTGATTATATATAATAACTAGAATCAGGTGGAATACGTGAGCAGTACATGCGAAATCAAGACATTGTTTTGCTCTTTGAACAATTTTTGCAAGACCAAACGATACTCCGACTGAACCTATTAGTTGAACAATTGCCATTAACCTTTGCGTCTGAATTTTTTTTTTTGAAATAAAGATTTTCGTAAACTTCAGAACTCACTTGAACAGTGAATATCGAAGATAGAAACGGTTCATATCCAATAAATCCGAAACTGATCAGCAAGGTGGTTTGTACAAAATAAAAAATCGATTGTAAACATATCATTTGACTTATTAGAAGTGTAGGATCCCATACAAATTGGCGAAACGAAGACATCCCTGGAAGAAAAACAAGAATGAATGAATGGGATTTTCCACGTCGTATTTCGACACAAAAAATTAGAAGAAGTGCATACACAACAAGCATTTCATATGACGACTTTTTTGGCGGGATTGGTGGGAAGGCGCTAATTTTTGCAATTATGAAACACATGGACGTAAATATTTTAATGTATGGTTCGAATTTTGAAAATTGTTGCTACTGAAATTCTGATTCTCATTCTAAAATGATCGAACATTTCAATAAAGTAACAAAAAATTCTTTCCAATAATTTTCTACAATAAATTTTGGAATTCGGAATGTTCGGAAATTTGCTGGATTTTTTTTGGGAATTTATTCCTTTTATTATTCTTGAAACATGTTTTCTTGTTAGGATACCAATTTAAAATAGATGACAATCGCCGTCTTGCTCTCTTTCTCTAACTCTCTATTGCGAAATTTCACTTTTTGTTGTTTCTCCTAACCACAAGAATAGCCCAACTTTTTTCAACTGACCGAAAACCTCAATCGATTCTCACTTTGATTAACTAAATATTTGTTCTTTTTTTGGTATTTGGTAAATATGAGATTTCATTCATTCAGACTTTTTATTTATCTCAATAAATTTTCATAATAAAACTCGCAACTTTACTATCTTCTCTAGAAATTTATGGAGTCACGAGATTTCCGCTCAAAAAAAACCGAATGGTGAAAAATTCACACCACCATAGTTTTTCTTCAAAGGAACAACGATGTATTTTTTCGTGTCCTCTTCACCGATGTAGTACTGTAGCTGAAAATACAAATTAGTTTCTTTGTTTTTCTGTTGGCCCTATTTTTTGTTTCTCGAAAAATTTTCAATCAGGAATAAAACAATATTGTTTAGTATAATGTCGGACTGGGACTTCATCGACGAAGTTGATATACTACCGAAGCTTCCACCTAATTTTGACGAACTTCGAGAGTCAAAGAAATGGCAAGAAAGAAAAGAAGCTCTCGAAATTTTATTGAAGTTGGTCACCGATAATGAACGCTTATCGACAAAAGTTTCATATGCAGAACTAATTGGAAACTTGCAGACGGTTTGTTTTTTTTTCAATTATTCTGAAGAAATGTTTTCGAACGGAAAACTGCTAACGGATGTTTCATTTTTAACAAAAAACTGATAGGTTTCAGTAAGGTTTCTTCAAATTCACATTCCGGGTATTTTCATTTTCATCCTTATCGAAATTTATATTTTTCAAGATTTTGGCTAAAGATGCAAACATCAATTGTCAAGCATTGGCAGCCAAATGCATCGGAAAGTTCGCAACTGGATTAAGAACTAAATTCGCACCATTCGCAACTCCACTTCTGCCAGTGATCTTTGATAAAATGAAAGAGAAGAAGCCAATGCTTCGTGAACCGCTTGTAGAATGCTCTAATGATGTCGGTCGAACAATGTCATCTCTGGAATCCAGTCAAGAAGATATTATTGCCGCATTTTCGAAGCCGAATCCACAAATTAAACAGCAGACTGTGCTTTTCGTAGCGAGACAGTTGGATATTCTTGCACCAGCTAAACAACCAAAAGCGCTTATCAAAGCAATTGTACCAATAATCGGAAAGTTGACTGGTGATGCTGATTCAGATGTCAGAGAAGCTGCTATTGTTGCACTTGGAGCAGTCTCTAGATTGATTGGTGAGAAGAATGTCAAAAGTCTTCTTGGTGATGCATCATCTGATGATGCCAAAATGAAAAAGGTTTGTAGTAATACATTTATAAATAATCAAGTATTCCAATTCAGGTAGCCGAAGCAGCTGAAAAATCAGCAGCAACGTATGCCGAAGAACAAGCGAAAAATGCTCCGCCAGCTCCCGCTGCTGCAACCACAGCTTCATCTTCAAAAGCTTCTGCTTCTCCAGCGTCACGCGGTGCTTCATCCACACAAAATGCTACTGTTGCGGAGCCACAAGAAGCTGACCCATGGGACTTTTTAGATGCCTTTGATGTTATTGAGAAAATTCCAGATGGATTTGATACAAATATTGAAAGCAAAAAATGGCAAGAAAGAAAAGAGGCATTAGAGGGACTCTTGAGTTTGATGACAGCAAATCCGAAATTGGAACCGAAAGCCAATTATGGCTCGTTGGTAGAAAAGTTGCAAAAGGTATTGGCGAAAGATGCAAATATCAATGTTGCTGCATTAGCTGCGAATTGTCTGACTGGCCTTGCAAATGGTCTCCGAACAAAGGTAGTTTTTGTTGTCTTTTCGCGAAAAATTCAATTACTTTTTAGTTTTCTCAATTCGCCACATCAGTTGCTCCAACGATTTTCGACAAATTTAAAGAGAAGAAACCTACATTGAGGGACCCGCTTATTGTTTGTATTGATGCTGTTTTGACCACAACAAACTTGGAAGTTCTTGCTGAAATTGTTCTAGAAGCCCTCGCCAAGCCTAATCCAAGTATCAAAACTCAAACGGATTTGTTCCTTCAGCGCAGTTTCATGAAACTCAACTCACAAACAATGCCCAAAAAATCGCTCAAATCATTTGTGCCACTTCTCATCAAACATTCTGGAGATTCAGATTCCGAAGTCAGAGATGCCTCTTATGCAGCAATGGGTGCAATGATGCGAGCAATCGGAGAAAAACCATCTCTATCTCTTCTGGCTGATATTGTCACTGACAATCTGAAAATGACAAAAATAAAAGAGTATCATCAAAAAGCTTTGGAGGAGGCAGGACCAGCTGAAATTGCTGCCATGGTCCAATCTATTCACAAATCAGACGTAAGTGAAGCTTTTTTCGTCGTTTGTAGCTTGTGATTGTGTTCGTGATTTGTAATATTTAGGCTCCAATAGCATCTTCGACCCCAAAATCTAAACCAGGACCACCGAAAAAAGTCGTTGAGGAACCAGTGGAAGAAGAATCCGAAGAAATAGAAGAAGAGGTTTGATGTTGTAATTTTATAATGTTTAGCCCCATATCACACTCAAATGGAATGTTAAAAAAAGTTTTAGAAACACAAAACTGTTCTGGGAAAGATTTTTTGAAACTTATATTTTTACAAAAATTGAACCTCGGGATATATTCGGAGATGATGAATCCAATAAAAACGAATATATTGCGTTATTATAAATTTTGCCACAGTAAAAAAAATAACTTTTCGAATTTACAGCCTTTGAAACTTCCTGCTGGTGGACCAAAGAAAGAGGAAAAGAAAAAACCTTCACCACGTGAAAACGCAGAAAACGAACCCCCAGCACCGCCAAAACAAGAACTTTTACTCGCGGAGAACAATGAGAAGGCACAACGTATTTCGGACGAGAGAAAATTGAAACTTGTGAAATGGAATTTCCAAACTCCTACCGATGAGCACATCAGCCAGCTTCAAACCCTGTTGAGTGCACAAGCCAAAGTTTCGTTGATGTCTCAATTGTTCCACAAAGATTTCAAACAACATTTATCTGCTCTGGATTCCTTGATAAAGGTATCGATTACTCGACAGTTTTCCTAATTTTCGAATGTTTCAGCTTGCCGATGTTGCACCAAACGCTATTATTGCAAACAGTGATCTATTGCTGAAATGGTGCACACTCCGATTCTTCGAAACTAATCCTGCTGCCCTCATCAAAGTTCTCGAGTTCAGTCGTGTTGTTGTCACACTCATACAAGAAACTGAAACACAAATGTCGCAAGAAGAAGTATCTTCTTTTGTTCCTTATTTGTTGCTAAAAACTGGCGAACCCAAAGAAAATATGAGAACCGCCGTCCGGAACATCATCGATATTCTTTCTTATATTGTTGGACCACTCAAATTGACACCAATGCTCATCGGTAAGCTGATCGAAGAAAAACATGGCGAAGTAGTTTTTTTCAGATGGTTTGAAGTCCAAGAATGCTCGACAACGAACTGAATGCCTTTTGGTTATTGAGTCCTACATTAATACAGCTGGAGTGATTCCATTGAAGTCGTTGGTGAGTTTTGAAATGTTTATACTCACAGAAATAAATTGATTTTCAGAATATTGAAAAGACTGTAGCTGTTTTCGTTGGCGACAAAGACGTGAATGTGAGAAATGCAGCTATAAATGTGCTTGTTGCTTGTTTCAAATTTGAAGGAGATCAGATGTGGAAACAAGCTGGTAGAATGGCAGACAAAGACAAATCCTTAGTCGAAGAACGAATCAAACGATCTGGAGTGAAACCGGGAAGTGGAGTTGCTAGTGATATTGGTGGAGGACCGAAACCAGGCGGGCCAAAGATTGTTGTTCCACAACAAGGTTTGTTCCACTCATTCATAACAAAGCAACCCTGTGTTTTTAAGGTGGAACAGTTGTGCGACCACGTTCCCGCACCCGTGAACCAGAAAACGGTTATGATGATGCTAAAAACTCGACATTTGTTAGAGAAGTCGAAGAACAACATGTCCCTAGAAGTACGTCTCGTTATGCACTTCGTGAAGATGATATTAGTGGCGCATTCTCGCGACTAGCCAACAATTCGATTCTTCAACCTGTAGTAGCACCTCCATCGTCTAAATGGACTGGACATCAGCCAATCAAGTGAGCTACTCACGATAATTCTGAGGTTCATAAATTTCTACATTTTAGGCGAACAAATTCATCATCATCGATTTCTTCGATTGACACATCTGATCAAATTCAAAGAAGTATCAATAATATTTCGTCAAGCTTGTCCGATGTTGCTCAGGATGCACTCTATCAAGTTACATATGTTTTAAATCAACCAGAACAACGTCATTTAGTTGATCGACAAGCTGATTTAGTATTCAGAGCATGTGCCGCGCAGTTCGATATCATGTTGGAAGAGTTTAATTCGGACAGAGATATTACTGGAAAGATGGAAGCTTGTACGCAAATGCTTTTTATTGTGAGTAATGGAAAATACCTTTTACCATAATTCTCTTTCTTTTAGTTGTTAGGAGGAGTTGACCAAGATTCGAATCTCGAGCCTTTAGTTGCATCTATCGAAACTGTGAAATCGATCATTATCAGTGTTTTACGGTGTATCATTGGAATTGGAAACACCGATGCTGGATACTCTATGGCTCGTAATTTGAATCGTCTCGCAATGCGCCTTATTTACCGAGTTGAACTTTCAAATTTGTTGTGTGGTTTGGTTTCTGCAATGACTGAATCATTCAGAAGATACAACAGCGTCACTACTCTTTTGTCAAAGGTTAGTTAGTTCAGTTTCTGTCGAAAATACTCGAAAACTAATTAGTGCTAAAATTTTGACGGATAATGTTAATGCTCCAAATTTTGTGACCTCACATTTTTCATTATGAAATCTCCTTTTATATTCTTCAGCTCGCATCGAAATGGTGTGATGAGTTGGAGAAACGAAGAACGCAAATGAGAGCTTCTGATATAGTCGAGCATTTCAACAGTTTCTACATTTGTACACTCGTCGAACAAAAGTTAAATATTGACAACGAGTATGTTCTGATGATGGACAATACTTTGGAACGCGTTATTATACAACAAGGTGAATATTTAATGGATGCGGCGAGACGTTTATCCACACCACATATGCATTTGACCAGTTTGATTAATAAAGTGTTGCAACAAATGAGAGAGCGAGGAATCCAACCAATTCTTCCTGGAACTGTAAGTTTCACTTGAGAAAAACGAACCTATTTTTAATTTCTCCTTTGCAGTTGGAAGATTTGAAAGTATCACCAAATGAAGATGAAACAATTATTGTTCGAAGTGAAGCATCTGTTCTTGTCGATAACATCATCCGAGATACTTCATATGCTTCAAAATATATTGAACAACTGAAAGCTTTGATTCTTTCCGATTCAAAAATGAACGTGGATTACTTGGAGTATACAAAAAAGCATATTCTTGGTGAAATGATAAGAGAATTGGTTGATTCGTATCAACCAAATTATGGTTCTCGATTATCGGTATGTTTCTTTTTTCCTCCAAATCGTTCTATTTTCATTTATAGACCGCTGGATTTTCTCCACTCAGTATTTTGAAAACCGCGTCACTCATGGGCGAGTTTGAAGAACCTAAACAAGCACCACCAGTCATGAACTTGTAAGTTTTACTAATTTTTTTAATTTCATAAAATTAAGAACCTTTTTCTGAATTTTTAATATCCGATATTCCTGCCCTTGAGGAGAGAGCGAACATTAATACTCTAAAACAAGCATAGTTCAATTTTTCAGTGAAACACCTTCAAGACGAGAAGCTGTGCCAGCACAAACCATTAGAAGAAATAAACGAACAACAATGTCTCGCGAACAACTTGCTTCGATCAAAATGCAGCTCGATCGCGTCAAACAACAATAAAGAAAATCGACATAATACGTGTTAAAGACCGGTAACATAAAAAGCATTTTCTTGTATCATCCCCGGTCATTTTTACCATTATCATAGGTATTGTTTTCATTTTTATTTTATTTAAATTTATTTATTTATGTATTATAGTAAACATTTATTTATTTGAGGTTCAAAAAGTATTATTTGCGATTATACGGTATTTTTCTCCTTGTAAATATTATATACGTTGAAATAATAACTGCGTCTATTTATAAACATACTCTACCAAAAGATTAATCCAGTCTCATTATTCCCCAAACATTGAAACACTCGGGTTTTTCCATTTTCGAAGAGCGATTTTTTTTCGGAAACTGGAAAATGATAAAATCTTTCTTCGACAACCAGGAAAAGATTTTATGATTATAGTTCGTTTTGGAGATTCGTACCAGATTACAATTTATTCATTCATATTTCCAGATAGTCTTTCGAAATGGTATGTTGAATATTTTGAAATTTTTGTTGTATGATGTCGGCAAAACATTTTTATGAGCCATTAATATTTTTCAATCGCCCATGTTCATTTTCAGCAGAAATCGAAAGTTTTGACAACAATGTTCTTTTTTTTCAAAAATAATTTCTTAAAATTGTCTCCGGAGAAAAAACAACTTCACTTGAAATCCGGTTTTTCCGCAAAAACAAAAACAATGTTTTTTTTCACTCAGAAAAAAGCATTGATTTTTTTCAGAAAAAAAACCGAAATTGAACCAAAAGCACTGTGCAAATAACTCGAAATGCCTTCGTTTTCATTTTTTACAAGTTGGCATTCGAGCGTATTTGCATAGTGTGTCTGGTGTCTCTTCATTAAAATAATTCTCTAACTCGTTTCCACGCACACTACTTTTCTGGCAAAATTTTACGAATTTTCGAGAAATTTTTCAAGCTCCGATTTTTTGAAAAGAAAGAGATTATTTCGTTTTTTTTCTCGAGTAGAAAGTTATCTCCCACACAAATCTCCTCAAATACTAATTTTTCAAGGAATCGAATGAATCTACGTGGATTTGTGTGAAGAATCGATTTTGGCTTCTTGCTCGTCCACATTCTCTAACAACTACAATGTCATTTTTTTCTAGAATTGGTTAGTTTTTTGGGGATAACGTCGAGTCTAAACTTTGCACATATTTTCGATTAGTTGGTTGTTTTTCTAACGCAATACAGCGTGAAACCACTGTTTCGTTCTCAATTAACAACATTAAACGTGTCGTTCTCATGGAAGTCTCATATTTCTGAAAACCTGGTTTTTCTCTAAAAAGTTCAAGAACTATAGAAAAACATAACGTTCAGACTCCCTCACTTTTCCGTTTTCAAGACTGTCTACATTTTCATGTTATGTTTTTTAACACAACTTTATTCCTACTCTTTTTCATTTTTGGTGTTTTCGCAGTCCAACAATACACATAATTTTGTCAAATAATTGCAAATCAAACTGGCAATCCAAATTAAATTTATTTTCTGTTCAAGAATTTTATTCAAGAATTTTACAAATTGATCAAGGTATAAATAAATGTGTGAATCATAGAAGAAAAAAATTCGATACAATTTTCCATACAAAAAAATTATGAAAGTTTTTGAAAGTGAAAAGAACCATTTTTTAAGAAAAAAAGAAATCATCATTTTGATACAAGAATTGTAAAGAACAACAAATATCAATTCATTTTCATATGGCAATTTCTGGTAATTTTTTTTAATACTAAGAATTAAAACTATGGTAATCGCGCGGTAGTGAGTGAGGTTTGAACGATAACATATTTTTCACGTCCATTTTGTATTATGTTTCGCCGATTCCATTAGATCATAATATATCATGCTTAATTATTCTTTCGGAGACATCAAACGTGTTCAAATTTTCGAAGCCTTGAGATTACATTGTTCCATTTTTCTTCTTTTACAATATGGAATTGATGTTTGAATCAAGATAAGCTAGAAGATCGGGTATTCGAAGGTGGAGAGATACGATGAAATCGTAATTTGTGTGTTTTACCTAATGTTGTTCAATTTTCAGTGTTATCATTATTGGTTTTCTGTATATTTGTACATTTTGTGTGTGGGGTTGCGACGGCGAATATAAATGGTGGATCAGCTAACAGAGAGTATATCGTTTCGCCAAAAAGTGAAGGAGAAGTTTCGGATATTGTTATTACAAATAAAACAGACGTATTAGGGTAAGTTGGTATCCATCTGAACTTGGAATATAGTAGTTAATGGATTACAGAGAGGCGATTGATGCCAACTCGACGAGTTTAGAGCAACACGGAGCAGCTATTGTGGGAAACATGTCTGAAGAGAAGAAAAGATCAATGGCCATCTTTTTTATTCTATTTGTGATAGTTCTGGCTACTCTCGTCGTTCATATGCTTATCATTTCCAAAATTCATTATATTCCTGAAAGCTTGGCCATCGTTATTTTAGGTAGAATTCAAACTCAAAATTTTCCGGTTTATTGAAAGTTTATTTTTCAGGTGCTCTCATCGGCTCAATTTTATCATATTCTCAACGTGACTGGAGCGAGATTGAGGCTCTATCTCCGGACGTATTCTTTCTCGTTCTACTACCGCCGATTATTTTTGAGAACGCTTACAATTTAAACAAAGGTTACTTTTTCTCGAATTTCGTGCCAATTCTAACCTTTGCCATTCTTGGAACTACTATCTCTGCCATGGTTATCGGAATTGGATTGTATATTCTGGGAGTGGTGAGAAACTCATCTGTGGAGCGCATCTTATTGGTCTCGTCATTTTCAGATTGGACTCGTTTTTGAACTTTCGTTTTTCGAATGTTTTGCTTTTGCTGCAATGATATCAGCTGTCGATCCAGTTGCCACGTTGGCAATTTTCCAAGCTGTCAAAGTCGAATCTCTTCTTTATATGCTCGTATTCGGTGAATCAATGCTGAATGATGCTGTTTCGATTGTTCTCGCAGCGACTGCCGTTCGACATTCGAAACCTCCCTTCGACTCAATGCTCACCTCAGAAATATTCACTAGCGCGTTTATTACTTTCACTGAAATGTTTTTCTTATCCGCAATTCTTGGAATTTCAATTGGACTACTAAGTGCTCTTCTTTTCAAGCATGTCGATCTTCGAAAGACTCCTTCTCTTGAATTCGCCCTTCTTCTAATTTGTTCTTATATTCCGTATGGTTTTGCCGAATCTCTGAATCTGTCCGGAATTATGGCTATTCTATTTTGCGGTATCACAATGTCTCAATATACCCGTCATAATGTCAGTCCAATAGCTCAAATAACATTCAGACATACATTCCGAACTATTGCTTTTGTTGCTGGTAAGTTTTTTTTTTTAATTCTATTATTTCTCATTTGTTTTTCTCACAGAAACTTCAACATTCGCCTACATTGGTATGGCATTTTTCACAATTAAATTGAACTTCCAACCATGGCTTATTTTTTGGAGCATTGTGAGTTTTTTCATTTGTATCCAGGTAAATTCCTTTTTCAGGTGCTCTGCCTTCTTGGTCGCGCGATGAATGTATTTCCTCTTTCGTATTGTGTGAATCAATGCCGAAAAGATGTTCAAATTTCGATGAAAAATCAAATTATAATGTGGTTTAGTGGAATGCGTGGAGCCGTTTGCTTTGCTCTGGTTTTGTACATGGATGTAAACAAGGAAAAGAAATCAGTTCTTCTGACAACGACACTATTCCTCATATTGTTCACAACCATTTTTATGGGAGGATCCGCACTTCCTTTTATCAGCTTTATCAATAAATGTTATCCGAATGAGCGACCAAGAAGAAGAAGAAGAGCTGCACAGAGAAAAGTTGAAGGAGATGCGAAAAAAGAAGGAAAACTTATGTTGAGTAAAACTCAAGAAATGGTGAGTGAAATTTTTAATTCCGTAGATACTTTTGTGAATTTCGGGTGGAAAATTCTTCTTTTTTTTAAATGATAACCGATCTCAAAGACTAC
Source organism: Caenorhabditis sp. 38 MB-2015 (assembly GCA_900536415.3). Taxonomy (NCBI): domain Eukaryota; kingdom Metazoa; phylum Nematoda; class Chromadorea; order Rhabditida; family Rhabditidae; genus Caenorhabditis; species Caenorhabditis quiockensis. The sequence continues at coordinate 219,978 of LR553120.1, forward strand.
AATTTTAGAAATTGTGGTAAGCAGGAATACTTTTTAAATTTTCAGTCTTTAAAAAAACCTATCCTAAACACTTTTCCATTTCAAATATTATACACTAGTTATCGTATTTTCAGTCATTCTTTGGAAGCGATGATTGGGGTCCGAAGAAAAGTGCATTGGATGCAACATCAACTGCTGGAAGAATCATGCGCTCGTTATTCGTCCGAAAATTCACCGCAGTAGAAAGAATGGAAAATCGAGACGGTCTCGCCGCGTTGACAAAACGTGTATTAGCAAGTGATCAAATGACTGATAGCGATGAATGTGTTGAATTAGGAAGAGGATCGAATAATAACAAATCAGAATCGAGGAGTAGGAGCAATTCGAGAGGAACAGCGAGCGATGTTGTTATCGTTGGAAGTGGACAAGAGCATTTATTGTTAGTGAGCTCGAGCGATTTGTCCGAATAGAGTTCGTATTAGTTTTAAATCAAGTGTACATATCCCCCAGTTTTAACTGATCATCTCAACGGTGTAAGATTCTTTAACTTGAGCTTCAGAACTCGTCTTTTTCGTTTTTTCTGACTCGAATGTCTAGTCTGTAATAATACCCGTCCATCTATACATTTCCCAAATTCATACGGTGTCTTCAATTTATTCTCTTTATTCCCTGTGATTTTTTCCAAGAAAAAAAAAATAAAATCATTAAAACGCTCACTTCATTGAGGATAAAATTGCCTGAAGTTGTGCCAAATTGTGATTTGTAGACAGATGAGATATCACTCGGTCATATTTGGCAGGATGTGATTTCGTAGAACTACACACTTTTTGAATGGCTGTAAAATTTCAATTTATGGTGAAATACGAACTTCCATACCTTTCAGAGTTCTTCTCTGTTTTACAACTTCATTTTCGATTTCTTTTGTTTTTTTAATTACACGTTCGAAGGAATCCAATGCCACTTGCTGAATATTAGATGTATTGCAACAATGTTAATGGGAGACTTACACAAAGCTTCGAAATATTAATAAACTTCTCATAGTTTTGATTATCATCATCATCATTTCCAAAATCTTCTTCATATATTTCAACAACAGTCTGAACAGCTTTCTGGGTATTTTTCGAAATGCTGGCACTGAAAAATATAAAATTAAAAAAAAAACTAATTTTGTGGCTCACTTCAGAGTATCGATTTCTTTTCGTAGTTTCCTGATAATATCATTTAAGATTTGTTGTCTGTCATTCAATTGCTCTTCGTCTTGTGTAGACATTGACAACGCGTATTTCACTGCAAAAAACTAGAAATAAGCAAAACAATGGAATAGTTGAAAATCGTATGAAAGTAGTTTGTACTTAAATTTACAAACGCTGAATAATGTTTGAAAACAGGGATTTTGGTCAATAATTTGCAGATTCGTTTGAAATATATTTTCCTTTAGAAGTTTGACTTATGTCCACGCTACGAATTTTTATAATCACAATTGGAGTTAAGAGCAAAACAGAGAAAAACCGGTCGTGCTAAAATGAAAAATCGGCCGTTTCCCGCATAAGATAGGCGCAATTTTGAAAAACAATTCAAGGTAAAATTGGTTTTTCTTTTCAAATGTTCATTTCAAACATAAGTTTGAGTGTTTTTGCAAGCTCAGCTATTTTCTTGAGCATAACAATGAATGTTTGAATATATTTGGCAGGTAAAACTCACTCCATTCGACTTTCTTTTCCATGTGAGTTGTGGCTTCATTTGCTATGTGTATTGCATTTTGCATTTTCCGATATTCTGCAATTTTTTGTTTTTTATTTCTTTTTTTCCAAATCAATAACCAGTTCTGAGTGGAGAATTCGGATCAGGTGCAGCGAATGGTAATTCTTTTGCATTTTCTCGTACCAATTCTTCTCGTAATTTCGCTATCCTATCATCTAAATCGACACCATCGAATACCCACTAAACAAATATTGTATTAAGACAAGAACTATCATAAAAAACTTACTGATGCCTTGAGCTCTGGTTCACTCTGTTTCGGGCTGTCGAAATCCAATTTTCTTCAAATCAGCAATTATCAACATCTTTTTTCAAATTTTCTTACCTTCTTGCTGGCTGTCTGGGTTCTTGAAACATTCTAAAAATACTATATTTTGTAAGCAAGTTAAAATTTTATTTTACACATTAAAAGTAAGTAAAAGCTTTAATAGACACGTATTTTGGTGGTGGGGGGAAATTGGCAAAAAATAAAACACAGATTAATGATACGGTAGATAAGGATTTGTGCAGTGTGTGCAAACACACACAAAGTCCGCGAAAGGTCACATTTCAATTACTCGGTAAAATGTTTTTTTTTTTTAATTTTCCTAAAAAAGTTATTGGAGACGTAAACCGGTGAGGATTGAATGCACAATATTTGTAAGAGTTTTCGCGAGTTCAATAGCAGTTGTATTCTGTGCCTGGAAAAAAAACGAAAAGTGAATGACTTCTCAAAAAAAAAACATACATTCTCTGAAACATTTTGTAATTCTTCAACAACTTGTGGAGAAGGTGTTGCATTATTAGCATTTGTGCTAGCACTGATTGGATAATGTGTAGATGTCGCATATTCAAAAGTTGAGCTAACATTTGACGTGTTCTCCTGAACACTTTGAGAAGCATCATCTCGTTGAATATTATTTCCCAAATTTCCATTACTAAAATGTATATATGTCGTTGTTTCAATAGGTACAACCGGTGGAATAACACTAGAAGTACTGTATACAAACTCCTTATTTTGTCCTTGTTGGTCATACTGAATAACTGCCACAGATGCGACTTCTTCTACAGTTGAATTATTATCTGAAAATGAAAAGAGGAATTTTTTAAAATTTCAAAAAAAAAAAAACAAAAAACATTTGCTTTTTACCTAAGTTTCCGAAGCTAAAGTGTTTCATAGTAGTTGTAGTCGGTAATTGAGAAGTAGTGGGATATTGTGAAGATGTTTCATAATTAAATGAAGTTGTACCAGTTCCACTTGCAACTTGTTGTTGATCACTATATGCTTGAACAATATTGACAGCTTCGAATATTTGAGGAGGATAATGAGAAGTTGTTTGATAATTAAAGGGAGTGGTTGATTCAACCGGTTGATCTCGAAGAATATTCTCGAAATTATTAGTCAAATCAGCAGTTGTTAACATGGCTAAAGTATAAGCAGCAACCATTTGACCAGCATGAACTGCTCCATTCATTGTACCAAGAGAGACTGAGGCTAAGTCAGCGGTCGAAACATGAACATTCTGAAAATAAAGAAGAGTTTGGAGAAAAAGAGAATTAGCTAAGTATGTATATACCTGATAAATTGTATGGAAATCATTTAAATATCTCAATGATTCAAATGGAATATTGACTCTCAAAGTTGGAATTGTTCCCTTGGCGAATTCATCGTTGGTGAAACTCACATCTCTGAAACAAATTTATGAAATGTTGAGAATTTATTTATAAATATTTGATGACATTTCGAACTCTACGATTTTTTATAAGAACTCTCCAAAAAAGTCAAACAATTATAGATGAATCGACAAAAAAAGTTCATTGTTCATTTCAAATTTAAAAGTTTACATGTATGTATCAGTTGAACTCTTCTTGCTAATTTTGAAAACATTCGTCGTTCACAAATTTCTGCTATTGGGCTACTGTAGTTTCAGTTGTCCGACTGGAAAATAAGCTTCCCGGAATGAGGAAACCATGAAATAAAAAGTTCCATGGTTAGGTTCACACGTAGAATTCAAATTTAACATTGAAATTACTTCCAGATTAATACATTATTGATTGTCAATCAAATGCGTGTGACCGATTTGTGATAGTCTTATATCATATTCTCTATTCGCCAGATTACTGTAGTTTGTGCTCACTTACGTAATATCAATGGGCGAAAAATCAGCAAATTTGAATGAATATGTCATTGCTTGTGTATAAAGTCTTTTCCTTGTTTCAAATGGAACTTCATATGAAAAATGAGCTATTCCCCATAATGTCGATGCAGCTCGAGTTGCATTATTACAAGTCGGAGCATAAGTTGTATCAAATGTTGTCAACCAAACCAATGGTCCACTTTGCGAAGTATAAATAACTTTTCCCGATTTTCCGTTCAATCGCCAAGTTGGCCGTTGGAATGTCATTGCGAAGTAATAAGCATGACCAGTTGTACCGTAATTATCTAAAAAAAAAAAATAATAATTTGGAGTTGAGTAGGAATATTGAAAACATACTGATAAGTTGTTCGAAAGGTGCTTCGGGTGTTGGTATCATGTTGATATTCGATAATGTTGGAATAGGAACTGCTAAAATGACCTGTCTTGCAGAATAATTAATACCCGAAGAAGTTGTGATAATAGCCGGACTAATTGCATCATTAACAGTCACCACTGTTTGATTATATTCAATCAATAATCCATCAGCTAATCGACGAACTACTTCATTCATTCCTCCTTTTGCTAGAAATGATTGTCCATGTCCAAATCGTTCTAATATTTGACTAACTGTCGCATTTTGACTACTACAAGTCAATGCGAGTTGAACAGAAGATGTTTGTTCTCCAGGAGCATCGAAAAATGTTTGAAGTAATCGATTAACTGTGTCAGAATCAGAAGTTGATAGATTTGACATATAATTAGCAACTGATTCAGTTGTTAGATTCCCAATAACATCTTCATTCAGAATCATATCACTGAATTCAGTAGCTGTCCATTGTTCTTGTTCACCCACACTTCTGAAATCTTCTCTTCCATTTATCTGTATATATTATTTATTATTCAAACCTTTTCTGTTTTTGTTGATATAATGTATTATTTCCGCATGTCAATTGTTGTGATATTTCAATTTTCAATTCTCCAATCAAACGAATCAATTCATCATCATTTGGTGAAATGAATTGGGCCCCAGTATCAACGAATTCAACACCATTTCTTGTTTGCATTGTCGCATATCTTATCCGCCCACCAACTTGTCCACGTGCTTCGAGAATAAGAACAGACAGTTCGGGTCGAGTTTGTTGAATAAGTCGAGCAGCAGAAAGACCAGTTAAACCAGCACCAACGACAATTACATCGTATGTTGTCTGAAAATGTAATAAATTTGAAAATTAAGAAACAATATTACTGAAAGGTAGAGTTTTAGTTAATATTATCCGAATCCAATGTCTATCATGTGGTTACTGTAGTTTCAATTTTCAAAGAAAAAAGTGAAAGAAAAATTAACAATATTAATTGATACCCTCATGTAATTTTTCAGTAATTTTTGTTGGAAAGAATCAAAACATAAATTACAAATGAAGGTGGCTTTAATCCAGTACAGAGCAAAAAATAAAGGTCCCATCAATAGCTCGGCTGATATGATAATTCAAGGATTTCTTGACCGTGAAAAAATTCCAAAGCACTATCAGAAATCAGAACAGCTTGAAAAAATGTGTCTGTACATATATTATCAGAAGTTAAAGGAGGGGTAGGGGGAAAAAATAGGTATACTTTTTATTTTTTTAAAAGAAAGAGCACCCTCGGAATAGTAAAACCTCCAAGGGAATTTTCACCGAAAAGCCTAGTATTCGAGAAATTTGGATTTCAAAATTTTTTTGAACGTATACGTGGGTAAATTGAAATCGTATGTGAAAATTTCTCGAATACTAGGCTTTTCGGTGAAAATACCTTTGGGGGCTATACTATATCGATGGTGTTCTTTCTTTTGAACACAATTAAATTTTTGGTGCACCTTCCCCCTTGAAGTTATTTTTTGGTGCAGCTCTCTATTTCTGTTCTGGTGCAGCATCCACCAATTTTGTTGTGTGCAAAAGAAAGAGTACCATCGATATAGTATAACCCCCGAAGGAATTTTCACCGGAAAGCCTAGTATTCGAGAAATTTTCACATACGATTTCAATTTACCCACGTATACGTTCAAAAAAAATTTGAAATCCAAATTTCTCGAATACTAGGCTTTTCGGTAAAAATTCCCTTGGAGGTTTTACTATTCCGAGGGTGCTCTTTCTTTTAAGATCCACTTATTTTCCCCCTACCCCCCTTTAATCAAATGGATCTCGGAATATTTTTTTTTGCATGGTAAGTTCTCCTAGATCTTCAGATATTCACACCTTCGCTCACTTTTGGGAACTTCATTTTTCTATGGGAACCACATAAATTTTGCGAACACCAAAACTTTAACTGATTATTTGAACACGGTTCAGGACCTACTCAGACAATTTTACTCTTCATTTTTTCGTGTTACTGTCACCCCAGAATTTTGGTGCGTTTAGAGAAAATAGGTCACGCTTTAAAAAATGGCGACGCCAGGAAACTTGTTTCAAAAAAACTTCAGAAGTTCATACAGGTCAACTAGAACTACCAAAACCAGAATTAGTTTTTTGTAGAACTATTTTCTCTCTAGATAAGCAGTATGAATTATATACAAAAAAGTGAGATTTACCCTATTTTTGTTACCTGTTGTTGTGTTGATTTGTCAATTGGTACTGCCTTTTTCGTTGCCAATATTCCTATATTTGTGAATAAACATAATAGTAAAATACTCGTCAATATTCTCATTTGATTCGTCGAAATATATTTGTCCCTATTCTGAAAACCGTCACAATTTATATTTTGAAAATATCTAGGTTAACTATCACGAAATTTGCATAAAGTAAACAAGGAAAAAAGAATAAACACGCAAAAGTTACCAAATATTCAAATGGATAAATCAATGACGTGTTAGTCCGGAAGGAAAAAGATGATACTTGGGGAATGCGCGAGCAATCGCGCAAGCTCTTTTTGAACAAAAAGAATAGAGCGACGAGAGGAGAACAAAATGTAACTTGATCGGATAAATATGTTTCGATGAATGAATGATTGACCGGATGAGTCGGGAATGCAAAAAAAAGAAAGAGTACTGTAGAAAATTGGGACTAATTGATGATGACGGGAAAAGACAATGGAATGAATACGTGACAAAGTATGAAAGGGTTGGATGAGAACTTGCTTTTGAAACAGTTTTTCTAGAATCACGAGGCACAATTAGCGATTCCTAGTAAAAACGAGAGCCAATATTCATTGAACTATTTGTTTCAAAAACGTTCTCAAGAAAACTTGCTACTTTTGGGTTACAAAATTTCTGTTTCAGAATTTTTATTAAAACTTATGCCGAGAGTATGAAAAGTCTAGAAAATATATATGCTATTTTGTAGTTTTTAAAGGAGGTTGTTTGGATTCATTAAAAAAGTGTGTAAATTGTCGTCACAGTGTGCGCGTGGAGTGTATGTACTTTTTTTCAAAAAAATTAAGAAAGTTTCCGACATTGGGTAGTTTGATATTCTGTTCATACTCATCATTTCCCCATGAAAATCAACAATATTGTTGGAGTACTGGAATGTTAAACTGGCTAATTATTTTGAAACGACAATTAAATTCACTTTTCAAGGCTAACAGTTCAGATTCAATGATGGTCAATTCCGAAAAACTTAAGATATCAATTCTTGAAACTTCAAAACTCATACAAACATGTCATGAAATAAGCAATAATAATATCAACACTTCACAATGTTTATCTTACGAGTTGAGTTGTTTTTCTTTTATAATTCTTCTATAATATTTAGGTGTAAATAAACATTTTCTCGCGAAAAAAGTTCGAAAAATCAAGAAAAAAATGGTTCAAAAGTGAAAATATTTGGCCTACAAAAATGTGAAAGTTGTCAACTGTTATCTTGTCAACAACTTGATAACTTATCTGCTTATTCTTTTTTATAAATGAAGAAAAAATATATGTAAACTTGGGAGTATATCATTTCAAACAAATGAAGAATGTAAAATTGTTGGTTTTTCTTTAAAACACAAAAATGCGCGAAAAATCATAGACAATGGCTCGAACAAATTGAGTAAATAATGGGGAAAGAAAGAAGTAACTGGAAAAAAAAGGTGGAAAAGATTATTTATTTTTAGATGGGTCGGAATTGGGTTACATTGTTTTTGCCAATAAATATTATGAGTCTTTGGATTGTTTTTGATGTTTTTAAAATTGAGTCACAGCTCACAAAGTATATTTCGTGTTTGATCGGAAAGGCTGAAAATAAAGTACCTTGCAGAAAATTTTTGAATTAGTTTGTGCGTTTATAACACTGGGTTACTTCTGCTCTCTACTTTTTCAAGTTTGAAAAGAGTAAGATAAAAAACTCTTGAGGTATAAAACAACAATTCAAAAAAAAATCTGAACGAGGTCAAAATACAGTACCTGTTCATTTTGAAAATGTTTTCAATTCGATCCGAATTACATACGAAAATATCAGCTTTTTGAGAAATACAATTGAAAAATCAGAAGCAGGTACACATTGGGATTCATTTGAGGGCACCTAACATACAGATCTTTCCTTTCAAAATTCGGTCAAACACTTCCGCGCATTGATTGAGAATAATCGTTTGATCATGATCAAAGCGTGTTTTGTGGTTACTGTAATTTCTGCGGTTTATTTGTGCAACACTTCAAACATCATTGCAAAGCTGTTTTTAGTCGCTTTTTTGAGATCAGAACATTTTGGTTTAGGAACAACAAACTTTCAAAGAAAGATAGCCAAAAAATGAGTTCGAACAAATAGCGAATGAAAAATGACGTGACCTTGAGAATACTTTTTGAAGAATCTTAAAAGTTCGGCATAGAGGAAATTGGTCAGTTCAACAGACTACACTACTTCGAAGGTTTTGCAGTATCAGAAAGAAGAAGTAACTTTGAAAAGTTGGATCATTTTTTGGAACCTTCTCAGACTTATGTCTACAGATCAAATTTACTCAAGTTTTTCCTCTTTTCTGGTTTAGAATTCATCTTCACCAAAAAATCAAACTTCAAACATTTGGACTGAACAGTTCTGAAAAAGTATCATTAATGGGTTCAACTTCTCAACGATAAAAGTTTGCACACTGTCTCAAAATATGTCCTTCGGCCTCAAATTTTTCACTGTTGTGATCAAAATAATCAAAATGTGCTCCAATTTTCTCTGGAACCTTAACTCACAAAACAAGACTGTAAAATGTATTTTTTGAAAGTTCTCATTTTATGGAAAAAAGTTTTTTTTTTTCCTGGAACAAATTGTTTATTATCTTTGAACAAAACTGTGCAAAATATGGGACACTAATTGCGCTACTGAAACAGCTCAAGTGAACCAATGGTTTTCTCTTTACAATAGGAATATTCCTAAACTGAAAACAGAATAATTAACCTGACATTGGCTGCTGAACCATTTTTTGAAAATACTTACTTTGCTCGAACCACGTGGTTTTTTCTCACCCATCAAACCTCATTTTTTTATTTGGCGGAAGTGCATGTCGTCAATTTTCAAAGATTAGTGATTTTTCTTCTTGCGCAAAGCACACACTCAAATCAAAGTGTTCGAACATAAATCAAACAAAAAATCATCATTATGACCGACAGAAAAAAAATGGAAATATTCAAAAAAGGAAAAAAAAAACTCGAGACCGGTTTCGAGAAAGTATAATTGAATGTACTTGTCAAGAATAAGAATAAATAGTCAAATTTTGTCGACCGGAAAAAATTGGACTTTTTTATTGAGAAAGTGAAGGAAGATTGACTATAATTGGAATGAGGTGTTAAGTTTTTTGGTGGGAGAAAGAGAAAAAATCGAATTAATTAGTAGATGTTTATCTTGGATGTGAGGTATGTCCTTTTTTTGAATACCTCCAAAAAGGTTATTTATTGACTAGAAAAAGGCTGAGAGAATATACATATTAAGTAAGAAAAGGAACTGACAATGAGTCAGGGAGGAAATGGGAGGGAATTACTTTTTTCCAAGAAAATTTGATGAATTGGTTTGAAAATGAAACATTTTTGATTAAAACAAAAAAAAAAAATAAACTTAGATACTGTAGTTAACCAGTAATTACTTTACATCAACATTTCAGTTTTGTTGTTTTTTCCGTTTAGAAAACACAATAGTTCAAGAAGGTACACTACTCTAGAGATCTAAAGTGAACTGTTGAGGAGGGATATTTAGGATATGGTTTTATAAACTTTGAGATGCTGAAAAACGTACTAGGATCAGTTTCTTCAAAAAACCTCTGTGAAACAAAAGATGAAGATCCTAAATTCTTCCGAAAAAATCCATCATGTATTTTTGTGACAAAATTATAGGATATTTTTGTTTGTTGAAAAATTACTGAAAGTACCATAAAAACAGGTTGAGTTCGACCTTCTGATTACCATGATATGTTAATTTTTTATTTAAAACAATTTCGGAAATTGTTGTGAAAAATATTACCTAATATTTGTTTCTTCCTCGAAGCCAGGTTCGGTAAACTTCGGTTCCAAAATAGTAATTTCTGACAAGATACGAGGTTATCAAAGATTTCTGAATTGAACTATTCTGAAGATGTTGGTTTTTTAGTTCTCCTGAATTATTAACCGAACCGCATACTACTAAACTTCATGGATTTCACGCGAAATTATTCAAAAATTAGGAATAGACCTTGAGCTGAAATTTTATTTCACAATATTTTTGAAAAAGTTATTTCAACAGAGTTTCAATCTTTGACGGGGTTAAGGTTTCTGTTTTCGTTTTCACTAAGGGGTTTCAATGACGAAATGTTTGAGAGTATCAAATGTTGTTTGGTTGTAGGTAACTCGCCAACTTTTGGCATTGTTTCACGAGAAAGTAAACATACATACATACATTTCTAACTTGTTTCACACCTCAATAATCAAACATTATTTATTCATTTATTTACTATCTCAATTTTATTTCTTCACATTTTGAAATGAAGTAAAAGAGAAACTACATAAATATAATCGGATGATGATGCCCTTCTAAACGAGAAGAAAAAAATAGAAAAAATAACAGAAGAAGTAATAAGTAAAGAAAAGTGAAAATGATGCGCAAGATAAGATCATTTTTGAAGACAGTTCAATAAAGGAATTTGAAATGAACTTGTTCGTTTGCGCAGCGGGAAAACGACAAAAAAAGAACACTGATTTATGCGAGGTTAGAGGAGAGTTTTATTGGAATGGGTTCGAAATTGATATATTGCTGATCATTTTTGTGACATATGACTGTGATTTTAATTAGGAAATATGCGTCTGAAGTGACCGAAAAAAGGGGTGCGGTGATTTATGGGAAAGGTTTGAAATATGTTCCAATCAAGAACTGGGTGGTTCCTTGAGAAATGAACAAAACTATTGAAATCGATAAGGATCACGTTTAATTTCAAAAGCCACGTTGATTTTCCGAGTGAATAATATTGAAGTATTTTTGAGACCAACTAAGCAAATGGAAATCAGGTGTTACTATAAATTATCTGAACACCAGCGAAAAAGAGAGTTCTAAAACGACTTTTTTGTGGAACAGAATTTGTTGTCTGTCTAATTCTGAATTTTATGCTATGGGTTCAGATTTTCCATTGTTAGAAGTACTGTAAGGAATTTTAGAATAAAGAATGAACCAGATTCAATCGGTGACATGTCCTTAAAAACCCTAAATCTCATTAAATTTTATGTAACGAATTCGACTTCAGCAAGCTACACAAAACATGTGAGAAGGATTTTCAGTTTGGAAATATATTTGCCCTGGTTTCACGCTCGAATATGTTTTAAATAAGTTTCTGGGTTTTTTCTACACATATTTTCTAAATTATCAGACTTTCTGGATTCAGAAAAACATCAGGTAAATGTTATTCAAAGTTTGAAAAAAACAGTGATTATTAATGGAGTGCATGCGACCTGTTGAACTTCCTTCATAGTTTCATTTTGTGATACTTTGTTCTTAAAGAGGCCTAGCCAGTTGGGAATAATTTTTCAGTTATAACAATTTTTTTTGTCTCTCTATGAGTTGTGAATGTGTGAAACAGTTTTTCAAATTTTTTTTGATTCTAGAATTCAAGAATTCTAGATTCCCTAAGACACCGTAAATATTCTGTATTTTTTTCGTGATTGCACAAAAATCTGTAATCATATTTTCCTTTTTTTTTTCATTCGATAGTTTGGAGTTTCGGTTCGAGATATGGTTTTCACTTGAGTTGAATTTTTCAATTTCAGTTCTGCCTCTCTGATCCGAATCATCTTTTCGATCTTGCATCGATTTGATATCTTTAAAAAAAAAGAAACCATACGAGGAACAATAATTATAACCATCGAAAAGAGCACAAAGAGAAGAGGAGAGAAGAGTCGAGCACAAAAACAGGGCCAGACAACAGCGAAGGAGGCGTCCTTTTTTTGTCTGAGCAGATGGTATCTTTACACCATTCGTTGTTATTTTTTCGTTTATTGACTTACAAGTACTGATATATTCAAATTGTTACAGAAACTCTACTCTTGAATACATTGTTATTTTTCTTATTCGCAAAATTCTTCAATTTTCAAACCATGTCCGGAGAATCTGAAAATCGTAAAAAAGTAAGTTATACACTACATTCGATGAATCATATTGACTTTTTACAGATTTTCAAGAAGTTTTTCGATTTACCATCCGAATTACGAATGATGATTATCGATGAAATGGAAACAGAAGACAGGTAAACTGGAATTCAAACCATCAATAAAATATAATTCTTAATTTTTGCAGATGCAGGTTTACGGAATGTTCTAAATTATGCAATAAAGAAGCCAAAACTTCAAAAAAATATATGCACGGAATGCAAATTCAGGGTTTTAATAAAAACAGTTTAAGAATATTTTTCAAATTTCGCGAATTTAAGAAAATTTCGGATAGACGCTATGGTTTCATATTGAAATTTGAACAATCGACGGGACACAAATATATGAAATAGTGAGTTAAAATATTAAAATTGTTCAAAATATCAATTTTTCAGTCTTAATATTGATACTCGTGAAGAACTGTGGAGCATTGAATTGGACATTTCTACTGATGTACTGCAATATGCTACTGAACAATTCAAAACAAGGTTGCAAACATATCAAAAAATAATCAAACAATTGTCGATTAACGGACTTTTATTGAATTTTGCATGGGCGAATAATTTAGAAATCAATAGTTTGAACAGATTAGAACATTTAACAGTTCATTCCGACGTTGATATTCGATATTTTCTCTCAAAAATAAAACATCCCTTGCTTACGTTACAAGTTTGTGGTAGAGAAAATGGTGAAAATCTGGGTGATTGTGAGCAGGTTAATTGAAATATTCAAAATGAACATTCTAAATTTTCGCGTTTTTCAGATTTATCAAGTTGAAAACATTCTCACATTGAATGCCGAACTCAACAATGTTCAATTCTCACGACTATCTACGAGACGACTTCACATGTCTGCTGAAAATCTGACACAAGATGACATTTTTAATTTTGTTAGATCTTGGCAAAATGGAACAATTGGTAAAAGAGTGGATAGTTATACATTTACGCCATGCAGATTCAATATACCGCAACTTCTTAGACGACTCGAAGTCGGTGATGGATCAATACACGAATTTCCTGCGGGTTCTGACTGGTGGGTTGAATTAAAAAAGATATTAGGAATAGCATTTAAACATGAATTTTTAGCTATCATACTTATGAGATCAGACAGTTTAACGATGCTCGCAAAACCGCAAACTTGGTTTATCAAAAAGATGTAAAATTATTCGGTATTGATGTGCGCCACGTTGAATAATATTAAAATTGAAATGGTATTTTTTAATTGCAAGATGTTTTGTTAAAATTTTGATTAAATGAAAAAAAAATTTTTTCTCGACTCTGAATGTTGTGGTTTCGGTTCTAACCTGTTGATACACCTATAACTTTGCTGGGATTTTGTTTCAAAAAATTGAGAGGCAAATTGAATCTTCTAATACCAAATGGATGCGATTTTCAACTACCTACTATCTAGATGACTTCACTGCTTCTTTCGACTTCATTGCTTCTTTCCTGTCGTTAAAAATGCTCTGACAAAAAAACCAATTTCAAATTCCCTCTAATTTCTGTTCGTTCTATCTAGTGTATTGTGTGAACACTGCCACGTCACATTGCAGACTTTTGTGTTTTTGGACCTTTTATTGTTTGCGCACCGTGGAATTTCGGAGTTTTGCCATGTTCTAGTGAAGTAGTCGAAATAAGAACAATATAAAAAAAATATGCTGGCTCACGACTTTGTCAAAAAAGACGATCGGGTCTTTACACCAACCGAATCCTCTAGGTAAATTTTTTTATTTTACAAAATTCAAAAAAAAAATATTTATTCTCAGATCTGCATCGTATTTCTGCGTTTTAGTATTGACAAAGATTCTACGATGTGTCGGAATATTTTTCACAGATATATTGTCGAAAAGTGTACATGTTGTAGAGCTATTATGGCTATGTAAATTATTGTGAGTTCATTTTTTTGTGTTATTCAAATTGAACTAAATATTTTCAGTTCTTCCTTTATCTTATTTCCTATTCAAAAGCCTTTATCATCTGGAAAATCGCTACGAAAACAGTTTATTGGACGAATCGCCAAATTATCTCTTATGAACAGTTTTATTGAAATCTTATGGTTTTATGGAATTACATTCTGTGGGCCACTGAGGTAGGATAAACAATGAAAACAGTTAACGTCAAAGTTGGTTTTCAGGTCAGTATTAGTTTTCGAACTCAGTCCATCAATTTTATTAGTAGCTGTTATATCATTCTTCAAAGGCGGAACCACTTCGACACCAGCTAAAACTCGTGGATTCTTTTTGTTAATTGTTGGATTTGTCGCGATGATTTTGATGGATCGAGATGGAACTATCGAGGACCCACATCGTAGGATACATTTTGAAAAGTATCAAAGACCTCAAATTATAAACTCAATTTTTCAGAGAAAACTCATGCCCATCATAGTGGTTTGAATCATTTGTTCTATCACTTAATTGGTGTATTTGGTGTAGCAGATCATCAAGGTGGAATATTCATTCTATTATTAGCCCTAGGACTTCGAATTGGTTATGAAACATCATTCCGACATCTGGCTGTAGAAATCGGAGGACCAAAAAGACTTTATTCATTAGTGTCAGCCGGAAGTGCATTGATATTGACCCCACCCGCAGTATTATCTTGGGCTCTTTCAACACCATCAACATCTCCAATGGGATATTTCGAGTTTTTCACAATTCTGCTCGTTGTCACAATTTTCGTGTTTGTGCTCGATTTCTATGCCGAAAGTATCTGCTTCCAACATGTTGCTGATCCTGTTATGGCAGCTGCTCGATGGTCTCCAGTGACTATGTTCACTTGTGCTCTTGGACTTGCTTATGTCTGGTATGGAAGTCAGAATCTGACAGGTCATGCATTGACTGGTGGAGTTGTCGTTACTACGATTTGTTTTGTTTTGGCATCCATTTCTTTGACATCTGCAAGTCAACCAAAACATCGAGGAGGTCATTTCGTTGGAATCTCGAATACTGGTCTGCCTTTGTTCACTTATGGAGAAGCGTTTCTGCAAAAAACATCAAAATCTCTCATGTTATTCTTCAAGGTGAGCTATTTTTTCAGTTTAAATGAAAAAAATAGATATTAAATATTTTCGATTTCAAAATATTTTCAAAAGTGTTCCGTCTTTTTGTGAAAATCAAAAATGAATATAAAACTCCTCTACGATTCAAAAATTGTATAAATGGTATCTCAGAAGATGTTCTTAGATTATGTGCTTACTTTTTTCAATACATGGAAAAAACAAAACTTATTTTGAAAAGTTATCACACCAAAAGTTAATTATGAACAAATCTCACATAAGTGCTTTTTTTGCCAAAATGAACTAAAACGTCATATACACAAATTGTTCTTCTTCATAACTAAAATACGTTTTCCAGGAAACTCTTCATGAAATTTTGATGAACAACGATTCACGTCGAATTTTCTACT
The DNA here is from genome assembly GCA_900536415.3 of Caenorhabditis sp. 38 MB-2015. Classification (NCBI taxonomy): domain Eukaryota; kingdom Metazoa; phylum Nematoda; class Chromadorea; order Rhabditida; family Rhabditidae; genus Caenorhabditis; species Caenorhabditis quiockensis. Next base: position 235,772 of record LR553120.1, read on the forward strand.
TCCTCTGTGTTAACATCGGCTTCTGCGGTGTCGAATTTCTTTACGGATTCTGGACGAACAGTCTTGGCTTGATTTCTGATGGTTTCCATATGTTATTCGATTGTAGTGCACTTGTTATGGGATTAGTTGCTTCGGTTATGTCTAGATGGCCACCTTCTAGACATTTCACATATGGATTCGGAAGAGTTGAGGTTCTTTCTGGATTTATCAATGCATTATTCCTTTGCGTTATCGCACTTTTTATTCTGATTGAAGCATTGGAAAGATTGTTTGACCCACCAAATATCAATACTGATCGCCTTTTGTTTGTTGCCATCTCTGGATTATTGGTCAATTTATTTGGAATGTATTCATTGGGAGAACACGGACATTCACATGGTGGATCAAGTCATGGACATTCGCATGGAGGAGGAGCATCACATGGGCATTCACACGGAAATGCTAACATGGAAGGTATGCATATTTTTTTTATTAAAAAAAGTTTTGTTCTTCCTTCAAAAAATATAATTTTTCTCCTGGTATTTTTATTTCAAAGAAAACTGAATTACGTTGAGAACGGATATGAAATTCAGCGAAATATTTTCAATCTGAAACAGTTACGTTCTTTCAGAATTTTTAAATTTTTTAAAACAAAATCTGTTCGATAAATTAGGATATCAGATTAATCTCATCAGAATCTCTAAACGTAATGTTCCAAAAAAAAAAATCAGTTCCTATTTATTTCAGGAGTATTCCTTCATGTCCTTGCTGATACTCTTGGTTCTGTCTTCGTTATTATTTCTACACTTCTCATCCAATGGTTTGGTTGGGTTTGGGTCGATCCACTCTGTTCGCTTATTCTTTCTCTCCTCATTATCGGATCAGTTTATCCACTATTGACATCCAGTGTTAGCACACTGTTACAAGATATTCCGGAAGAGGATGAATTCGAATATCATGTACAAGAAATTCTAGAGGTGAACATTTTTCATTTATTGAAAAAAAAATTTGCAATTTACAATTTCAGATCGAAGGTGTTGAATCATATTCGAATGCTCATATGTGGCAATTGAAGGGTGATATAAATGTGGCAAGTCTTCATGTCCAAGTTAAAAGTGATGCGAATGCTCAAATGATTCGACATCGTGTTTCGAATTTGTTAAAAACCACTGGAGCCACTCATTCGACAGTTCAAGTTGAGAAGGATTATTTCAAACAGAGGATACAACAAATTTGCCCGGGTTATAAATTAGGACATGCGGTGAGTATTTTGAAAATTGGGACTAGGAGAAATGAGATTTTTTGTGACTCTTTGAACTGTTTCTTTTCGAAGTTTCTGTTTTATAGGGGTTGGAGTCAATTTTTTGAACTTTGAAAGTAGTCCCGTAGTGAAAATAACATTCATAATCTCACACAAAGTCCCATTACAATTGTAAAAATATAGGTGCAACGTGGTACAGTAATCCAAAATGGACATGGTCACTCGCACGGAGGAGCAGACAGTCATAGCCATAGTCACGGACATTCTCATGATTCACATGGATCACATGGCCATTCGCATTAATAGTTTCACTTTATTTCATTTTTCTTCTTTTTTTTCCATGAAATCTCTTTAGGGTGTTTTAGTCTGAAATGTGATACCTTTTCCCTGTCTGTCGTTATAAATATGTGTGTCAAATTGTATTCCGAATTGTATTTATTTTAATTTAATAATTTATTGATTGTTTGGGTTATGAAACGATTTGAGCAAAAATAAAACAAAATACTATGATTGGAAAGAGGATTGGTCAAAGGCGAACTAAATAAAAACTGAAAAGTTTTGAATTCGATTTGTAGGTAGCTAAAAACAACAAATTGAGATCACTAATATAAGATTTGTCTGGAATTATGATGACAATACTAATCTATATAATCAATGTCGTCCGAAAGTGCCAAATCCGCTGTTATTAGTTGGTCCGCTTTTTTGATTGTTCTAGAAAATGTTAAAATTGAAACATTCGAACCCTATTCACTTACAGTGTATCAGAAGTATAATATGATATATTGCCATAATCATTAAACCCGACTTTGATTGAGAATTTCCAATTGATTTTTCCTTCTCCTTTTACTGTCACATTTATTGATTTTAATGGTCCAAGACGAAGAGCTTCGACTTCCATTTGAAGATTCTTCAAAACTACTTTTGCGAGTGTACCCTGTTTAATGACTCACTGTATCTTCAGGAAACTCGGTTAAACCTGGATATGCCCGATATCCTGTATCACCATCAGTTCCATTGATGTTTATATATGGGCGGAATGATCCTTTACTTTTAATTGTAGTTAGTTGTATCCAATAGATCACGCCTGAAAAATAGAAATCAAAAGACTTTCTTAAATCCAAGGAATGGTGTGAAAAACTGGAGATTTTTGAAAGAACTATATGTCATTTGTTTTTGAAAAAGAAAGTTAAGTTCAGACTTGTGGAGCAAACTTCGGAGCCAGATTTCGAAATCAAGGTATGTGCCACGGGGTAATTCAGGTTATAGTTAAATGTGGAAAAGCTGTTAGTTGATAGACTCTCTAGAAAAAAGTGAACAACCAAAAAGAAAACCTCAAAAAACACACAAGAGAAAATAACACACACGGGGTACCAGTTTACTTGTTGATTATATCTGCAATTCATTTTTATGACCCTAATAACAAAAAGGGCGTGGCTTGTGTTAAAATTAAATTTGCTCGAGGGATTGCCAAGGTCGTTCCCACTTTTATGCGCACAAATTGCAGAACTGTCATGTTACCCTTTTTCACAGACGAAGGTAGTGAAATATACTCTATTCTTTTCCATTGTAGCTTTCGGCTTACTGTAGTTTTAGCCGTTTCCAAGTAATTGAAGCTATTTAGCTTTTGAAATCTTTCGGATATTATGTTGTTCGATTTTTACTTTCGCTAAGAAACTAAAGTGCAAATTGTCGTCAATGGGCGCACAAAAAAACAACATTTATTTCACAAACAATTCTCGTGTGCAATAGAGCGAACTTTTCTGCTTTCAGCATAGTTGGTAGTTGCATCCATACTTTGTTCCTTCTTTTCGCGATATTTTAATCGGTGCATTTTTGTTTTTTTATTTTGCACAGGATAGATAGAGATGAAGGAAAATGGTAGGAAAGTTTAGAAAGTAAAAATAGTGAATCAGAAAACCCGCTTCGCAGAAAAAGCAGTTTGAAAACTAACTGTACTTTGGTGCTATGTCCGGATAACAACAAAACATTTCGAGAACATCGAATTCTCTCAATTCGGTCGAGCCGACAAATCTGACTTCGGTTCCAGTTATCAATTCGGTCAATCTTATTCGATGTATTATTGTCGATTTTCCCGGTCCAAGTTCTTCTAATCCAATTCGAATTTTTTCGATCAACCCAATATTTTCATCGATTTCAAGTTCGTAGTCCAATTGAGAGTTTTCTGGTGTTCCATTTGGTATCATTTCATACATTGCTCCATCTTTTGTCATCAAAATAATTTGGGGAATTTCGAAATGTTCGGGTTCTTCAATTGCCATGTTCAAAACAAAATGCATGTTTTTTGGTTCATTTTCCTTATCTTTATTGGTCACTTTTTTGGTAGTTGGTAATCCTTCGATTCCTAAAAAAAGAAAGTTTAAAAAAAATATCAAATTTGACTCATAAAAAAATTACAAGACCTGACATTCAACTTACTCGACAAAGTCAATGTTTTCACAAATGTTTCATTTTCTTCTGGTTTCTCTTCTGTTGTCTCTTCTCCTTCGATTTCTTCCGCCAATCGAATTGCCGATGTTGCGAAAAACTGTCGATAAGGAGAATGGTTTGTCTCTCGAACACTTATCTCCCGAACATATAACTGGAAAACAACAAATTCTCGAAAACGTTTTAAAAAAACGATAAACCTCTTGTGCAACTTGAACAGCAACTCCATTTTTCTCAAATATTTGCTGTAAAACAGCCATTCCAACCATTATATCATTTCCTAATTGGGTCAATTTTGGAAGTATTTGAACCTCACTGATACCAACATTCCAAATCATATCAACTTTGAACACATAACCCTGAAAATACAGTTTGTTTTCTATTTCATTGATTTTTTTTTGAGAATGTCACTAACTATTTTGCCATTGGTCAGTCTGACTGGAACAGCTGGGAATGTTCCAGATTTTCTTCCATCTGCTCCAACGAATTGTAAATTGATAACAGGACTTGCTTCGGTGCATAAACTTGTATCTGCCAATGTTACTTTTCCTTCGAAAGTAGTTGTTCGAATTGGATCAGATGTTAATCGGAAAATAGGAAACTCTCGAAATGCTTGATATTTTTTGTTTTGACTATCGCCTTCGATCATTAACCACTTGTGAATCCTGAAAAAATGTGGATAATTTATGAGGTAAGTAAAAAATTACGTCTGGAAAAATAACGTGTCCTTGTCAAGGAAATTTCGTGAGGTCAGACAATTAACTTTCTAATTTTCGTTCGTTATTTTTGCACCCTCAAAACTATTTTATATTTCAGGCCCACTTTGACTGAGTTTTCATATATTTCGCTTATTTTCTCGTTGAGATTCCACGTTAGCTTCACTGTGAGACACTTTTTAGAGTTAGTATTTCAAGAAAAAATCTATCAAGCAACATAGATCACGAAATAAACTCGAAATAAAATTTAAAAAATCCAAAAAATGATAAGTCAATATTGAAAATCTTGAAATTTGAGGAAGGTTGACAGCCCTGCCATTTTTTGAACACAAAACACATACGATGCGACGAATTTTTCATCAGTATCCAAATCTCTAACTTCAATAAAGTCGATATAATAATTTGGTCGATCTCCATTTCCATCAATTTCCACTCGAACTTTCAACAATTGTCCAATATTTTGCCCGAAATCCAATTGAATCAATGGATTGTGTTGATATTCTCGAAACATTTTATCATTTTCCACAAATATCGATTTGTTTCCCATTTCTCCGATTGCAATCATTCGAACATTTGAAGTTGTTCCACCTAATTCGTCTTTTGTTGTATGGAAAGTAAACTCGAATCGTCCCAATGTTCTCGCATTTTTTCGAATCGGCGAACTTGATAAATACATAAATGTAGAACGGTATGTACTTCTCTCGGTTTTTCCATCAACTTGTCCACCATCCAACCATTTATTGATTGAAAAGAGAAATCGTCGCCCATCGAATTTACCCTCAGTTACTATTACATCTTCGACATGTGTTCCAGCATTATATCCTTTTCGATCAACACCAATTGTGATACTATTCAGAGTTCCGAGATTGCGACAAACAAAATGAGAAATATATGAAGGAACTCGGGAATCTGGGCTGGATGAGTTTTTGGTTTCAAGCCAATGTTTCTGAAATCATGATATTTGGAAGAATATTTTAAGGTAAGAGCCATGATACTTCGTGATATCAGCCAGATCTCAACAGGGTTCGTGGGTAATATTTAAAATATTTTGACAAAACTTGATATATTTTAAACGCTGATCAACTGACTTAATTTTGTGAACTTTATCATTTGGGTTTCTAAAATTTTCTCAAATATTACTGTTTCATGTGTTTCCAAAAACTTGGATAACGTGCTACAACTTTAAAACACTTCAATTTGTCAAACATTGGTATCCCTCTAAGCTATCCAAAATGTCTTATTTGATTTCTATCCCTTCGACCTACATTTGGACAGAATACAATTTTATCACTTTGTCCGTCATCTCCAAACAAAATAATATACATTTCGGCCTCTGTTTCTGCTCCAAATCGATGTCCAAATCGAACTTCGAATGTATAAGTATGTTCTTTTATAGATGGAAAAACATCCAAATCATCTACGTTTTTCGAAGCATCTAATATCGTAGTTTCTTCTTGTTCTTCTTCAATTTGATCAACATTTCCGAAATTCACCCGATTTTTTCGAACTTTGAATCCTCGATAAGCTGCTTGAATTTTTGTCGCTGCGGCTTCTTCTCTTTCTGCATCTGATTGAGAACTATTTCCGTCTTCATCATCTGATGGCAAAATATCTTCCTGAAAAAAAGCAAAGTTGGTAGCCGGAGTGACAAATGGTATACCTTATCACTCCTCGCAGATTCCTGTTGTTGGGGAGTTGGTTCACGCGATGCTTTTTTTGAATCAGGAGTTTGCACAGCTGGTGTTCTGTAGCCGTTCGATGATCTTTGAGAATGTGCGGTGTTTCCACGTGACGGTGTCTACAAATTATAACTATTTCATGTACAAAAAATATAAAGCTTTCTTTTCATTTATTTTTGTTGTAACTATTACGAGTTAGAAGTGGAACATGAAAAAAATGTTTCTGAAATTTTATTTAACATACGACTCAATTTTCAATTGAACTTTTTTCGTTAATTCATTGGATTTTGGAAAAGTTGAAAGTTTTAAATTTTCATAGTTTTCAGCATTTCAAACTATTTTGTTATCTCAAGTATTTGTCATTTTATATTTTTCTATATATCCCTCAATGTTTTATTTCGAATTAAAGATTATTTCCAAACTATGTTCATCGTATTAAGGCTTCCTATGTATATTTAAAACAATTTCTTAATACTCTTGAACTTTGCCCATAAATATCTCATATGTTCTCCGCTTAATCCGCTTTGGAAAAAGAAGAAGAAAAATGAAGTCGTATAACGTATTAATGAGATTATTATACTTGAAGAAGTACAAAAAACAAACCTGTACATTTGGAGTTTGTGCAGTTGTTGTTCTCGAAACTGGCACAGTTGATGGTGTTTGGACTGCTCGACTCGATGAACTTGTTTGTTGCCTCGATTCTGGAGTTCGAACTGCTGTTGATCCTCTTGTTTCGATTGGTGTATTCGCAGCTGTTCCTTCTGATTTATCAGAGTCTGCTGTCCCAATTCGATCTTCTTCTGGAACTTCTATTGTTTCTTGTTTTTGCATAGATTTTTCAGATTCTGGTGTTTTGATATGGTCCCTCTCTTCTTCTTCATCATCATCATCATGTTGTTCAGCTGTTGATTTTCTTTCCGATCCAGATGAACTATGTATCCCTCCATGATATTCATCATCTTCTTCTAATATCAAATCTTCTTCACTTGCTTCTCTCGATGATTTCAAAATCGAATGTTCTTCTCGAATCATTTGTGCTTTTCTTTCTGTCATACTTTCAGCTCGAGAAGATTCTGAAGCTTCAGATGTATGCCAACTACTATTTATCGAATTTCCAGTACCCGAATCAACATCTTCCACTTTTTTCTCTTTTTTTGGTTTTTGTGATATTTTTGAAGTATTTCGAATAGTCTTCGTATCTGCATGATTGTTGTTGTGGTTTAAATATTTATGTGTCCAATAATCCGATCCTCCTTTTTGAGCTGGAAGTTCTGATTTTTTGAATGTTGCGAGTTGAGCAACACGTGGAAGAGGGCGTGGCTTAGATTGACGCATCGGAGGAACTCGAGATCCTTTTTCAATTCCATTAAGACTACTTGTGGATGCACTTTGAAATGTTGACGAACTGTCAGAATCTAAAAAAAATCAATGAATATGAAAAGAAATGTGCCGTGACATCATAGGAAAACAGGAAAAATTATGAACTTTTTGAGAGATTTCAGACATATAGAACCACGTAAAATATAACAGCTGGTTCAACCTGACAACCGTTGGAATTGAAAGATCTCAGAGTTGTTGTAGCAGTTTTAACTTTTCGATGTTATTTGTTGGACCGAAATTCGCCTTCGAAGGATCAGTTTTGGTCTTGATCCTTGGATTGTAACAATTTCCTCACCTATTTTTGAATAGGCCATCCTTGGCGCATATCTACTTGGTTTTATCTCCGGTAGTTTGACTGTTGACTTCAAGAATGGTCTTTCATTCCTCGGACAAGCTATCACCTGTAATACAATTTTCAGTTTCATCACATGTCCCTTTAATTTTCTTACTGTAGATGAATTTCCCGTCAGAATCTCATCAACTGTCATAATTCGTTGTCCATCATCCGTATGTAATCGATATATTGCCACTCCCAATTTCGAACTGATTTCTTCTAATAATTGATCCATTGTTGGTGGTTTAACGGGGCTAATCATTGTTCGATAGAATTGTCCTTTTCCATTTAACACAAATCGAACCTAAAATTGAGTTATAGTGTATTTTCAGAAAGAGAAAACACAAGTCAATTAGGATATTTTGTATGTTTTCAACCTTTTCCGATTTTGGTTGATTCATTCGATCGATATCTCTAAGTGAGGGCATTGATTTGCGACATTCTCGACGAAAATTTGATAAATCCAAGTCCATGATTTATTCAACACGAAAAAAAATCTGAAAATAATTTACCTCTTTAGCTGGAATTGTAATGCCTAGAAGACGACTCAAACGCATTTTTTGAGGAATTGTTGGAGAACCGGGAGCCTAAATAGAAATGAAAATGAGACGGGGGAGAAGGGGTGCGGTAGGGGAAAACCGTAACACAACCGCGATTTTTGAAAATTTGAATATTCTTTCTCTTTTTTCAAGTTTGATGAGACCTCAAAATGGGCTTTGGACTCATTGATTCTTCACTAAAAAATGTGCGTAAGTTTGAATTTTAGATAAGAATAAAATTTGACAAATAACCCTACTAAACACATTTTTAATACAACTCTTGGTTCAAAAAATATTAGGCGCTTGAAAATGAAACTACATTAATCGGGTAATTTTTTTTCGAAATACTTCAAAAATTGATATCGATATATGCGAATCAGTAGATTTTGAACGACTATGGATTCAAACACGTGGTCCAGTTTTCTTTCATGACTGGATAAATCGGGAAATGTTGGTACCGGGGGTCGAACCCCTGATCTTGAGATTGTCAGTGGCAGCCTAGCCAACTTCCTCCTCTAGCTTTATAAATTACCGATATTCCTAAAAGTAAGGAGTATCACGATGAATTTAAAATTTATATAAAGTGTTAAAATTCTGAATGTGAATTTCTTAAACATCTATTTTTTATCTCGAGTTCTACATGTTGATAAAACTCCAAACATTTTTCAATTTTTTTTGAAGTGAAAAATTCGGATTCCATAAACATTTGAGGTAGAACATTGAAACTAAAGTAACCAAATGATGTAATTGAGCACTTTATATTCAGCTCGAGAATGAGAATCATTTTCAAAAAATGTTTCGATCTACCAACTTTACTACTAAAATAAGCGAGAAAAATAATCAGTCATCTATCTACGATAAAAATAATATCTAGATATTTTTCTGTGGAAAAAAGTAAAACGAATGAGATGCTACAATTTTTATACTAATCCACCTATTCATACAAATTTCTTTGCTTTTTTACTCAATAAAATAGCCATTCTTTTTTTCCGCTCTTCATTTTGTGACGATTTGTTGAGTTGCGGTTGCGTTGCGGTCATCCGGATATATACTTACCCAAGTTGTTGAACCCGTTGATCGTTGCGCGGAACGCAACGCCGCTTGTACTTTTTCGACAACTCCAAAATCTAGTCCACGTGGTGGCTTAGAAGATGAAGCAACGTATCTGAAAAAAGGGAAATATGTAATTTAAATGATGGGATCGATAATGTAGATGACAAACACGCTCTACTACGCTACAGTACCAAAAAAATATTCTAATCCAATTTTTTATGAATTCGTTATAATTTCGGTGTTTATGAATAGTGGAAAAAAGTGATAAGGTCAATATTGTGAAAACCGATTCTCATGAAAAGGACAGTTTGATGTGCAGGTTATTTTAGTACTGTATCACTTTTTCTTTTTTTCAACTCACTTTCCAAGATGCTCTAATTGATCCAGCGAATCTATTGTATTCCGGCCCATAGGAGTTGTCACGTTTCGAACCTGAAAAAATAAGAGTAACAAATAAACTAAATTCATATCATATTTTTGGAAATATATGGGTTTTCAAATCACAAACTTGTTTCTGGGTTGACAGTGATATAATGTTGATTATAGATTTTTGAAAAATCAAAAATTAATAGGAATTAAAATTTAGAATAAAGGTTATTAAAGAAGGACTGTGAGATAAATTCAAGTTTAACAAAAAAAGTTAACATTCACGTCGAAATAGTCTTGTCGAGCGAAAAAATCAGAAATTTTTGCTCACTTTGCTGAGTGGGCATTATGCTCTCTATCGAAACTGTTTCTTGCTTCTCTATCGGTGTCTGCAGACTCAAAAAAAGTTTACGACGCAAATTTGCAGAAAATAGTTTTTGAGCATTTCGTAGTCACATTTTACGATCTCTAAACTTAGGATTAAAAAAAATACTTCGAAAAAATACCTTCCAACATAAATATCAATCTTTTGCTCTCTCTCTTTCTCTATCTAATCATCAAATCTCCAATTAGTAGAAAAATTTGTTTCTTATTTGAATCATGCTCCCTGCTCAGCCATCATACTTTTAAAAAACGAAAAAAATCAATAAAATATTATATCTGGTAGAAAATAAAACAAAAAAAAGAAATGATTTCACTCGGGGGAGAAATATGAGATTTATGATATTATTAGATTAGGTTACAGCTGAAATATTTCGACTGAAATATTTCGACAGAAATCGGAACTTTTCTAAGAAAAAATGAGGATATACAGAGGGAAACAAGGATTTGAGAAGAGAATGTCGTTCATATCATAATTTGTAGAACCGGTACCCTAGTGAATCCGCTCTTCAAAGTAACCAGCGGCTAATTTTATAAATTTTAAAACGTGAAAAATTCGTGTGAACTGACAGTCATGAGACTAACGTTAACTTGTTTTAACAAAAAAAAACTCTAAAATATATATTTTTCTACTTTTTGAGCTCATTAGTAACCGCGTCATTTTGGGTGCAAAAATCGAAGGGCATAAATTCGAGAACTACATAATTATTCATAATATTTTCTTGTTCTTATATGCCATAGAATAATACACAAAAAAGTATAAGTCTATAATTTTCTTATATTTTTTCACCTGCTAGTCAAAAACAGAGAAATGAATTTCTTATCCAAAACAGCAAAAAAAGAAAATAGAAGAGGGCTTGTTTATAGGAAGTACGTGAGAAATTGTAGTTCTTCCAGTGCGCGACAAATACTACAATATTTAACTTACCCCAAAAGGCATATATATTTGATGATTCAATTCGTCGACAAGACTTTCGAATGTTTTGTATCGATGTTTGGAAATCGGTATTCGAACACCCTGTAAATATTACAAATTGGATAAAAACTTCTGTTGACGAAGTAATACTTGAATTCGTACTTTGTACACTTCACAACATTCGAATGCAACAGAGCAAAAATACATGTGATGGAAGTTTAGGGAAACAAAAACGCCCAGAAGTAAATCACCTTCATTGGTTGCGTAGTTTTACCGTTTCACCTCGATAAGTTTATTATAGAAAATTGTTTGAAAAAAAATCTCTTTTTTTAATGTTTAAAGCTCCAGAATTATATAGGAACATTGAGAAGTATGAAAAAAGGTCCTTCAATGAATAACTGACATAAGCGATGTTTATAAAAAAAGGACCTTTTTTGCCGATTCACAAAGTTTAGGAAAATTTATTTCAAGAGTAATTGAAGTCATACATTTTTAGTGTCATCAAAGGATATTTTACCATAATTTTGAGAAATTTTTTTTCGAAAATTGAAATTTGGAAACTTTCTTTTAAAAGGAAATGTTTCTTTTTTTGTCATGATATTTCATTTTTGGAACCTTTGTTCTTAACTAGGATCTTAATCTCAATTGAACTTTGTGATAAATTATTTTGGATTTTTAACCTGAGTTACAAAATCAGAACAAATAAACCAGAAGGTCGACACAAAAATATGGCCCCAGTAATATATTTTTTAATTCTGAGCAATAATTTTATTCAGGCGTGTTTTTTATTAATTTCGAATATTCGTGTTGTCAAAAAATATAGATCGAACTTTCATTTTATTCAAAATACCTTGTTATTTTCTTGAACTCAATACTTAGCTTTGGGAAAAAAAATTTTCTCAAACATTCTGAAGCCAGGATACCTAATTGAAAGAATGGTATACCTTTTCCGAATACTATTTTTTCAAACTTCTGTACTAAAACATGCTCAGAGTTTTCTATAAGACTCCGCCAACAAATATTTTTCAACTTACCGTGAAATAGACGTCTCCTTCTTTATAGAAAAATACAGTTTTAGCTGAATATGGTCTTGTAAAAGTTCTCTGTGAGTTGGGATATGTCTTCATTAGTCCGTTTTTTGGATGAGCTGGCAAATTGCCCAAATTCTGCGCCCAACTCTGAAAAAAAACATTTATTGGTTTAATCGTATAGGTACATAAAGGGTGGTTTTTCAAATAGTGATGCTAACAAATTCTTTAATCCACAGTATTCCAAAGTACTGTAGCTTGAAATAATTGATTAACGTAAAAATGAAAGTAAAATAAAACGACAAAATATGCAATTCCAACATAAACCAAATAAATATTTATTAGATTTCCTTTTTTTTTTCCTTCGCCCCAATATTCATAGGTTACCTTGAAATCCGAAGTTTTTTCTGAATTCGCCATAATTTAGAAAATAAAATACCAAAAAATGTATAATAAAATTCTTGTATATTCTTTCTTTCTTTTTTTACAATTCATGGCTTCATTTAGGGATTCTTTGAGGGTGTGACGCATGCTGGCCACAAAAAATTTAAGATTTGCAAAAAATGTGACTGAAAACATAAATTGAGTCAACATAGGTCATATGGTTGAATGAGTTTTGAAGAAAAAAAAAAGGTTTTTAAATGGAATTTGATTAATTTTTATATGTCACGCAATGTATTAGAAATGATTATTCACAATCAGACTTGTGTTTGAACTTGAAGAAGGTGGAGAAAAAGTCTAATTATATACTATATATACATAGTTTCCCCCTTTATAAAGTTGTGATCGAATTAAAATTATAGATTTGTATTATTTTTCGATGATTCATTGATAAATAACTCACCGTTGAAGCCTGCTGGTCATCATTTTCCATGTAATTCTAATAAAATCTGGAAACCTTATATTTTTTATTTGAAAAAATATATATCACGAGGAAAGCAGAGTATTTCTCACGCCTTCGAAAAAAAGAAAAAGAAAGCAAAAAACAGGAAACAAAATACACTTTGAAGATATGTCCAGGTATCTTCAAAAAGAGGTAAACCAGAAAACGATGCTGATCTTCAATGAAAAAGAAACTTGAATTTGTGAAATCCCAGAAGAGGTTCCCTTATTTTCGCTGTAATTCCAGCCTTTTCGTTGAAAATGCCGTTCTTTGATTCAAGACCAATTTGATTGTGTTGGCGTATCTTACTTCTTTGTTTCCAATTTCACGGAAAAGTGGCAAAATCAGACACAGAAAAACAACAGTTGACAGTTCAAAATTATCGGAATAAAATTCTTGGGGGATAATTTCAAAAAGAATGAAACAGAGAATATTGAATCATCAATCGGTTCGCATTCAGTGAGAAACTAAAATTAAAATTGGAGTGGACTCAATTTTTTCATTATAAATCGGATCGAAAAAACGATCCAATCACAAAAAAAGGTTTTTCAATAAGATCTTCTCTGAACCTGACCCAGCCCAAAAACTGAACCGTCTTCTTTTCTCGTATTATTCCTGAAATTGTTTTGAAAAATCAGTAATTTTCATTTTTTTTTTAACTTTGCAAGCAGAAAAATGTTTTAAATGAAATTTTTCGATAAAATCGGTTCAGGAAATTTCGCATTGACAACTCATTTGAGATTGAGCCTGATTTTTTGACCGATTCAGAATACTATTTACAGCCTATAGACTAATCTATGATAGTACAGAATTCAAGAGATATTTCATCGCAAGCAACTAGTAGACCTTGTGGTTCTATTTTAAATTTTTAATACAGTAACTAACTTACTGACGATCAGGTTGCCATCCTTTTTGAACTTTTTCTAATTTTAAATAAGTTGCGTCCGAAAAGCCAGACACTTTCTGTTTCTAGATGAACACCTAGCAACATCCAATAAACAATCATAATATTTCTAGATCTTTGTCATTTTATATCGTGACTATTACAACATTTTTTAAAACCAACATCCTTATAAAACTAGAAAATATCTACAATAAGTTCCAGAGCAAAAATAGGTATTTTCGTCGTAATTCCGCTCACAGGTGCTTAATTGCATTTTTTATTTATTTTCGTATTTTACTTTCGCAAAGTACAAAATCGAATAAACAAAAACATGATTGCGCAGAAGGAGAGACATTTTCAGAAAAAGCGGTAAAAAATCAGATTTTTAACCTAAATATTTTTTGTCCAACGCTAGAATTATTATTATCATCATACAATTCAATTTCTTTTCTACCCTCCAATATTGATATATTCTCTAATTTCTAATTTTTTGTTCGTTTTTTTGTCTTTTTGTCTTTTCTGGCCCGTTACCAAGGAGATATTCACTTTTTGGCGTTGTAGAAAAAAGAAAGAAAATGTTAAATCAGAAAAAAGAAAACGAATATATATTGATAGAGAAAAGGATTAGTGAATTGACGGGGGTTTGAAGGTGTATATATCGAATGAATGTAGACATTTTTTGACAAGTTTAAAGAAAACTCAGATCCGATTGGAATGTAAAAGAAAATAGTGTGTATGTTATATTTAGCACGGTTGCATGAAATTGAGATGACGTAATATTATGTTCATTGACAGACAGCTGCTTTTTTATACAAAAAAGCAAGCACAAGTATTCATACCATTGCCCAATATACACCAACATTAGAATTCATGAAGAATGAAACATGCTAAGGGTTACCTACATTATATACGAAGATATGCTCAGTGTATTACAAAAAATAACATTTCTATTTTCAAAATGAATCCTTTTCAGATGAGCGGATATGCCGACTTCTTGATTTCGAACGATGGTTCGGATGAGACTAATCAGGTTCTGATAGGAACGTGGATTTTACTTTAGGATGGGGGTCCCGAATAAATGTGAGGGCTAAAAAATTCTCAGAAAGTGAGTCAAATGTCATCTTTGCGGACCTCGACGATAAAACCATGCAAACATTTAATCGAGCCAGTTTGACCATCTGAAAATAAGAATGTGTTTTTTTTTAAATTCTTGTGCACGGAATGAAATTTTTTGTACCATTTCTGTGGAAAAAACCGTCGACCCAGTGTTTGGATTTTGAACCCTTTATTATTCAGGGTTCATCACATGGTTATGATAGCCTTATCCAGCTACCCATATACTAGTATAGAACCAACATGTATTTTTTTTTATTACGTATTAAATAATAGATGTTGACACAGTCTCCGATTTTAGAAAGCATTTTTTTTTGACAAACGCTCTCTGATGATCAGTATTCAGATTTTTCTGAATGTTTCTGAAATTTTTATGAAATCCCATGTTTTTCTTCAACTTCAAGTTCTACAAAATGGCATTTAATCTACATCTAAAAACCATGATTGTACGATTATAAAATTATTTATTTCTTATTTTCACAAAAAAATAAATTTCCTAAACTGGCATTCTGAAACATCCAACTTTGACTTTGACCACTCTCAAATGAACCAATTCGATTTCCAAATCAACACATCCCGAAAGTATTTTATCTTGTTTGTTCAAATCCAACTGAAAATCATTAAATTATCTATCAATAATCATCAAAGAACTTACATCTGTAAAAGCGACACAGAATCCAGCAAGATGTTCAGCTCCTGGAATCGGAATCGAAACGCAAACTGGTGGAGGATTGCGAACTGAAATGAATAGTTTAATGAAAGAGGGAGATCGGGTTGGCTAGTTCACTTGAGATTTCTTGTGTGAAATAGTGTCCATCAACACCAATTGAGAGATCGAGGCCAACGGTTTCTGGGTTGTAAGTGGCATTGACACATGCTGGAAATTCAATATTTATTTTGATTGATTCGTCATAAAAAGAAAGTTTTGAAAACATTTTTTTTGTGATTTTTTAATTGTGATTTTAAAAAAAGTTACAGTAAGAATTGATAAAAAAATTTCAGTAGATTTATTTATATGTGCTATTTTTGAATTTCTGAAAATTATATGTGGATATGGATGCAAATTTTGATCACCCTCTATGCTTACAAACCTGTTGAGGAACTGACAATTTTTTGACTGGTCATATGAATCTACTGTAAAATTTTCAGAAATGTAATTTATTGCGACAAAAGGTTTTCTTGTTAATAGGTTTCGACGGGTACATTTATCTTAAAAATGTGTGTTCTGAAAAGTTTTAGAAGTTAAATTTAAAATTTATGTAAATAAAATTAAGGACTAAATGACTTTACCAAGTATGACATTTTGAAGATATAAAAGTACAACCGTGTTTTTTCTAATATATTTACCTGAATGTTTGAATTCTGGGATCTGGATATCAACACAACATGCACAATTTCCATGAGTACATGAACACCCGTTGCTTTCCAATTGTCGGACTGAAAAAAACTCCGAATATAAAGAAAAAAAACCTAAAATTCAGTTTTCTTACTCAAATTGATATCAACAATGCTTGATGTAATTTTCAATTTATAATCCTTACTCGAAACTGTCAAATGTTCCGAAGAATTTTGAAAAGTCGAAAATATGGCATGTTCTGAAATATCATTTTATTTTCCTTCCAAATGTGAAAGGGAACTGACTTTGTCTGACTTCTGGATTTCCTGAGATTTCGAAAATGTTGATCTGTTCATCATCTTCAAGAGGTCTTAGAATTCGGCCATAATAAACATTCGAATTTTGAAGTTTTCTTGGGATCAAATGAGTTATTGGGGAGAATTTGGTATTGAGAAGTTTGATATCCATGATTTTCCCATTTTGTGGAGTTATCGAAATATCCAAAAGTTGAGTTTTTTGGATTGAAATAGTTATAGAAATCAATAGAAAAAGTAGAGTTATAAAGAACATTTTGGAGAATGAGAAAAAATAGAAGATTTGGAGGAGGAGGAGGAGAAGATAGCTCAGGTGACCTTGTGATGAATGGGTCAGTTGGATAATAAACAATTATTAGATACAATCTGGTGTTCAAAAAATAGGAAGGGTGAAGTTCAGATATTTCGATTGCTTCTTCCGAAAAAAAACATCCAACAAAGAAAATAAATTCGACGATCGAAAGAGCTCGCGTAGGAAAATGTATGAAATGTGTAGAAAGACTGTGGTTATCCGATTCTGATTCCTAACCAATATGATGTTCATATTGATCATTTACTTGGCGAGATTTTTGGGAGTAATACTGCAGAAGATGTATAATTCCACACCCGTCAATGTTTTTTTTAGTACGAAAACCAATTTCATGCAACTGGGTAATATGTTTTCATCAAATTTTGTGAAGTTTTTATGAAGTTCCGTATATGCTATCTGCGAAGAGTGTTCGAATTGTTTTTTTGTGTTACTATACCGTACGAGTCATTGAGAAATAATCTCAAATTTCATAATGTTTTATTTTCTATTTAGAAATTGCAAACTATACTCAACGTAGCTACCACAACACATGATCGTTGTTTATTGTTTTGAATATTGCATAAAGTTTCACAACATTTCGAAATATTTTGTATGAACAAACATTCCTCCCATTTTTCTAGATTTGCCAATTGGCTTTAAGGTTTGACCGACTTAACTCAGCAAAAATGAAATTATTTCATAATATTACCTAATATGTTGTTTAACTTTAATACTACTATATTTTATTGACTCGTTTATTATTCATTCCAGAAAAAAATTGTGATTTTATTCAGAGAATACCGACTATCTCATTTCCGTTTTTCTTTTTCTAGCTGATATAGTTTCTCGGTTTCATTACTATACATAGTTTTGAAGAAAAAAAAACGGAAAAAAACCACTTCTTTCAGAAACGAAATCATAGCATTAATTTTTCATGTGCATGGATACTGTATTCTCTGTTATTGACAACTCATCTCGATAAAAAAACATTTTCCATTGAAAAAAAAACGCTCCTGACCTAAGTTTTGCAACCAAATGGCCTAAGATCCGATAAAAACACAGTCCACTGAGTGTTACCGTAGTCGTGTGCCTTCATTTCGTTTTTAGACCCCGCACTTCTCTCTCATTTTTTCTATTCTTTTCTCTGGTCCTAAAGAATTTTTTCGATTTTTTAGCCGATTTTCATGATTTTTTACACGTTTTCTGATGCCTAAAATTCATAATTGACGTGAATATAAGTTTTATTTAATTTCCATTCTCCCGCGTATTCGATTTTTTGTTAAATTAGCCAAAAACTCTGGTACTTTAATCAATTTTTTTATTTTACAGGAGACTCTTAATTGTGGGTTAAGCAGGACATCATGAGGTACGTTTAAAATTTCTGCAATATAATAGTTTTTATCATTATTTTTCAGCAACTTGCGCCTGCAAAAACGTTTGGCTTCGGCCGTATTGAAATGCGGAAAGCACCGTGTCTGGCTTGACCCCAACGAGGTCAGCGAAATCTCGGGAGCCAACTCCCGTCAAAGCATCCGCCGTTTGGTTAACGACGGTTTGATCATTCGCAAACCAGTCACAGTTCACTCCCGTTTCCGCGCTCGTCAATACGAGGAAGCCCGCAGAAAGGTACGTTTTTTTTTCGTTGGTATTTTTATTCTTGGTTATAAATTACTGAATCAGTTCAGTTTTTAGTATTAAAATGTTATTAAACATGGATAAGAGATTATTGTATAACGCTCTTGATCGTGATTACATCTAAAGTATTAGAACAAAACACCAATATCTTTTTTCAAGGCTATAACTTCTGTGGAATTTTTATCGCATTGATGCTCGTATACTCGGGCTAGCTTACTCATCTCTCAACTATATCTGTTATATTAGGTTCAAAATATATGGAGTCACATTACATATTAGTTATAAAGCTTCAGTTGTCAAAATCTAATGTTTCGATATAAATAAACTAGGTGGAACAGGAAGGATGTGATTATTATCGGTGTTTCTAACTGTCAAAGTATATGGAACTTTGGCAGAAGTCAAGACTAATTTGAAAAATTGAACCTTTTTCTTAAAATAATGTTTTCAGGGACGTCACACCGGTTACGGTAAACGTCGCGGTACTGCCAACGCCCGTATGTCCGAAAAGACCCTCTGGATCCGTAGAATGCGTGTTCTCAGAAATCTTTTGAGAAGATATCGTGATGCCAAGAAATTGGACAAGCACTTGTACCACGACTTGTACCTTCGTTCAAAGGGTAACAACTTCAAGAACAAGAAGAACTTGATCGAGTACATCTTCAAGAAGAAGACTGAGAACAAGAGAGCTAAGCAACTCGCGTAAGTTTGCACTCTTAAATCGCATTATCTTGGAAAACTTTCTAATATTTTTGAAGTTCAATTTTGATCTTCCGAATGATTAATTCCGTTTAAAAGACTTTAATGATTTTAAAATATTCACTATAACCAGATTATTTTTCAGTGACCAAGCTCAAGCCAGACGTGACAAGAACAAGGAAAGCCGCAAACGCAGAGAAGACAGACAAGTTGTTAAACGCGCAGAATTGTTGCGTAAGATTTCGCAGAGCGAGAAGACCATCGCCGGAAAGTAAACGTTGTTATTTCTTTGTCATGTCAATAAAGTTATTGTTACTGACGGCGCGTTATGTTTTTTTTCACTGTTAGCATTTTCCAGTTTTGATAATATTTCCTTCGACGAGAATAAGACTCAAGCACACGAAATACAGTTCAGGTGACGTACATAGATGACAATATCTGGAAGTACAGGTATTCGGCATAAAATATTTCGACTACTTGTGGATTGCTTATTTTCCAGGTTTTAACAATACTTGTTAATTTGAATATGCGTGTCGATTTAGTGCCGGTATTTCATGTAAATTTGAAGATATGCGAGTTTTTCAACGTAGACCTGGATGAACGTGGATACTATCAAGTAATTTTAAATATAAAAATATTGAACTGGAGTTGAGAGTAATGATAAACCCCGCCCTTTTCCCACAATGTGAAAAAGCGACACATGCTGTTTTCAAAAAAAAAAAAACAAAAACTAGTTGTCATTGTGATGATTGTTTTGAATTTTATCATTGAAAGAATATAACCGATTTCAAGAAAGCGGAAAATGAATTAACAATTAAATGTTTCTCAAAGTCCATTTCCGTATAAGTTGCACCTTCGTATCATTTTTCAGATACGTATCTCACCTAAACCATCATCTGAATTCACAACAACTTTCGAATTCGATGAACAACAAAAGAAAATTCAAAAATCAGAACGAAGTTCTCGAGACAATGAAGCTGAATTATTACCATCGTGTATTTTGAACAAAGTTGGTGTTAGTAAAACTGTAGAAATAACATTTGTTGATGAGAAAATTAATATTGGTGAGTTTCATTTTCAATTTGTTAGAACTAAAAAGATAAAGCTCAAGGTTGCATGTCGTTTAAAAAAAACCGCTTAAATACAAAAAATGTGACCGCGTGAAAACGTTTTGAGGAAAAGTACTACTTTTCTTTTCCATGGCGTCCTGTTTTCCTTGTGTGTCTATTTTTTTCTACACACTCAGTACATTGACCAATCTAGTTATGAATCGAGACACGATTCGATTCAAGTCATTGTAAATAGTCCAACAACTTTAGGCAGTTCTGAATTATTATTTTTCATTCATGTTCTATGCCTTTTTGAAAATAACGAGTTCATCAATTTCTTATACAGTTCTCAATGAAAACGAACAAACAATAGAATAATCGGTTTCACCATATGAAGAAGTTTCTTATTTTTGCTTTACTGCTATACAGACCCTAATTGGGACTTTCTAATTTCTTGTTAAGATTCGTTTTTCACATGAACAAATTTCATTTTAGACGATTTTGATTGTTCACATCACCTTTGGTTTCGGATTAAGGTAGTCCAACAAAAAATTATATTTTATGCCTACCTCATTGGTTAATGTAAGTAAAATTTGCTCCAAAGACATCACTGTGTACAAAACTAGAATGAAAAACTTAAATATTGAACTATTTATTTCTGACACAGGGTCAAATTTCAGAAACACATGCAATATTTTTTAGAAGAATTATTCAAGCTAACTGTTCGTATTCATTCACCTGATCATGTCTGTATGGTTAAATATTTGTTTATTGATGTCGAAATTTGGTATATGGACAGATATAGACCGCCGAATGTGGATTTATTCCAGAAATTGTCGGGACGATGTCTTCGGGTATCCAAATTTTGGAATTAAGTGAATCATGGTTTTGACGCGTTACAGATTCCTCTTGATCCAACACGTATGATTGCAGCCGCTAGGTCACTATACTTCGAAAGTTCCAACATAGCTGCAATTACGATGCGATCTTTTTCATCTCTGGTCGGGATAGAAACAAGTCTTAAAGAGGCACCACCTGACAAGGTAAATATAAAACAATATTTTCAAAAAAAAAAATCAAGTTTAGAGTCAAATCAAGTCACAGCGTGCAAAAAATACACATTCAGCTGCAATCCATGCACTATTGTATTCTAAACGATCAATCGAACGATTTATTGCAAAATATAGTAGTTTGACGAACGTTGTAGTTTGTCCACCAAAAGTTTCCGATATTCAAAAAGAGATGAAAGGGACTAGGGAAGCATTGGAGCAAGATCCTGCACCGTATCAAAGATTGAAACTGGATATTCTGAGATTCAGTACAAAGTTGGATTTTATATATTCTCAAATGCTCGAACTATTCGAAAATTCAAAAGGTAATTCGTTTCTCTAGTTCTATTTCGAAGTTCTTACTTCAGTATTAATAATCAAGCTGTTGACAATATATGATAAACAACGAAGAAATATTCTTCGAGAAGCTTTTTTCTACCAAGAAAGATTGAAAGATGAAATTAGATTACATGGAATTATTGATCGGATTGAGTTATTTAACATTGTTTCTCGTTCGAAATATCTTAAAAGACTGCCAAAGATTACATTATTCTGTGCGGAAATCGATTCTCCTGGAGAAGTTTGGTAAAAAAAATTTCAGTTCCTGGGGGAAATGTGCTTTTTCAGCTCAGTGATTTTCGAAGAAGTGTTTACAAAACCACTTTCGTCAGATAATATGTTGGTATTATCTGAGAGTATGACTCAAGTACAACCGAGTACTTCTAAAGTGTCCGATTCATCACAACCATCAACCAGCTCAGCACCTTCGAAACCATTCATATATGCACGCACAGCCAAATCTTTTCGAGAAAGAGCTTCCAATAAGTTGAAGTTCATGAAGCCGCGAAGAAGAAGCCTAGACCATCAATCTCCGACAAAGCTTCTAAAAGTAATTTTTTTATTCAATAAAATTGAAGAATGTATTTTTAGGATTCATCTCCACGTTCGTTAACTTTCACAACGGATAATTTAATTGAAGCTAAAAACACAGAAAATGTTGGCGAAGGTGAACGAAATTCGAAAATGAGTTTGAAAAAATAAATTTCAGAAAGTGTGTCCTATTTGGAAAGGTGTTCGGCTGCTGGAAATCAAGAAGAGACGCAAATTTTCTCTACAATGATGCTATCAGCGGAAGAGGTAAAATAAGTGCATAAAAAAAAATAAAATAAATTCTCCATGTTTTATACAGTGTGAAGTTCAAAATCGCGATAAATTACCATTTCCAGACCATTGCTGCATTATCTACATCTCCATCTGTAGATCAAATTCAAACAATAAAAATAGCGGATGAAATTCAAGAAGATCATCCACAAGACATGATGGACACTTATGAGTTCATTCGAGAAAAAGAGAGTATGAAGAACAAATTAGTCTCTGAAATGGGCTATGATGGATATATGTATAGTGAAAAATCTAATCTTGGAGTACCAATTCCCACATTCACTCCATTAACATCTTCTTATATCGAAGCAACAGAAAAAGAAAGCAGCATGAACGATATGTTGAGTAAGCCAGTTATGTTACATTTGGTTGTCTTTGTGCACGGATTAGAAGGTTTAAAAAAACTTCGATGACAAACTTTTGATTTAAAAAATTTTCAGGTTCACCAGATGACCTCCAGACATATAAAAATTGTCTTCGTCAAGTGGTCGAATCACATTCCAATTCTAATCATAGTGAAAACGAAAATGCTGAATCTTGGAAATTTGAATTTATGATGAGTAAATCGAATTTGAATTCAACATGGGATGCTTTTAAGAATATGTCAGCTAATTTGTTAGAGGAAGTTATGACAAAATTAGAACAGACTACCATTGAATACGATAGAATAAGTTTCGTGGCTCATTCACTTGGTGGTCTCATTGTTCGGCATATGCTTGGAATGGAAATGGGAGAACTCATTAAGAGAAAGTTTCTATCAAAATTGTATACTTTTATGACAATCAACACTCCACATTTGGGCTTGGCCTATGTTGGAAAACATGTAAATTTTGGCGTTGCACTTGTTCAATTGTGAGTTTCAGTTTAAAACTTTATTAATTGAAATGTTCTCTCCAGGTGGAAACGATCAACGTCGCTCGATCAGATGTCTTTCAAAGATACCTCAAAAGTAGACGAAAGTTTCATTTACGAATTATCCAGAAACAATAGTTTTTCAAAGTTTGTCAATATTTTGGTGATAGGAAATCCACGTATGTTCTGAATACATTAGGGAAATATCAAAAGTTAATTTTTGTTCAGAAGATCAAATAGTTCCGTGCAATTCTGCTCTCATAATGCCAAATAAACAATCGCTCAAAGATTCATCCGTGTTTGGAGTTCATTATAGGTGACGTTAAAGCATTCCATTTGATACAATTAGTGATTGTTTTCAGACAAATAATCGCCAACTTGATTTCTTCTATTCAAAATAGCGAACGGATCGAAAATTTTGTTAGATACTCATGTATACATCAAATAAGCACAGCCAAAGCTAATCATATTACTGGAAGAGCTGGTAAGACCTTTTTTTCTTATTAAAATCTCCAAAACATGCGCCAACAAACATACAATGCTCCTTGCGTTTTTCACCCAGCGTTGTGTGTTTTTCCTTTCTTTTTTTTTCGAATAGCAACATACTTCGACCAGATCCGTGTCTGCTAATGTCTCGAAACTGCCAAGTATTGTCAAAACTACTCTCTGGAACAAGATAATAAGAGAGTCAAGTTTGAAATTTAAAAAAAAAAATTATTCTTAAAAATGTTTAAATTACGCTCGGTAAAATATGAGTTTCCCTCTCGTTCTATTCTGTCGCTATAAATATTAAAATAATATAAATTCCACGATTTTCAGCCCACATTGCCGCTGTCGAAGATCTCGTATTTGTTGAAAAAATATTCTCAATCTCAGCTATCAAGTATTTTATGTAAATACAGGTTTTTTTTTACAAAATGTCATTCAATAATCATATCATATTTTTTGTCTATTGTCAGTATCATTACAAACATTCCACATGCATTTTCATTACGTGTAAAACTTTGATCGAGTAATTTATTTTTTTTTTCATCTGGCAAGAGTTCCGAAACTCTGTTATATTTATGGCTGTATTTCTTTTTGAATAATATTAGGAATGTTTAGATGCAGATTAAACATATGTTTCCAACGGTTTCGACAAAAAAGAAGAGAAGGAAAGAAAAAGGTGAGTAGCTCTCTGTGATGCAAGAAACAATAACATCTTTCAGAAAAGTCTGCACAACAACAGTTGAATGGGCGAGTTTTTCGAAAGAAAAAGAAGAATCAGTCAAAGAATGGAATTCCAAATGGGTATGTTTTCAAGACAAAAAAGTTCAACTTTTTTAAATCGATTTTTTACTGTACTGGAAGTTTTCTCCATAGGTTTCCAAAATTGAATTGGAATTTTAACATACTGTAGAATATATCCAAACGCATCTCAGTTTTTTATAGACTAGAAAGAAATTTCACGGAGTTATTTTTTTAAGGCACACAACAACAGGAATTATTCCTCCTATGGTCAATGGAAACTCACATCCACAGCCCACAACGAGTCAAAATGAGGAAATTAAGAAGCGCAAAAAGAAGAATAAGAACAAGTTCAAAAATGGCCAAAATACAAAACCATCAGAAAACACGGCCACTTCTTCTGTGACTTCTCACTCGGCGGGATCGTCTTCTGGAATTGGAAATTCAAGTGCATTGCTAGCAAGCTCAAAATCCTTGAATTTGTTTGAAAATACGAGAATAAATGCGGCGAATGGAGTAGTGCAGAAAACGAACCAAGAAAAGTTTATACGACAACAATTACCTGTCGATTTGGTTGAAACGCAATTGATGCACAGGCTTGCAAGTGAACAGACAATCATTGTTATTGGTGAGACTGGATCCGGAAAATCAACGCAAGTTCCACAGGTGAGAAAATCAACATGTTAAATCAACATTATCTGATTTATAGCTCTGTGTTCGGGCTGGTCTCGCAAATCGCGGTCTCATTGCTGTAACTCAACCACGTCGTGTGGCTGCTGTTTCTTTAGCGACTCGAGTTGCCACAGAAATGGGATGCAATCTTGGAGCACTCGTTGGTTATCATGTTAGATTCGAAAATTTCACCAGTCAGACCACAAAAATTGAATATATGACAGACGGAATTGTACTGAGGTAAATGTTATAAATTCCTAATCGTCCTAACTTTTTTGTTTAAGAAAAGCATTGATCTCGCCGTTGTTAGAACGTTATTCTACGATTATCATTGATGAAGCCCACGAGAGAAGTTTGCATTCTGATGTTTTGATGTGTAAGTTTTTTCTTCACAGTATTAGAAAATATTGCATTTCGTTCAGGTATTTTACGACAATGTCAAGAACAAAGGAAAGGAACAAACAACCCGCTACGTCTCATCATCATGTCAGCTACTTTACAAGCGGAGAAGTTCCAGAATTATTTTAACAATGCCAAAGTTATTGTAGTATCTGGTAGAACATTCCCGATTGAAGTGTTTTATGTTTCACCTTCGAATGGGAAATCGTTTTCAGTTTCGGATTATGTCCACAATGCAATTGTAACTGTTAAAAACGTGCATTTAGAAGAGCCGAAAGGGTGAGTTCAAAAAATCGTTCCAACTTCTTATGTAAATATTTTTCAGTCACGACATTCTTGTTTTTCTGACTGGAAGTGATGAGATCGAAACGGCTTCAAATTTACTACTCGAATTGAATTCAACTCTACCTGCTGGAGCTGATGTTTTGATGCCCGTCCCATTGTATGCTGCATTAAGGCCAGATCAACAAAAATTGGCATTCAAGCCAACACCCAAGGTAGAACATTTAGACAACTTTTTTTTTGAGATTGATTGAAAGGATTAATTTTTAAGGGTGTTCGAAAAGTGATCATCTCTACGAATATTGCTGAAACATCTGTAACTATTCCCGGAATTCGTGTCGTCATTGATTCTGGAAAAGTGAAAACCAAGTCAGTTTTTCTTTTGGAAGTTCAGCGTAACTTCATTTCCCGTTTCCAGGCGCTTTGATGCTGTCGATCGTATTGATGTTTTAAAGGTGCACAATGTGAGCAAGGCTCAAGCTAAACAGAGAACTGGTAGAGCTGGAAGAGACGCACCTGGAAAATGTTATCGATTGTATCAGAAATCGGATTTCAAGAATTTTGAGATGGAAAATATGCCAGAGATTTTGAGATGTAACCTATCGTCGACTTTCTTAGAATTGATGAAACTGGGAATGAAAAATCCCCACGCATTGAAATTGATTGATCCTCCAGGAAAGAAAAATGTAGATGCGGCTTTGCTAGAATTAGTTTCACTTGGAGCGATTAGACCGACAAACTCAGACAGAACAAAATACACATTGACTGAGATGGGAGATCAATTTTGTATGTATCCTATTTCGCCAGATCATGCTAGGTCAGTCATTCTTTCTTTTTCTGGGGGGGGGGGTTTCGTTCATAAACTTTCCTTAGTTTTCTGTTCCATCCATCTTGTTTTGCAGAATTCTTATTCAAGCTCAAAAGGAAGGTTGTATTATGGAAGCAATTAAAATTGTCGCCGCAATGCAAACTGAATCGATGATCGCTGGTTCATCATTAGCAAATGATTCTCGAACAGACGCAGAAGTCGAAAGAATTCGACGAAGATTTGAAACTATGGAAGGAGATCATATCACACTTCTGAAAATTGTTCTTGCGACAAATCATTTTTTCGATCAGTTGAATAGAAAAACTGAGCAAGATGTGAGATTTGGAAGAGCTGAAAAGTCCTTGAAATCAGAGTACAACCAAGCTATCAAGAAATTCTGCAATGACAACTTCATTAACGAGCAGCATCTCAAAACAGCATCACAAATTGAGGAACAATTGAAAGAAATTGCCGTCAATCATAAAATTCCATTCTCGACATGCGCTAGTGATTTCTCAAAAGTCCGGTAAGCATATTTATATAGTGTCACGGGTACATTAAAACGTCAAACTTGGTTACAGAAAAGCGATCGCTTTGGGATTGTTTTTGAATGCGTGTGAATATAACCGACAAGATGATAGATATCGTCTTCTCATCAATCCAGCAATCACTCTCAAAATTCATCCGTCTTCATGTCTAGCAAGAGTAAGTTCGAAAATTGGAAATGAAGTTTTTATTATTGACATCATAAAATCAGAGGTTTAGATATCCGAGATTCGCAAAATTTTACTGGAAAAATGTGTACTTTAAGTTTCAATTTCCAACAGGATTTCTTGTTGGAAATTCTTACATGAGAAGTGAATTAATAGTTTTCAAAATGACAAAATGATTTTAAATTCATTTTGGAACACTTAAAAATCTGCTGAAACTCGGTTTCCATAATACATAGAGTAATAATTTAAGTGAAATGGCAAATAGTTATTTTTTCAGTCCAAGCCGGCGTATATCGTGTTCTCCGAACTGATGAAAACTACCGAATTGTATGCGCTGTGAGTTACTTTCAAACATTTACCCGATTTTCGAACATTTCAATTTTCAGTCAAGTGACGTTGATCGACATTGAATGGGTTCAACCACTCGTTGCTGCACATAAGAAAACAAAAGCGAATCATATTGCTGAAAGTGTAGAAAGGATAAGTTCACTGATAGCTGAAGGATCTCCCGCAGTCAAAAAGATAAAATTATCACATTAGTTCATGTTTTTATCCATTTTCCCCTACCTCTGCTAAACTTGCTTTTTTTGTTTTGTTGCCCTCATGTTTGAATATATTCTGTTGTCTGTTAGAATTTTTTAATCATAATTTATTCAACAAAAAAAACATTTCTGTTCTATTCCTAAACACGTTTTGTTGATATCTAAATAGTTTCTCTGGGATTCTATGAGAATTCTCTACGTCCCTGATTTTGTGAAGAGGTAGAAGGGGTTCCGGACATGTACGATGGAGCATCGTTGTCGAAATATGAAGAAGGTAGTGGGCGACGAGGTTGTTGCGAGGATGAAGAGGAGTAGCCTGAAAGTATGGTATTAGAGCATTGTCAAAAAAATTGCACTCCGCTCGGAAATTGGAGTAACACAAGGGTAAATTGAAGAAGACATAAAATGTTTGTCTAAAAGTCGGATGAGATTTAATTCTATTCAATTCACTCGTAAGCTCTTCTTTTCGGAAAGTTTCTAGAACAATACAAGATTTTCAAAAATTATTTTTAAAAAAATAACTCGCCTGAAACCATGTCGAAATCATTTTTGACTCCTCCAGTAGGAACTGCATAAGGATCATAGGTAGTAAAACCCAAATCAGTCTGTGGATGCACATTTTCTTGTTGTTGTTGTGGGACACTTGGAACACTATACTCATAATTATAAGTGGTAGGTTGTTTCTGAGAATTTGATTTTGAAAATAATTTATATTGATAACCTACCTTGACTGGTTGTTCTTGTTGCTCATGTCCGGACCGATTTTGCCTGCGAATTTCTTCATAAGTTGTCGAAGAACTTCCTAATTGATATTTGTTCCATAATTGTTGAATTCGAGGTTGAACACGATCGCGACACATTCCCATGAACAACAAATTTACAGATGTCAAACTTCTGCAATTTTTACATATTTATAAAAACATTTACATTTAATAAAAAACTGACGCAATTCCCATGATGGCGTAAAAAGGCCAACCTTTTGGTCCGAAATGATATTGAGCTGGAAGACGTTGTCTTGCAACATACAAAGAACCCAAAATTGCCGCGGTTATTGGTAATCCCCGAGTAGTTGTCACTTCAGTTGTACAAGTTTTCATTGTATCTGCCAGTTCTTTTTGTTCATCACTAGATAGTTTATTAAGAAGTTGCTGAATTTGCTCATTATTCAACTCGGTGCGTTGTACTCTGCTGTTTTGTTGATCTGGCAAATACGACATTTCCAGTAGAACACCTGAAACATTGATTCATTTTTTAAATTCTGCGCAACTTGGAAAAAACAAGAAAAATAAACAAGGTGGACTAGAAAATCAACCTGTTGGCCGAACTTTTTATCACAATAGGGCGCGATTTCCTACCTGTATATACTTCGAGAGGGAATTCAAAACTTTGAGTAAAACTGGATATCAAAATTATATTGAGCGGAAATAACAGATTAAATAGAAAATGGAACTGGTATTTGGTTATTAAAACATACACAGATGGATAGAGTTTTCGATTTTGAATATTGAACAAAAACATTTTTTTCATTTTTAAATAAAGCATATTTTCGGGGGTAGGTGTTGTTATGGTGATTTTTTCATAAAACTATGGCTGCGGAGTTTCCGTGTCTATGTTTTTTTTTCAGTGACATAATTGTATCCCGAAGTTTATATATCATTTGTATGTCCATTTGTGTGCCAATATTTTCATATGGTTCATATTAATATTTGTATATTGTAGCAGCAGCTGCATACATTTTTTCCAATTATTTTCGAGGAAATTTCGATATAATCGATTTTTATTGGGAATTTTAAATACATTCGAACTTCACTTTTAAAAAAAGAGATTCCTAGTATTGAATTGCTCCCACGTGGTTACTGTAGTTGCATTTTCAAATTGTTATTTTTTTTAATCGATATAGATACTTTTTGAACTTGGGAGTCTGATTTTGATATCAAAACTATGAATAATCCTGTTGTGGTCCTGATTGCCAGTTGTTGTAGTTGTGTCGGTTCAACGAGGTAGATGGAGCACAACTTTATTAACCCAAATGGGGTAATAGAAAAACTGATTACAATGAGCAGGGAGCGGGTTTATATAGGCAGTGTGAACAACATAAAAATAGTAAATATAGCGGGGAAAATGGAGGTAGATCAAATATAAATGTGGTAGATCAAATATAGATATTTGATCTAAACAATTAGTAACTTTATGGGTCTACGATCCCAACATCTCCCTTACTATGAAGTAGGTTACGACGAGGTGACTGCGGCGTAGCTGCGGCGTCGATACGAAGCAATTGTTGACGTTGCAATTGTTGATCGTCGTGGTGGCAATGCAATGTCGATTGGCGTTGTCGGTGTTGTCTTGGTGGACAACGAAGCAGCGGCGTTGACAAACTGACATGCGACGGCTGATTGATGTCTGGCGGCATTGGTGGCAAGTTGAGCACTGATAGCAAGTGATCCGGCGTTGGAGACTGAACTCTGCGGCGTAACTGGTTGCCATACCGTTTCCAGACTTTGTCTTGACTCTTAACTAAGTAGAATCCTTTGTCAATACAATGAACTACTTTTGCAGGATGCCATTTTGATTTCACTTGGTGACAATCTTTGACAAGAACTGCAGCGTTTACTTCTAACTTATGACTTTTCAACTTTTGTCGATTTAACTGATCGGCGAACGGCTCGAACATTGACTGAGTTTCCATATCGGCAACCGGCTCGATCTTTGATGGATAACTACTAACTTCACTTTTCGACTTCCGTCGATTCAATTGACTTTCCATATCGGCGACCGGCTCGATATTTGACTGACTTATAACTTTACTAGTCTCACTCCCTCTCTTACTAGTACTACTAACTCTTTTACTAGTAACTTCTTCTGATGAGACTAACTTCACTGACTGTGTGAGCGACTGCAGCAGTGTTGCATCTTGAGTGATCCAGTCCATTCCGAGCAATGAATGGGTGTCGACGACACGACATGTACCATAACCATTGTGTCCATTGAGCACGAACGAACATCGGAACTCACCTTTGATTGGAATCGTCGTCTGATTCGCAGACTTCAAAACAGTGGACGGTGGTGACAAGGTTGGACGTCCCATACCAATCCAATCCTTGATACTGAGCAAACTAGCGTCGGCACCAGTGTCCAGTTGCATCTCAACTTCTTGACCATTTATCTTCACCATCTTGAAGATTCCATTCGGTCTTCCAGCTTCAACATTGACCGTATTGATTGCATTGTCTCTTGGTGCACGGCAGATTCTTGCGAAGTGACCAACAGTGTCGCAATTAAAGCAAACTACTGACTTATACTTGCAATCCTTGTCTGAGTGGTTACGACCACAATGACGGCATGAAGCTTTCTGAGGCGCAGAACTTGTTACCTGCCCTCTTCCCTTCCTTTCACTAATCGCATTGATGTCCAAACTGGATTTTTGCGATGTTGAACCAACGAGTTGCGAATCTTCACGGATGTCAAGTAGACGCTTGATCTCATTCTTCAGGTCGAGAAGTGTAGTCGACGGCTTGGCTTCCATTACTACTATTAGTACTGTTACTTTTGACTACTATCAACTTTTAACTGACTATTAATTACTAACTGGTAACTAATAACTTACTGAATACTACAGTACCAATACTGTTCCAGCAGCAGCGTGACTTCGAAAATGATCCTGATCGCCAGTTGTTGTTGTTGTGTCGGTTCAACGAGGTAGATGGAGCACAACTTTATTAACCCAAATGGGGTAATAGAAAAACTGATTACAATGAGCAGGGAGCGGGTTTATATAGGCAGTGTGAACAACATAAAAATAGTAAATATAGCGGGGAAAATGGAGGTAGATCAAATATAAATGTGGTAGATCAAATATAGATATTTGATCTAAACAATTAGTAACTTTATGGGTCTACGATCCCAACAAATCCATTTAGAAATCATTAGGATTATCAAACATGGAACTTGAAAAGCCAATTTTCGGCGCTGAAGTTTTTTTGAACGTGGATTTTGGTTCCCTATCTCATTATTTTGATTTTTGTACCTAAATTGGACTTCAGTATTAATCAGCTAACTTTCCAAGAAGGATATTATTTTGAAAAACATGTTAAATATGAAAAGTCCTAGTTTTTGAATTACTTCTTCGAATAGTTTCGAGACCAAATTTTTTTTTTTACAAAATTATAATATTTTGTTTTTCCAAATGAACTATCTAGATACTCCCCATGTTAAGGTTTATTCGATCCCGCCAAACTACAGTATCCTTTTCATATTGTTTTTTTCTTCATAACCTCTAGACACTTTTAATTCCAATCCAATACATTTTTTTACCAGTTAACATTTTTAATTAAAACATTTTTTTATTCGATCGTAAAAAAACATTACAAACAGTAGCCGAAACAGAATCTTTTCCCAGACGCCTCATAAATGTTATTCAATTTTTATTGATCATAATTTCTATTGATATTCTTCCGATACGAATATTATTGTTTCAGGAGAATGATACGTTACAAAACTGCAATCAAGAGGAAAATATTACTTAATCAATCAACTATTCTTATTTATTGTATTGCTATTTTCTTAACTTTTTCTGTTGCAGTTTATCATAGAATCAATTATTTAGTGAGTTGGAAAATGAGAATTGGAAATGAAGAAAAATTTATGAAAACTGGCTGTTGTTTAACGAAAATCTGAAAAATTCGAACTCTACTCGGGATTACTTGAAATAGTCTCAGAAAAAGTAATTTTCTTTTCAATTTTTCGCTTTGAAAATTAATTTTGTTTTACACTGTGTTATAATATGTTTGATGTTGATCAACATCACACTCTATATTTTTTGAAAGCGTCGTGTGAGAAACTGAAAATGAAACACAAACTTTGAAACAACAAAGCGGTTTATAATGAGTTTATATGAGCTCTCAATTTGAAGAAAGAATTCTAATTATAACTGTGAACTTCTTCAAGACACTTTTGCAATTATGGAATAAAAAAAACTAACGGGATTTTGCTCATCACTGAAAATGCTATAGGATTTTTTTAAATTCCTTTTATTCACCAGAGCAATACAAACTTCGAGATTCAGCCACAAAAAGTTGTGAGAGTTGTGCAGAATGCGGCTCCTAATTCTGTCCAGTTCTATAAAATGGAAGATACTCCAACTATATCTAAGGAAGATATCACACCTGAATGTACTGTAGCCGAGTCGAAAACTGATTTTAACGTGAGTACAATCAGCCATTTATTCATCCAAAATGAAAATTCATTTGCAGACATTTGATATGTTCTCTTCTTTTGCTCGAAGACAATCACCAAAATCTCAATCTGGGAAGAACAATTACAAAAAAGAGAAATTAAAAGTGTTTGTTCTCCCATTTACTCATGTTGATCCTGGTTGGCTGGAAACATTTGAAAGTTATACAAAAAGGACAAATCAAATACTAACAAATATGCATCAATTTATGACGAAAAAAGAAAATGAGGCGATGAAATTCATGTGGGCTGAATTTGTATTTTTCGAAAGATGGTGGAGTTTGCAAAATGAGAATGTGAAAGAAGACGTGAGAAGGTTGGTCTAGGGTAACAATAGTGAAAAAGTGGAATATTTTCAGAATGGTTAAAGATGGCCGGATTGAATTCTCATCAGGATCATGGGTAATGACAGACGAGGCAAATGCATATTTTCCGGTTTCAGTTGATAATATTATCGAAGGAATGGATTTCATTTATGAGAACTTTGGTAAATTTTTGAGTTATAGTGGAAAAAACCGTGAAACTGTTGTGGAACTGTCAGACCCAAAGTTTACATTGCAAAAAAGTTCGAAAAATAATCAAAAAACGGGCAAATATCGTTTAATCTTCTAAATTATAGGTTCACTCTTTATTTCAACCAGTTTTATTAGCCAGAATTCAATCGCTGCCACTGGGTTACTGTAGTTTCGTTTATCAACAGGAAAAATTATAAACACCAGAATTGTTCTAATGGCAATAAGTTGACATATGGGGTTATTTGACCCGTAGAATTCGATTCTGATTAAATTCAGCCAAAAATATAAATAAGATCGAAATAATATGACATTAGGAATAGGGCGCTTGTTCCCGATTGAACTGGTAAAAAATTGACTAAAAAAACAGTAAAAAAATATTATTGAATTACAAATAAAAGTTTTTTCATTTTGTTTCCCCTGTGAAAAGTATGTCATTTTGCAGAGTTCTAAAAACTCGTTATTCTCATATTTTCGATTTTTGCGAATCTCAAAAAAAACTTTTTTGAATACTAATCGCTAAAAATCTATTAGGGACGGTAACCGAAGTTACTTTTTTTATGCAAACTTTCGGCTCGTGGCTTGTCTTCAATTTGGTAACCTACTAATATCGAATATGTTGTAGAACATTTTCAAAAAAGTATGTAGCTGTAAAAATACACAATAGGCAAAACATTCAGATCTTCTATTTTTGAAGCTGGAATCAACATGCCAAAACATTGATGCGAGATTCTATTTCAGAACTAAAACCTTTGACAATTTGGTCAAATGATCCATTTGGATATTCCAATTCGGTTCCCTATTTATTCCGAAAAGCAGGAATTCATCGAAATGTGATCAATCGAATTCATCATACATTAAAAAAACAATTACAAGAACAAATGGCAATTCCATTTCGATGGAGACAATATTTTGATGAAAAAGGCGATGATGATGTTTTGACTCATGTTCTACCGTATACACATTATGATATTCTCAATTCTTGTGGACCAGATCAAGGAAGTTGTTGTCAATTTGATTTTAAACGATTGACACATTGGAATTGTCCCGGACCTGCTCCACAAAATATAACAAAGCAGAATGTGAAGCAAAAGTAGGTCAAAATGGATAGTCATCTCAAAAATGTAACATT
Organism: Caenorhabditis sp. 38 MB-2015; assembly: GCA_900536415.3. Lineage (NCBI taxonomy): Eukaryota > Metazoa > Nematoda > Chromadorea > Rhabditida > Rhabditidae > Caenorhabditis > Caenorhabditis quiockensis. The sequence goes on from LR553120.1 coordinate 270,628, forward strand.
CTCACAGAGCTGCTCTTCTAGTGGAACAACTCAAACAAATGTCACAAATGTATCGTTCTCCGGTTCTTTTAATGATGCACGGAGATGATTTTCGATTTGATATGATTGAAGAATGGCATCAACATCATGACAATTTCATTCCACTTTTCGAAGAAATCAATTCTGGAAAAGAAGTCGACATCAGTTTTGGAACTTTTAAAGATTATTTTGACACGTTGGAGTCGCATATTCAACAGAACCCAGTTTCAAAACCACCAACTCTTTCTGGCGATTTTTTCCCATATATGTGAGTTTTTATTAACTTTAAAAGTTAAGTGTAGTGTACTGGGATTTTGTCCCGTCTAGTTTTCAAATAATGTAAAATTGATCAACCCACTTGCTCCCTTCTTTCACGTATTTGATTTCAGGTGTGCTCTCGGTGATTATTGGACAGGATATTTCACAACTCGACCATTCTATAAACGACAAGGTCGATTATTACATGTGAGTAAAAACGGAATAACTTGCAAAATATATATTTTTTTTCTTTTTCTCAGAGTCTCATAAGAACTGGAGATATATTATTTTCAACTTCTCGAAAAACATTGAATGGCTCGATTCCACAAGAAATTATCAACAAAATGAAGACAGCGAGGAGAACATTGTCGCTTTTTCAACATCATGATGCGATTACAGGTATCACTTTGAAAAATTAGCGGATTTTAAAGTCAGCAGACAAGGAAGCTGAGCTCAAGCTTTTTTTTGAAAGCCCACGGACTCTGTTGCACATTGAGCGGGTCGACGAGGAATGTCCAAAAACACAGATCTCTTTTTTTTAGATTTCATTAATTTCCTATTTTTTAGGAACTTCCAAAGTGAATGTTATGGATAATTATTCACAACTTCTTCATCAATCAATCGAAACAGTCAGGAAAACAATTGAACAATTGACAGAATCCGAGAGTGTTCAATATAGTCCAAGTCAAAAAGATGTTGAAAAATTAAAAATTGTCACAGAGGAAACAAAAGTAATTCAAGTATTCAATCCATTAACATTCTCGAAAAAAGAAATAATCAAAATCCGAGTTAATTCGAAGAACTTCGTGGTGAAAAATCAAGTAGATAGATTATACGTGGATGCACAAATTGAACCATATTTCGAAAATGGAAAACAAGACCCAAATACTTATTTATTGGTATTCTTGGCTGATTTGGGAGCATTGAGTTGGACTGAGTTTGTGATTGAAGTTGAGATGAACTCAAAAACTACAAAAATAGCAAAGGTTTATGAAAAAGGAAGGAACATCGAATGGGAATCAAAAACGACTTCAATTTCTAAAATTGTGTTGGAAAATAAGGAGATTCAAACAATTCATGATTCAGAATCTGGAGCGATTTTGAGTTTGAAAATGAAGAAATCAAATAAAGAGGTCAAAGTAGAGCAAACTTGGAATATTTATGAACAAGCACATGGCGGAGCATATTTGATGAGGATCAATACAGCTGCAAAAGATTTGACATTTGATGGATATATAATGATAACTGGGCCGATTAGAGAAAGTATCTATCAGTTTAATGACAAAGTATTCCAACAAATAAGTGTGAATCGAGATATTGATGAGATTGATATCAAAATGAGAGTAGATATAACAAAAACAAGGAATACCGAACTGATGACAAGAATCAATACGGGATGGAAAAATATGAAGAAATACACGGATAGTGTAGGATTACAATTACTACGAAGGGATAATTATGATTTGATGGTTGAAGCCAACTATTATCCTATGCCAACTTCAGCGGTTTTGGAGAATGGAGAACAGAGGTAAAGAATTATCATAATGAAGATGATAAAGAAATTGAATGTTCAGAATAACAGTTGGGTCGAATGTTGAACATGGGGCACGATTTATGAATGGAGGAATTTTGGAGATAAATATTGATAGAATGTTGAATCAGGATGATGGAAAAGGGCTTGGAAGTGATTCGAATTCGATTCCAACTGATTTGAAACCGGTTGAGATGGACTTCAAAATATTAGTTGAAAACAAATCAGCAGAGAAGGTGATTGAAATGTACTTTATTTTTTATAGCTACTGTTTTCAGTACAAATTAATTCTAGAACTAGTCTTCACGATACGGTTGACAGTTTGATTTTCACAATTGTTTCATTTTTTAGCAGTTAGTTAACATTGATGTGGTTCTGTATAATAAGCCAATATTCGATTGGTAATACGCAGGAAATGAATTTAGTTTCTGAGTTTTTTATATGCTGAATTTGTTTAAAATAAGACAAAACTATCGCTCGGACCGAGAAAAAATCTAATTTTGGACAATAAAGGTCATTGATAGAATCTCTAGTTACCACCACGTTGTCTCCTGATAACATCAAGTGATGACTTGAAAACCTTCGGCGTGTTTTTTTGTTGAAAATATCAAATTCCGACAACTGAAACTACAGTAACCGCGTGTATGAATATAAATATTCATCAACTATGCTATTTTCAGAATGTTTATTTCACTATGCATACAATAAAAGGTCAACAAATGATTCAGAATGTGATATATCCGAGTTTGATACTTTCTTCGAAAGAAGGCAAAAGAAATTATCCTCCTCCGATCGAATTCCCTTGTAATGTTCAATTATTGACTATTCGAGAAATATCAAACAATCGACAGCTATTAACTCTCTTCAAATTTTCATCTTGTCAAAATGAGATTACTTCTAAATGTGGCGGAGAACTACAGGTAATAATCAGGGTATTTATTGTAGATATATGACTTCTTTGTTACAGGTATCATTGCATAAACTATTCGACCAAATGGGTGTTAAACGGGTACAAAGAACGGATTTGAGTGGAATAACAAGCATTGGTGAAATTGAAAGTGTCAAAAACTTTAATAATTTTGAAATTGACTCATTCGATTTTTTGAATCTAGTTCTTTATATATAATCGGGTTTTGTTGTTTATTTTCAATTTTGATGTTTGCGAAAATGATAATGAATGTTTCCAATAATAATTTATTGTTTCTGAAATTATCTGTAATCGATTCTGTTCGTCTTCTCACTTACTTTTTTTGTTGAAAAATCAAGAAATAATACGAGCGAACAACGTTGCAACGCGTTTACGCGAGGGTTTCTTCCTGTTGTTTAGCAGATATAATTTCCAAAAATTTTTTTTTCATTCTTTGAATTCAAAACTTCTCAAATTCTCACTCAAAGGCAATTTACAGATTTCAAATTTTCAAATATGAAACCGTATCCGGTGAAAAATCCGGAGAACTTTACAAGGATGGAAATGGGTCCGAAACATGTAAGAACTTGTTTTCTTAGTTTTCATTTTTGAACTTATTTACAGCCTGCCAATATTATTGTCGCCAGAGATGTACGCGGATCAGGTGGAGGGATAGTGTATAAAATCAAAGCGGAAAAAACACCTTTTATAATCAGATGCTTGCAGCACAGAATGGATATGCTGGTGAGTGAAATTTTCACGTAGAGTGACTGTTTTATTGCGATTCTACAGAATGCAAAGGAGCAAGAGAAAGACCAAAACCTCGAAAATGCTTCGTCGTCCACAACCACCCAAAAAAGAAATCATTCTGACTCCGAAGAAGGAAAAATTGCCACAAAAAGAAGCAAGTAAACTCATATCACTCACTGTATGTAATGTATATTATGATAATAATAATAATAAATGTGTTTAGTGCTCTTCTGTGGTCTGGTACAATTTATGGTTTTGACACCATTGTTCTGTTATTTTGAAAAGTTTCATTTCTTAATTAGAAACCCACAGAAATTACACCTACGACATGTTTAGTGAATTTTAAGTTCATTTTTTTCGAAAACCGTTTTTACTAGATTAAAAAGTCGTACTCGAAACACCCTTAGTCGAAGAAATGACTGTATCGACTTTCGTGTGATTCTTTTAGTAGAGGTATTTTTGTCAGACCATGTGAGTGATCAGCGAAAATTCATTTCTAAACCCATCGATCATGATTAATAAGTATAATTGAATAGGACTCATGGAGTTTTTTGTAGATTCAGTACCATTTTTTGAAAATTTCGACTTTATGCAACGATTTTTAACAAAAACATGATAACACTCACTACGTTTGTCAGCGGCTTTTTAAGAAGTAAAGCCAGCTTTCCAAATTGTAAAACATGGTTCAAAAATGTTCTTACATAGTTTGATAGATTACCAGAAAATAACCTTTGCACCAATTAAGTAACAATTTCCAAGTTTTTGAAAAATTTCATGTCCCAGAACTTCAAAAGAAAAACTTTGAATTTTTGGACTTGAGTCGGTGCTGTAAATTTATACGCTTCATTTTTTCACAAAGGACCAGTTTACACCTTCAAAACCATGGATTTCGGGTTCTATGATCACATTGATGTCTAGAAAGAATCTGAATTTATGATCCTACCACATATCTAGTCTACTTTCTTTCCAATGGTCGAACTTTGAGTTTTCCTGTTAAAAGAAATTGGCCAGTTCAATATGGGATGGTGAAGATTTTTTCCAATTGGGAGATATATTTTAAACCAGTTCTTGCACGTCCAACAAACTGTTCTAAGTTTCACGTCGAATTAATTTGTCATTTGAGTATTACTAGAGTGTCGAAAATATGAATTGTGTTAGTACCAGTCACTACCGACGATATGTTAGATAAAAAATCCTCAGTGTTCTTCCTGCGATTCAATAAGCTATAGTATTCAAGAAAATATGCACTTTTTCCAGTTTTTCATAATAAATCAATCGCACACTAAGATTTATATGAAAAATTGAAATATGTTTTGAAACTGAAGTCAACATTATAATTTTTGGATCCCAGTATAATAATTGTAAATTTTCCCAAGAGACATTCAGTTGTTCCATTTTATCTTTAAAAAAATGATTTTGTTTTTTTTTCGCTAACTTCTTTGTAATTAAAGGGGCTCAAGTTTTATTATAATATAGATGAGAAAGTTCACTTGAAAAACCGAAAAATGAAGTTTTTTGAACGTGGCATCCCAGAATGTGCACGTTTCCCAAAATTCGGTTCGAGGTGAATTTCGAACTTCTGAAATGACCTGCTAGAACCATTATGGTTTGCTATTCAAAAATATTGATAATCGACTCTCATGCGGTTTGTCGAAAAGCACTGCGAGACAGATGTTTCAGTAAAAAGATAGTTCATAGTCATCGTGATAGTCACTGACCCAAAATTCGAAACATCGCTTCTTGTTATTATCTCAAGAACCACTAATCGGAAGTTCATCTGACTGTTTTTTTTTCCTGATTCTGATGATAGGTTCTAATTTTCGACTCACCGGTATTGAACTAAACAAAGTCATTGAACTAGACAAGAACAAACAAATCACAACATGTCATATAACTTTGTTATATAAAAAAGTCATTGCGGTCATTTACTTTGTGATCTTTCCTATTCATTTGTTTTACTATCATGTTTCTTTCGATTCATTCAAAAAACACCTTCCTCTTAACCCGTCCGTCCGTTCGTTTGTCCTATCCCAGCCGGCCATATTTGGAAAGGGGGAACGAATGAAATAAATCGATTCGTTGTCTTCCCGTCTGCCTCACTCCATACAAATACACAAAGGGAAGAGTGGTAGAGATGCAGAGAGTGCGTCAGCAGCGCGCTCCATCCATCCATTCCCTTTTCCCTTTGCATTTCAATGCCTGACTGACTGAATGGCTGGCCTTCTTCTTCTTTCCTTTATGTCTTCTTTCTCCCTTTTTTCAATATATATATTTATATATAAATGTATTGAAAAAAGACGCACTCTGCGTCCCTAGTAGTCGTTTTTGAAAAAAAAAAAGAAAAAATTTGTTGTTGTGTGACCACCACAATCACTAGCAAATTGAAGGCGAGTAGCAACAAATATGTGTCATCTTTTTGTTTTGTTTTTTTATCTTTTGAAAAAAAGGTGGTGGTCACTCCGGAAAATGACCCATTATTTTTCAGAGTGTCTAATTTTCATCAGTTCGATTACTGTAGATATCCGTTGAACACTCCACATTGATTGTCACTTCACCCCAGTATCATTCGAATTGAAATTTCAGAACTATACTCTTATTCTAGCGACCATATACCAGTTTCTCCCACGATTAGAAAGGAAACAATGTACACCATTTGAACCCAGAAACATCTGTAATTTAAAAAAGCTATTCAATTCAATTTTTTCCAGAACTCTTCAATCCTTTAATTTACACCTTTTTTTTCTCCCTGAAAGTTGAAAGGTAGATCGTTATCCATTTCTTCAAAGTAAAGCTGTCTTTTATTCAAAGCAAATACCTTCAATTTCCCGCTTTCTAGAACCAAGCCCCATCCTCAGTATACCATAATTATCTGATTATGACATAACTCACAGAATGTTTCTTTTGCGTAATAATCATGATTTTGTCAATAGTGTTTAGCTCTTGAAATAGCATTTTTACCAACCTATCGATCCTAGTTTTATAATAAACTTTTGTTTCATAGTTTGTTAAATGTTTAAAGGGATACGCCTCTAAAAAATGTTCCTTCAAAAAGTCACTGAATGTACCAATGTTTTGATAATCTTTTGTGTGTTTTTTCATCATTTTCATGTACAGAAAATAGTTTGTGAGCTAGATTCTCAATATCTGAACAGCCGATGATTTAACGTGTTAACCTCAAAATTTAGTTCTGACTTGAACCTCAGACGACTCGCTCACAAACGATGATGACCGGTTGGACAATACACATTGCCCCTATTTTGTTGCGCAATAAAGAAAATTGCGTGTGTTCTCGAAATTCGAAGGTTCTACTAGTGCCTAGCTAAAAGGAAGTCATACTTCAAGCTACGGGAAACGCAAGGTAGAAAACATAGAAAAAGTGTTCCTCATGGAAGTAAAATTTTCAAAATGTTTGTCTGATCCTAGGCCATCTGTAATTTCTCTTCCATGAGAATAAACACCAGATTTTGTGTTTTTTTTCTCGTGTTTCTTTTTCGCCCAATTTCGACTCGATATCTTGTGTAGATACATCTTAAAAATTGAGTAATCTATGATGAACATTTTCATAAGTCGCATCATTTAATGATGAGTTTTTTTCACCTAAAAAGATGAGGTGGCATAACTCTCTTCTAACTAGTTGTTAGAGTTAAAATTTTTTGAGCATAATTTTTTGCGTCATTTTTTTTCTGGTAAAAGATTTTTGTTAACTGAGATTTGACAGAATTCAAGCTTGTTCATTCAGTTTTTTTTCTAGGCGTGACCTTCCTTGACACGTCCAGTCCTAGTTTCTCATTAATTTCCACATTTTCCAGAAAACGTGCCGTCGGATCGAGTACGGTTATTTTTGTTTATGAACTCGATTTTGGCATCGATCAACCGGCAATTGAAGAAGTTATTATAGAAAGGAATAAATTATGGCAACAGAAGAGAAGGTAACATCCGAAGAAGCAGCAGAGGCCAAAGAAGAACAGGTGAGGATTCTGCAAAAACGTATTTTTATTTGTGAAGAAATATTTTTTAGGCCACAACTTCAGTTGAACAGAACCATAATAATGAAGGAAAAGAGGGTAAAAACGATGAAGAAGTTAAGAAAGATGAACCAACTGAAGAGAAGGTATATTTATTTTGCTTTTAGAAACAAAGAGGAATTTATAAATTCAGAATTTTATTTCTAGCATTGAATTTCAGAATCTGGTGAAACAAACCAAAATTCCTTCATAAAAAGTTATGTTCGATTCCTCGGAAGTAGGGAAATTTCTTACAAAAAATCTTCAAATTTTTTTCTTTTTTTTTTGAATTTACTATTTCGGTACATTCCAAAGTTGAGATTTCCGACGAAGATAAAGCAGTACAGTGAAGATTTTTTTTCTAGTTTTTAAAATTACACAAGATCTTAATCAATTCAATTTTGAACGTTCAACAAGAAGAGAAACATTCTACTTTAGAACATCAAATTTCAGTTTCTCAATGTCCCAGTTCTAGCTCTTCATTACACAGGAAACAATTCAGTCACGTGGTTATTCAACTGACCACTCACTCGAAAAAAAAACTGAAAAGAAGAAACAAAATAGAGCAAAGAACAGAAACGGAACAAAACAAACAAGAGACATGCGGCGGCGAACAAAAAATGATAATTGAACTGCTTAAAAATGGCTTTTCTGTGTTTCTCTCAACCCTCCAACATACATCACTTATTCTCGGTTTTGTTCCGAAAATAGAAAAATGCGGAATAAAAATAGACGTCGACCGACCGAGACGCACTTCTTCCTCTCTTTGCGGCAAAATGATCAACAATCATAATGTGTTTTTGTTGTTTCCTTGATTATTTATATTATATGATGATGGATGACGACATGTGTAAAGAAAAGGGGTTCCCCCGATCGAGAAAAGAGACAACACATAGTTTGATTGTGACGACGGAAATATAAGATGGTTGTTGTGCTTTGTGATTTGAAGATGAACGTGGGAAAATGTGATGAAAAAATGGTGGACATGATATATGTATATCTGACGCCAGATCTTCATCTTCTTGAACTGACAAAGCTGTTCACTCAAAGTAATTCGAAAAACCACATTTTTACAATTGCAAATTCTCTACGTTATTTTCGAATGATTTTGACTTTGCTAATTCACTTAGTCAAGTATTGTTCTCAAACTCTGACAAAAAATTGAGTAAATTTATAAAGAAATTCAAAAGTTCCGAATATCGAAATTTTCTCCAAAAAAGAGGTCTACAAAATGGGTATTTTCGAATTTCAAAAAAAAATCGCTTTATCCTCAACAATTTTCAATAGACACTATTTCAAGTGAACCTTGAACTACGTTTCTGAAAACTTCCTTGCTGATAGTTTTATCTCATTTTCGTGGACCTCTTTTTTTTTATTCAAAAAGAAAAAAACGAAACTAGACTTTTTATTGTTATAGTAAAAACGTCATTTTCGGAAGTGACCAACACTCTGCCATTCATTCATTCATCTGTCAGTCAATTTGTTGTTTATTATTTCGCGGAAAAGTTCAAAGATTGTTGTTTTCCTCTTTTTCTTTTCTGCCTCTCACTCCTTGTCGAAATAAAAACAACAACATTATGGATGAGAATTAGTATTATTGTTCCTTTCATCTTTCCCGACATTCCCTCAAGTGTCCTATTATTCAATGGCAATCGAGACAAATGCCCATGTTTCCCACATAATATTACTCATAATTACAATTTGTAACTCTTTTCATGAGTAAAGGTGTTATTCGTTGCTTCTCTCTCATATGAGTGTTTTTTGAGTCATTCAACACACAAACATCTACACTCACGCACTCACTCACTAAATTTGATGTGAGCGTTTGAAAAAAAGAAGATAGACGAGTCTTTTCGCTGTGTTGGTCGTTTTTATAATACGAAAGAGCGCACACAGCCACACACACACTCTCTAGTTGTGTATATATGTCTCTAATTGTCTGACTCTCTTTTTACACGCGCTCTCCAGAAGGAGGTTTTCGAATGAATGAGAATGAATGAATTGCTGATTCGACGGCCAACGCGGCGGCGGCCGCCGTTGCTGTCGCTCGCATCTGTCCTTCTCCTTCTTCTTACTACACACATACACACAATATATTCTGTGTCTCCTCATTTTGTATAGACTCTAACCCTCGTCGGCCTATCTGTCTTATTGTCAATATATATGAGAGGAGAAGGAGAAGGACGAACAACGAGCTTGGTGGTTATTTTTTAGGGAGGGGGTTTGATGAATAAATAGTGTGTGAAATGTGGAGAAGAGCGACACACATAAATAGAGTGCTTTCATAACATGGAGAAAAGAGGCGGGATGTAATGTAATTAGGTGTTTTGTTGTTTTTTTGTGGTTATAGCTTCTATATATGGAAAAGGACATGAAAAATTAAGTTTTGAAATTGGAATTTCAAATTTTTGGAAATATTAAGAAAATAGGATCTTCGAATAGCCCTCTATGATGGTTGCACAGATACAACAACGCAAAAAAAATTAGTAAATGATGTTCAAAAGTTTCTAACATAAATCGAACTTTCGTCCTGCTTTTAACGCCATAGTCTTGTATGGATCACATTAACACTAAAATCGTATGGTTCAAGACTTTTGACTATAGTAGCTTCAATTTCCAGCATATAATATTTTGAGAACTATAATATTTCATATCAAAATAAGGTGATCTCTGTGTTCCTTTCACTCATAGAATCCGACTCTGATATTACACAATACCGAAAATTCCGTTTTAATCGAGAAAATTCGCATGTTGCACTAGTTAAACTTTGGAAAATAGAGGGAAACACAGTTAGTCCGCTGATAAGGATTCACAACTTTTCCTTGTGCCAATTCGATATCTGAAACTTTGAAGTTAAGAATTTCACTGAATAAATGTATACAAATATCGAGTAGGAATAAGAAAAACTTCGTACAACAAAAGGTGATCAATAAATTTGACGAAAACGAGCCTTGGACTTGGACGAAAATATCAGAGATTATAAATTCTAGCTCTACTGCTCGATATTATTCATATGTGTGCAGTAGGGCTCTTATTCTAAAATTTGCGTCAAGATTTGTATACTTCGAAAAAGTAGTTAGGATGGAAAGAAGACAGAATCGAAATCTCTAACTTGATATGACTGAATCTTTGAAAATGAAAGAAAATGGGAATGTTTGAGAGAGAAACGCTCTCAAACACCGATTCAACAAAACACATAAACATTAGTCATAATAAAATATTGAAAACGGAAACGGGCGAGTGTGTCTGTCATTGCGAAAAGGGATTCCCCGATCGACGAGTTGCTGCCCTCCTGCCATCCATCCATCCATCTTCTAATCTTTGATCGTTGTTTTCTTTTTGTGACTCCTCCCTCTCTAGTCTGTGTCCGACTCGAATTTATGAAAAATGTGTTTATATGACGTCATAATTTTGGCGGACAGCCAGCCAGTTGAACGGACGACGGATGAGATGATGTAGATGAGAAGCAAAAGAGAGATTGTGAAAAAAGTGGAGAGTTGAATGGAATGAGCAAAGAACAAATAAGAAAGAACAACACGTGGGTATGGGAAAATGTGTTTTTATTGTTTTGTTGGCCATATGAAAAACGAGCGAGAAAAGAGTGTAGTCTAGGCTATGTTATCCGAAAACTGAATAGAAAAAACACGAAATATTGTTCTTCTTTTTTTTCCACAACTCATAAATTTCCAGGAAACTACGAAGAAGGCAGATAAGTATGATGAGTTAGTGGCAAGTGTGGCGGCTGGTGGTGGAACACCGAAACAAGGGCCACCTACACACCAAAACGTCCAACACCAGCAACCTCCTGGACCACATCCACATCATCCCTATCCACCCGGACCGCACATGAATCCTCCACCCGATTGGCGTGGCCCACCACCACCACAATTCGGACATCAATATCCACCTTACGGGATGCCACCTCAACAACCGGGTCGACACCTTCCTCCTGGATATCCACCAGGTTATCCACCACCACCAGCAGGATATCCACCGGGCACCTATCCACCACCACCTCAAGGATATCCACCACAACCGGGAATGATGAGGCCACCGAATGTTGGGCCTAATGGGGAGTTGGTTCGAATGCCACCAGGACCAACACCGACTGAATGGGCTGCGCAACAACAAAGAATGAAGGTGAGAGAACTAGTCAATGAATGAAAACTAGAAAAGTAATAAGTGTGATTTTGGTCAGAGCTATTCAGAAATATTCCTCAGTGCTGAAAAATGTCTCTATGTTCTTACTGTAAAAATGAACACAAGGTTAATGCGAAAAAGGAAAATTCAACTAGATATGGTCGTACGACAAGAAGAGTTCAAACTATATTTTTTTGCTGACAAAAAATACATCTTTAAAACTACTACTAAAAAGTTAGTGCAACATTCTATAACATCGGAGAAAGTTTTCCTCCTTTTCAAGCCAAAAACTAATTCATCTCGTCCACTCGCTTAATTGAGGAAGCTTCCTTATTTACACACAAAAAAATGTTTTTACTATATTTTGATTTTTAAATTATCTATTTAGAATTCTTTTTTTTAAATAATGAGTGCTGAAAGTAATCACATAGCCACTTAAAAGTTTCGGTTGTTCGAAATATTGAAACTTGTTAACCCCTTGAAGAACTTGTGATGTATATAAGAAACAAGAGTGTTCACTGCATTTTTTTGATAAAAATTGTCATGTTGGTCGTTTGTTTAGAACGTTTTTAGTCTAATTATGTATTGTGTCCAAAATTGGATCAGTTTTTAAGAAGGTTCAGAAATGTTCAGCCTATTTATATTGGAAATATCGACGAACTTGGGAACACATGACATGAGAGGAAATTTTAAACAATTAGTAGAAATAAAGAACCAAATGTCAAAAGTGAAAATGTAGTAAAATCCCGATTCCCGAACTGCAGAGAAACACCAAAACTAACCGCTTTATAGGATCCTGCTCCAAATGGAAAACCAGCAACACCATCATCTTCGAATCAGCCAGTTCCATCACCAGCAGCCTCGTCTATTGCAGAGGAATCGCTGGATGAAAAACCATCAGCGAAACCAGCTCAACCTGCACCACAAGGCGTCATGTCACCAATGCAAGGAGCACCACCAGGTGGAGCTACGCCAGGAACACCGGGAACTCCATCTCATCCAGCAAGCGGTGAGTATTACTGAAAAGGAAAATGTGTATATATTATAATCGAAAAAGAATAAAGAAAATGAGAGTGGAGCATATCACCATGGAGACATATTTGTCGATTAGAACTCATGAGATTCAAAATGAATAATGAACATAATGTATTTACAGTACCCGCGACACCACATACTGATGGACCGAAAGCACCAGTTGGAAAAGTTTTGTCAAGGCAAGAAGTTTTGGAGAAACTGGTTAGTTTTTTTTCTTCGATTTGTATTTATTATCTACCGGTTTTACACTGAAACCGATAGAATCGAACTTTTTAAAGGTTTTCCGACGAATTTCTTTAAAAAAAAGACCGCCCTGCAAATATTTTAGTTCATTTTTTGACGATTAAACTAGCATAGCGCCCAAAAACCGATAGTTTTCACCCGAATATTGGATAATGTCAATGTTTCGAAGTTCATACCAAATTTTTGTTGTATTTCAAGATGAGAATCAGATTCTATGCTTGAAAAAAGCTACTTACAAACTAGAGCAACCGCTAAATAGAGATCGAGTTTTGGACATAATAATTCTTTCCTTAATTCATGTCACAAATAATCGTACGGTTTCGGAGTATTGAAAAGTAAATGTAGGTGAAAACATAGTAGACTTAAAACTTTATGATCTCTACTTTTCATAGGCGTAGTCTCATAAAAATATTTTCTAGATTGGACCAGTCACACAATTGAATCCACCCCATGTCATGGGAGATCGTCATAACTTTTTCAACCGTCTAATGGAGTTTTGTGAAAGAAACGGTGATCCTATTCAAGTAGTGCCTCAAGTATCAAAGCAATATATTGACTTACATCGATTATATATTGGAGTTAGGAATCGAGGAGGTTTTCAACAGGTGAGAAAGAAAAATAAGTTGGAATAAAATTGAGAATCGACGAAGATGGTTCTCACGCTAATTTTCACTCGCAAAAAAAATATTTTCGTCGTTTTAGGTGACAAAGGAAAAGATGTGGAAATTATTGTGTGTAGAGGCGAATCCGGATTTATCGGAATCGTCTGCAGCAGGATATCAGCTCAGAAAACATTATCAGAAACATTTGTTGTTATTGGAATGTATGGAAACTGGAAGAAATCCTGAAGATGAGGTAATTTATTTGAAAAGAAAACGGAAAGTCAACATTATCACTTTGCTGAACGTTCAAAAGTGTGAAATTTACCGCAAAAATCACTCGCAAAATTCTAGAACTTTCTTATCATGTTGTGTACACTGGGAGAAATGAAAATTCAAATTTTATGATGAAAAAGAACATTGTTTTCCTTGGCTGAAAAAAAGTCCCTGTTTAATAGAAATACTTTGATTGAGAGAACAAAAATTATAAAACTGCATATATCTCATTTCTGTGTTGCCAAATTTGGCTAATTAGATAGTGCAAATGTTCTATTTTAGGTTGCATTTGCCGACAAATTAAAAAGACAACGAAAACGAGATACGGGAGGAGGAAATGCAACTGGAGCGGTTGGAGCACCACAAGGAGCACCTGGACAAGTAAATCCACCAGGACCACCCGGTGCACCACAACAACCACCCAATCCGGGGGCTAATCCCGCTGTATTTGCAGGTTAGTTATTAGAAAATGAGTAAGATAATATTGGTTGGGTAATTGGTTGAATGTGGGCATCCCTGAAAAGAATATTTCATTTCGAAAAAAATTCGAAAGTTGGTTAGGCACGTACCAGTGGTGTATGTACTTCTAAAAGTACAATATGACAAAAAGGGAAAATGTTAACAAAAAAGTGTTGGCGCGAGGCACAACGCCATAGATAGAACAAAGGAATTGGAAAAAAAGTATCAAAAGTGTGAGAAACAACGAATGTAGTTAATAGGAATGACACGAGTTCTCGAATGAACTTTATAAGAGTACTACTATACGATTTATAAAAACATAAAGCATGAAAAACATACCAAATTGGAGTACTGTATTTTTACTTTTTTTTGCTTCAATCTTCCGAACAAATAATGAGAGGTATATGGAGGGGTTTCGGGATACTGTAACATTGATTCGGCGTTTTTTTTTGTAAGGAGAAAATCGTTTTTACACAAATCATTACGTTGTAATGACTTTGAAAACATGAAGCCAGTTCATCATGTTACAGTACCCAAAAGCACCTGCACATTTCACTCAATTTGATTTTGAATGAAAATTTGATGAAAAAGTTTATTGGTTACTGTAGCTAGATAAAGTTTTCAAAAGTTGAAGCTGAAAGGCAGAAAAATAACATAAAGTTTTAAAAAATCGTTCAGATCGAAGTTTAATCGAGTGAATGATGTTTCGTACAGTCAATGTCTCGGCTTTTACCAGAATTCTCTGATAATAAAAAACAGAAATACAATCAAAAATTCGAGAAAGATCAATAAAACATTGATATTTTTAAACAGACAAGAACGTTATGAACATTTTTTGTTATCGATTCCGAGAAAAATTCCAAAAACGTTTTGTATAAAATACGGAATTCTTATATTTTAGCATAACTAACTGACCTTATTTTCTGAAATTTCTCGCGTGGTTGTCAAGCCCAATGCGTGGTTGTTTAGTATAATATGAGAAGGTGAAATAGCGGTTGGTCGGTCGGTAACTAGGTAGATGAGATTGAAATGACTATGAGCAGATGTGTTGTCGCTGAGCCGAGCCGCTCTTCTCTCTGTTCATCTGGCCCCGCTCGCGCATGCGCAGCACCTCTCCTAATCTAGAAAATGAGACGTTGTCAACGGATTATGGGGTAGCGAGCGGTTGCGCCTAGCAACGACGGTTATCATGTGGCTGGTTGGCTGGTTGCCTCGTATCTAGGTACCCCTGTTATGATCATTATTATTATTATTGTTATAGGTGGAATAATACTAGTTGTTGTCTTTTTCTTTTTCGTCCGTTTGTCAGTCTTAGTTGGTTTTTTTCTCGCTGTGCTTTGCCTGTTATCTTCTCCTTCTTGTGTTTATGTCACCACCACACAACCCTTTTTTCTCCTTCTTCTTCTTCTTATTTCTCCTTCATCATCATAGGCCTCTCCTTCTCCTTCTTCTTCTTCTTATTTTTTTCGTCTTGTTCTTGATGCCGGTTGGTTGCCGTCCGTTGCATTTCTATATTTTTTTGTGTTGTGTTGGTTGCCCCAATCATTTTAACACTGACTGGCTCTCTTCGTCCGTCCGTCTCCGCTGCTATCGTTTCTCGTTGTTTCTGTCTCGCTTTGCTGTTATGTGTCCTTTTCCTTTCTTCATAGCCTTTCCATTCGTTTTGTTCTTGATATAATATTCTTTTCTCCAAAAGAAAAAAAGAATCATAATAGCGGTGGTAGTAGTATCGAATAGATTGTACTTTGATGGGTTTCACTTGCATTTTTTGGCTATCGGCCAAACGTTTCTGATTTTTATTGTCTACTCTATCAGTGTGTACTCTTTTTTCTCTCGATATTTATCAGGAAGGATTATTTGGAACACTTGTGAAATTGACTTCTTATTCCCACGTACTTTGGTGTTTTCTGATCTTTCAAAGATTGTTTTTCTCAGATTATCATTAGGAAGTGAAAACTGGAGATTTTGGATGTTTTCATTTTTTTCAGAGTTGCTCGATATTGTTAAATTTCAACGAGAATAACAGGACCCTAGGTTGTTGGAATCATTCAAAAAACCACGCGGGTTATGAGAATCCTCAAGCCGGTTCATTCTCTTAGTTGCACCTTCCCTTTGATTTCAAAACGTCAGCTCTTTTGACATCCAAGCACCAGCTTAGTTTGAAATCGTCGCACTCTCTGAGAAACGGGTATCGGGTTTTAAACTCAACCACAAATATTACTACGTTCGAGCAAAAGTTGTTCGAAAATTTGAGCATGATCTGGAATGGTTAGAGAAACCGAAGGATTCGGAAAAACTTGAAGAAGATACCGTAAACCTATTAAAATCTACTTGCAAACCGATATGTTGTCATCGTGGTATGAAAACCTGCCTGTTTGGATGAATTTACTTGGGACTACCCGTCATTCGCAACTGGAATGTTTCCGAATTGTTTTTTCTGTGAAGTAGCTTTCTTAGTGGACATCTTATCTCAAAATCCGAACTTTTTTTTTGCTTTTCCGTTTTCTGTAAGCCTTCATTGTTTAAAAAACAGGTAGTAGGCATATGTTTCTTCGTTGAATTTGCCCACGCGGTTATTCAGTTGACACCTTTGTCTTCCATAATTTTTAATAAATCCCTTGTTTGACACATTTTATTCATATTTCTTATTATAATTTAAAACATAACTTTTTTCGATTTTGGATCAAAAGTTTATATAATATTTTTCATCAAGATATAATTATCACTTCATCTTTTGAAAATGAAATTATGACGAAAACATTTCAGTCTTTTCTTTTTTGCTCCTTTATTTTCGACTTGTTCTAAACTCTCTATTTCTCTCTTTTCACCCTCTCATTTAGTCAGCCAGAGTGCAAACCGTATAAATAGGCTAATCAACGACGCGCGAAAAAGTTCGTCCAGATGTGAATGATTTATAACAGCTTCAGCTTTTTTGATATTTGAGAAGAAACCGTTTTCCTATGTTAGTTGGTGACTACGGTATAAATGTCCTTGCTCCATCTGAGTTTCTTCTTCTCCTTCTACCTATCTCCTCCCCTTTTTCTCCCTGGTTCCATTTGTTTCTTTCGAAAGCGACAGTATTCTTCGGCTTCTCTTTTTTCGTTTTAGATAGAATAAGAGCGTGGTTGCCAGAGAAACAAATGGAACATCTTTTAGTCTCTTTTTCTTCTTCCTTTTCTTCTCATTTTTTGAGCCCTTCTTTATATGTTGTATACTATTTTGGTCTTGCTTTCTTTTTTCATCGAATTATGTTCTATTTTTAGAGTAATAAGTCGTGTAGTTATATAAAAAACAAAGTGGCTAAATCGTCGCCGAAATCAAAGCGGAACAGCGGCGCTTCTGCCGCTGGAACGTCGTCTTCATCATCCTCAGCAGTGAACACTCCGTTTGAAACTTCTGAGGCTGATATGACGGCAGCGTCGACTTCCAGTGCAACTCAGCCGTATTCTCGAATGGCAGCGGCCACAGCCACGTGGTATCCACAAAATCCACAACATGGGAATGGATTCTTGGCAGCGCCCGGACAAGTTCCACCAGCTCGCTCGCCTGGATATCCTGGATATCCACCATCATTTCCTCAAAACGCGGGAGGTTATCCAAGTGGATATCCATCACCGGGTGCAACTCCGAAAGGATATCCGCAAGGTTATCCAATGCCCCCTGGATATTATCCGGGCGCACAACAAATAGCTAGAGATCATTATTATCGTTCACGTGGATTATATCCTCCACCCATGTTTTATGGTAAGCTTTGAAACCAAAAACAGACAAATATCATTTAAAAAAGAGATCAGAACTCTTTTCAAAGTTCACTTTCCCACGCTGACCAGTTTGTTTTCATATTTTCTTTTTTTGCACATGTTCACAATATTTTTGGTTTCTCGTCATTCTACTGCCAGCACTTTTACTAATGAGCTCGTTTGTTATTAGCCATGTATACATGGCTAGGAGGTATAATATCAGAAAAGAAAAAGGGGGATAAGCAGCAGATTTTAGCTGGTTACCAAGGTGATATGTGCGCGAAGAGAAAAAAGAATTGATTGTTAGTGAGGTCTATACACGAAAATACAAAAGGATGAATGTGGGGGGACTGAGCAACATTCAACCAATTAATCAAAGAACTGTTTGAAACAAAAAATAATAGTTTTTTTTTTAGGAAATGGAACTCCGCAACCGGGTCAATTTCATCCTGGAATGGATCCTAATTACTATTACCAGCAGCATGGTATGATGCCACCTCATCATCCCGGCTATCCCCCTCAGCATATGGCAAACTTTTCTCCAGGACAATATCCAGGTAGAATACCACCAGGTCAGACACCAATGAGAGCGCCAATGCCACAAAATATGGCACAACATGAGATGGAAGAGCAACAACGGCAGCAATGGTATGCTCAACAACAACAGATGCAGCAGCAACAACAACAACAGCAGCAACAAGCACAAGCGCAAGCACAAGCTCAAGCACAACAAGCTGCTGCTGCAAATAGTGGAAGTAATACACAACCAGCTACACCATCAGCATCTAATCAGCCACCAACACCGGCGGAAGGAACAACAGCTGGAGCGGCGAGTGGAAGTCAGGCTGGAAGTCGAGCTCCAAGTGCTGGACCATCGGCAACACCGGATAGTACATCAAGAATGAGTGGAGGAGCGGATACGGCGGAAACTAGCAACGCTGCTTCGACGACCAATGAAACATCGGAGCCATCAACATCAGCAGTTCCGGCCCCACCACAACCACCACAACAACCTCAACAGCCACAACAGCCACCGATTGCTGCTCCACATCAACCACCTCAACCACAACAACCCTACTATCCACCGGGAGCTTATCCACCACAGATGAGACAACCAGGTTTTGCACCAGCGCCATACCCCTATCCCGGAGCACCTCCGCATCCTGGATATCATCCGGCTGCACATCCATCTCATCCACAACATGCTCAATTTATGGCCTGGCAACAGCAACAACAACATCAAAGATATGTTCAACAGCAGCAGCAGCAACAACAACAGCAGCAACAGCAACAACAAAGATATCCACCAAACTATCCTCGTCAACCTCAACATCCACCACAAGCACCATCTCCATCAACTGCTAAACGATATCCTCAACCACCACCTCAACAAGTTCCACCACCACAACAAATTGCTCTCCAACAACAAGTTCAAAGAGGTCTTCCGATGCCATCAACATCGCAAGCGCCTCAACCTATGATTGCTCAACAACAGCCACATTCGCAACAACACCAATCACAGTATCCGCCAGGTTGTGTTGAAGGGACGGCTGTTTCTCAGGTGAAAAGGAGGAAAATCTA
The DNA here is from genome assembly GCA_900536415.3 of Caenorhabditis sp. 38 MB-2015. NCBI lineage: Eukaryota > Metazoa > Nematoda > Chromadorea > Rhabditida > Rhabditidae > Caenorhabditis > Caenorhabditis quiockensis. The sequence continues at coordinate 290,169 of LR553120.1, forward strand.
CTCGAGAGAATTGTATAATGCAACACCACGTCGTCTCATAATGGCACTTCGATCAGGTCTTGACGCAGAAGCTATTTGGGCAATCAATTCGCTGACAATTCTACTCTATGATGATTCGAATCCACAACCATCACTTCAACAGATGCCTGGATTACTCAATGTGATTGTCGAACATTTGTATGCAACACTCGCACTTTTGTATCCCAAACATTTTAAGGTTAGTTTTCGTTGTCAATGAGTTACTAAGATCGTTTCACTAGTAGCTATTCTTTTTTAAACAAGTTCGATTTCGAGAAATTCAGATGTCAACTTTTTGATAATCTCCAACAAATATTTTTTCAGATTGACGAGCCTGGAAAACCTCGAATTTTGGTCGAATCACAAGGCCTGGTTAATCAACTAATTGGAAGCAAAACGTCAGATTTGAAGGTATTTGTTGATCGGATGCCAGTCATTGCAAGAAAATCATCGGATAAACAAGCAAGTTATACGATGGTGAGTCGTAAGGAATTTTTTCTCGTAAAAAATAATTTTTAGAAGTCTCGAAATGGCATTGCTGTTCAATTCCGAGATGAAAAGTTACCGAAATTTTTGTCCAAGCGAGTTTGTCGTGAAAATGAAAACGAAGGAGGAGAATCTAACGATGAATCCCTATCTTCGAAATACGTTGAAGACCGAAACAAAATGGGACTCGGAGGTGGATTGGCTGAAAGAATATATGCAAAATTGCGAGATAAACTTATTATTGAACAACTTGAGGATGGACCAGCATTCTCGAAATATGAAAATAATAATCGAGAGGAAGAAGTCAAAAAGTATGAAGAAGAGGAAGATGAATTAGAGGAATCATCGGCGTTTGCGATGTTGAAAGGAGCCGACCCAGAAGAATTATCGGACTGTAAACATGAAAAAGAATTGGGATGGCCGAGACCTTCTGCATTATGTCCGAAGAGTGAAAAGATTGAACAATTGACACAAAGAGCATTGGCACTTTCGAATATTTTACGAGGATTTTCGTTTGTCCCTGGAAGCGAACATTTGATGTCTAAAAACGAGGCATTGTTGTACATATTGGGAAGATTCTTGAAATTATATGTGAAAGAGAAGAAAATTGTTGCGCAAAAACGGAATATTGTGTTGAATCCGGATGAATTGAAAAAGCTTCCAGCTGCTGAAACATTGGAGGAACAGCGAGAAAAAGCATTATCTGTATTGGATGATGATGAGGCAAATGAGACAATGTTGATTGAAACAGCTAATCAATTGAGAGATGATTCTTTTGTTATGTTGTCGCATATGAGCGTTTCGGTGAGTTCAGAATTGTTTTTATGGTTTTATTGTATGAGCTCCCTCGTTTATTGTGAAAAGAGATTCTCTCATAACTTCCTGAAATATAGTCAATTTTGGAATTAGTCTTTTTATAATTCCAGCAAATTTTTCTTGTTACCCTTCATCTACCTTGAAAGTTTCTTTATTTTAAGCTTTCCCTCTTCGACCTTCCGACTCCCATCTCTTATCCGATCTATGATGGTCTTCTCCATTGGGCTGTTTCATCTGTACCCGAAGCCACTGATTACACATATCCGATTCTTGTATCGCCGCGTGATTATTCGCTCGAAATTATGTGCAAAATGGTGATTGTTGATCGAAATGTTGACATGTTCTTATCTACTGGAAAATGGTCTCGATTGGAAAAGTTCGTGAATGTGCTGGTCAACTTGTTGTCAATGAACGAGGAAATACATCATAGGTAAGATTTTGGGGGAAATCGTGAACTTCGGATACTATTGAGAAGAATTAAATTTCTTTCCCAAGTAGAAAACTTGGAAATAATAGTATGCGTTGAAAAATATGAAAATTATAGTTTATCAAATAATTTCAGGGAATTCGCCGTCGTCATTTTGAATTCGTTATGTGTTCTTAATGAAGCAGTTTGCTATTTATGTGCAATGGAGACGAATGCCATCAATAATTTGATATTTTTCATCGATTCGGCTGATCAAAATATGCATCAAGTAATGCAACAACACGGAATGAGTGCATTGAGAGAGAATCCGGAAATGATGGGAACATCAGTTGGAATGTTGAGAAGAGCGGCTAGTATGCTCAAACTATTCTTAAAGGTGAGAAAACATTTTTCGGATTTTTAAAATACATTTATTCTGTAGGTTCCGATGGCTTATCGTATTTACATGAAACATCAACAAAGGCTTTTGCAATTCACAATGAGTCAATTGGTAAGTTTTTTTATTCCCTCCATAGTTTTTCTAACTGTTGTTTGTTCAGATGGATTCTCGTGTCGCTGGAATGGTTGCTGACGCTCTTTTCGACATGCAAGGTCTGGTTCGAGAGTTTGGCGATATTGTTCCCGAAAGTTGTTCGAAATCGTCGGCTTCTGGAAGTAGTAGCGAAACAAAAACTGAAGTTGAAAACGGTGAAAACGGAGATAACGAGAAGGAATGTAGCGGAAGTGCTTCGATTGCTGGATCGGCCGAAGAAGAATCAGAAATAACGACGAAAGAGAATAATCATGTGGAGGAAGATGGAGGAGAATCAAATGATGCAGAATCATATGATTCTCCGAGTTCTTTTAAACTCAAACAGAACTCGTATAAAAGAAGTGCAATTATTGATGAGGTGAGTGAATTTTGAAACATATTTTTGACGACGTTTCTGAATTTAAAAATTATAGAGAAGTTATGAAATTATTGTTATATAATTTCAGTTTTCGGTGACGAGTGATGTTTCTCAAACATCGAAAAAGATTTTCTTAATCTGCGAGAATAAATTGAAACCGTTTTTTTCCAGCAATCTCGTTCGCCACCAACTAAACGAGCATGTCTAACCAATGGTTTCGACAAAAAATCATCAACGACAAATGGAAGTCTCAGTGAACCATCATCAACACAACAATCACAGCATGACGGAGCAATGACAACCGCCGTCGCCTAATGTAATCTTGTTTTATTTTAATTATTATTTTATGCCTATTCAATTCCCCAGATTATCTTGTTATATGATTTCTTTCTCTCCCCCCTCTAAAACACCTCTTTTACTCTTCTTTTCTTCTGTTTAATATTGCGGGTATTTTCTCCAAATGGAAACACAACAAAAAATTGTATGAAAATGCGTGTAACGTATTCGTCGTTATCTATCCCCACTTGTCCCCCCCAAATGTAATGTATTATCACCATCCCCGAAATGAAAAACGAACCCTTTGAACACACTTACCAGTGATTTTTATGGTGTCCACTGATTATCTATATTGGTGACACTTTGACTCGAAATATAATCATAATCTGTCCTCTTTCCCTCTTTTTATCCCCCCACCAAATTCAGAAAATATCTCATTTCATTTTTAATTTATTTCATTTTTTGGTATTGTTCATGATTTATTTTTGTACTATTCAGTTTCTTTTTTGTCATTTATATTTATTTATATACATATATATTCAACATTAAATGTTTCTTCTTGTTTTTCACTCATCTGAACTGGTTCTGTGGCCAATTTCGACTTCCGGATTGTTGAGGGTTTTGCATATATCCCGGTGGTGGCTGTTGATTGGGTCGTGGCACCATTCCTGAAAAGAAAACAGTTAGAAGTTCTCTGAGAAACTGAATTTTCGAAATTACCCATTTGAGGAGGGAAATGTCCTCTTTGTTGCTGATATCCATATTGTTGTCCCGGCATTTGAGGTTGACCTTGGTTCATCATCGGATTTCCCATATAGTATTGTCCGTCTGCCATTCGTCTCATCATTTTGTTTGGTGGCTCATCTCCAGGTTGCATATTTGGATCCATTTGGTACTGTGAATCAATAACTAGGAATATATTTTTGAAGAATTTCAAAATTTTCGTGTGGCTCAACTGAAACTACAGCAACCTGATGACAGAGATTGAATATCGGATCATAACATTTGAAAATTTTTGGTTGAAGTGTTTTTAACTTATAGAGATTCACAGATTTCTGAGTTTCAGTTTTCAAGACACATAATGACGAAAAGGCGCCAATGATATGTAGGAGACTCAGGACAATTCCATTTTATCTGATTTTTGAAAAAAATTATTTATTAGGTTTATGATTTTTTTTTGTAAAAAGTCATTAAGTTTTCAATTGTCTCAGAACTACCAATTGAACGATAGAAAGGCCCTTATGTTATAGAAAATACGGTGCTATATTTTAAAAATAAGAACTACAGCAATCTCGTGATAGAGATTGAATTGTGAACAATACCGAACGCTTCTATTTGGATTTTTTGGAAAAAATAGTTTGTCTAAGTATTTTTTTTTTCATTATAACTGAAAAAGAGAAGATTCTAGCTTGTTCGTTCAAAAAAGTTTGTTCTAATAAATAGTAAATGGTACCTTTCGGTGTGTGATTACAAATAATTAACTAACCTGCATTTGCATTTCATCATGTCCTTGTTGATGTTGTTGTTGTTGCTGCTGTTGTTGTTGCATATGATGCATTTGTGCCTGCGCAGCTGCGGCAGCGTCTAATTTCGCTTTTGTTCCCAATAGCTCGGATTCTTGTAGATTTTCTTTTTTCGCGTAAGGAATTGGATATTTATTGAAGACATCTTCTGTTGGTTTCGGGTCAGTCTGTAATCATTTCATATAATTATAGAATGAAAAACTCTATTTTTCACCTTGAAGTATGCGTCTTCCAATGCATCCTTACAGCTGATTCTTTTTGTCGGATCAATTATCAAAAATTTTGTTAACAGCTTAAATGGATTAGTCGCTGGATGAATTTTCCATTTTTCAAAATATCGATCTAATAAATTAGGATAAGTGCAGAGTGGGGTTCCTTCATTTCTAGCATCAGTTAAGAGCCTTTGATAATCGGGCATTTTCTTCATGTCTGGCCAATCGGTATCGGTCGGGTAACCGAGTAAATGAAATATTCTAAAAAAAAATATTATATGGAGTTGCTTCAAAATAGACGAATTACCTTTTAACCTGGTCGTAATGATAAGGACTTTGTGCTTTTATATCTTCTTCCTTACAGAAAAACAATGGTTCGGCTGTGAGTAACTCGGCGAAAATACAACCGATAGCCCAAACATCAATTGCTTTCGAATAATGTTTAGCTCCTAACAATAGTTCGGGTGCTCGATACCAAAATGTGACAACAACAGGATCCAAATCAGCCATAGGTTTCAAAGGATTCGAAAAAACTCGGGAAAATCCTAAATCCGCTATTTTGACTCTTCCTCGCATATCCGGTGGCCCATCGCCCATTAATAAAATATTCGCAGGTTTGAGATCTCTGTGTAATACCCAATTCGAATGCAAATACTTGATACCCGATAATATTTGATATAATATATTTTTGACCATGTTACGTGGAACCATTATGGGCACTTTCTTGTTTTTCGCTGTTCGATGATGTTTTATCACATGCCAAAGATCGTGTTCTGCATAATCTAACAATAGCCAAACTTTTTTCTCATTAGTCAGGAATACACGTTGCAAACAGATCAGGTTTGGATGCCTAAAATATGGGAAACTTGAAAAATATAAACAGAAAAAGAAAAACACACCTTAACTCCCGAAAAAGAGCAATTTCTCTACAAGCAGACATTGAGAAACCCTGCCCTTCAATCATTTTCAGAGCATATTCTTTATTTGGGTATTGAGTTGAAGGAACTTTTGGAACTGCTTTGTATACCAATCCATAGGTTCCTCGGCCGATTTTCGAGTTTTCAAAGTAAAACAAATCTTCGACTCTTTCTCTTTTTTTGGCCAATTCTTCTTTGAAAACGTGGTCAATCATGTCTTACGCTGAAAAATTATTTTATCGATTGAGAAAAATTATTTTTTCGTTGAACAATGTAAAGGCTGCATGTATGCTCCAAGGCACTGTTGGATGCTAGGCCATCACATGTTTTTTCTAGTCCTCTGCGAGGTCTGTGGCTTTTTTCCGGTTTTTGGAAACTGAAAATGTCGGACGAATACAGGTGAGTGTTTTAAACGAAGTGCATTTGTCTTAAAATATTTTTGCAGAAGTTCAGACGACGAAGATTACAATCCAGACGGTGAAATTGAAGAGGAAGATGATGAAATTCCAGAAATCGACGAGGAAGAGGAAGTAGAAAAACTTGTAGAGGAATCCAAGGAAAAAGAGAAGCAAGTTACTCCTCCAGCTGATGATATCGATGCTCTTTTCGCCGAGCTAACTGGAGAAGATCCTATCTTGGCCGAACAAAACCGGCGAAAACAATTGGAAGCGTTGAAACCATCTACTTCAACTCTGAAATTCGACCCAGAAAAGTATAAAGTCGATGCAAAGAAAGAAGAGGAAAGCACACCAGAAGAAGAAGAATCAAAGGAACAAAAAACTTCAAAAAAGTGAGTTTTTTACAAGGGAAACTTTATGTAGTAATATACCATGTCTGGGTACATTATTCAAAAAGAATCAATTTCAAATTGATTTCACACTTTCACATCATCGAAGAAATGAAAATCTTCATACAAATTCTAATTTTATGCCGAAATTTATTTATTTAAATCGAAATATGTTTTTTATTGAGAAACTGAAGAATGTATTTTTCACAAAACCGCACTCGATATCTCAATCTCAGCAATTAAACTCATCAGGTAGAACTACTCCAAAGTTACACTAAAACTCAAACAAACTATATAAAACTCATATTTGGTTATTTAGGCGCGTCGGTGTCCAAGATGTTGCACAATCCTTGTCAAAACGAGCAAAAACATCAGTTTTATCGAAATCCGAAAAAGATTGGAAAGATTTCATAGAAACCAGTAAAATATCTGTAAGTATCATTGTAAACCCTTATTTAAAAAGAATTTAAATTTCCAGGAAGATTTGTCTTCGCATAATCGTGGAAAGGGTGGATATTTAAATCGTATGGATTTCTTGAATAGAACTGACAATCGTCAATTTGAAAATGAGAAAGAGTTAAGAGCAACTGCGCGGAAGGATAAGATTTGATCTGAAAATTGACAACGATACTCATAAATGTTTTGAAAATTTGAAATTTTATTCAATCAATAATTCACAATGAAAAATTATATAAAAATCGAAACACGATTAAACTAGACAAGTAAATACGACAAACAGTAATGGAATTTAAGAGAACATTTGGATGGAAGAAAGAATCAAGAATGAAAAGAGAATGTAAAAACACGTTAGTTCAGATTTTAAAAACTGTCACAGCAAAAATAAAAGAGATAAAGCATGATGTGTATTTTTTTTTTTGGAAAAAAATGAGCATTCTAAAATTTCTGGGCAAATCATGGTGGAAAATACAATGACAACATCACAAATTTTAATTTCGAATTGTTCTATTCATCTAGATCCAATTCGCCATAAAGATCATCTTCTTCGTCCGAGAAGTAAACCTAAAAAAAAACAAAATTTAGAATAGGTAGCTCCGTTTTGAAAAATCTCACTTTATTGTTGATTACACCAGAAGAACCATAATCAATACGTTCTCGTTTGACAGGTGGACTGAAAAATAAAACAATGATTCGTTCATTGTGAAAATACCACTTACGCTCTGTTCGGCATCGGAGCTCTTCTTTTCTTCTTACCCGCGTCCACATTATTCTTCGATCTCTTTTGGCATCGAAATTCGAGAACAATTGGGTATATTTTTGAGATCACTTCTAAAACATCATCTTCACTTCGCGCTGAAAAATGTACATACATCAAGAAAATCAGGCAAAGTACGCCGTTTTTTTGCATGTTTGAAAATAAAACATACTGACTCTTTGCTAAAAAAAACTAACCTCCGGTAACCGTAATAGATCCAGTAGTATGAATACGTAAAGTTGCTTTTGGAGTAATAGATTTCCACACGAGACCAACTGACAATTCCTGTTCATATGACACTTCGGCTGGATATTTTGCTGCAATCTGAAAGTATGGTACGTTGATAAATGAAACTTCACAGTTAGTATTTTTTGTTTCGAACTTCGGGTACCGTTATATCTAAACATTCAAATTCGACGGTGTTCTTTTTTTTTGCGAACGTCTCGAGTTTTCAACTTCCGAAATTGTTTCTAATTAATCTCTCAAACACCATACGTCTTTCGTTCAAAAAACAACTAACCGACTCAATTTTAATACCAAATGGCATTCTGCAAGTCGCCAAAACGTTATTGACCCGATAGTTCCGAATACAAACTCTTTCATCAGCTTTTCCCATAACCCGTTGAACATGTCTCGCAATAGACCGAGCGGCCTTTTTACAATCTTGCTCGCTGAAAAAACCCAGGTTTAAAAAGAAAAGGACGATATTTATGGAAATACCTTCTGCACCCGACAATATACACTTTCCCAGAACTGTAGATTTTGATGAAACAATTGGGATTTCGCTTTTGCTTCATCATGACCTGAAAATATAAAAAATTGAAATTCCGATTCTTTGAAAAATCTGATTGCTCTTTCCGAAACAAGAGACAAACATTCTTTGAACTAAAATGGTAACTTACCCCTTTTTCTCGTTCATATGTGACATTTTTGGTATTCATCGCCAATTTTTTCAAATCAATGTGAAGCGGTAATGAATAATTACATACCACGTTACGAATCTGCAAAGAAAATTTGAGGTTCTATGATGAGTATAGAAAACTCACCTGAATATCAATATTAGCATCTTCTGGTGGAAGTGGTTCGGAGTTCGAAGTGGATACTTCTTCTTCTAATTCTTCCTTGATTTCCTGTTTTATAGGAACATATTCTGGAGATGGTTCACGCAGAGGAACAGCCAAATTCCGACCCATAATTGGTTGCTGTCCTTGTGCCAGTGGAGTATACATTCGGTTATTTGGTTGTTGTTGAAACTGTTGTTGATTCTGTTGCTGAAAAATTGACGTTTTCAATGGAAAAGAAAAATGAACAAATAATGAACATATCTGCAAGGCACGAAATGGCAAACATTTTCATAACCTATCCTAATTCTAGTTGCCTGAATTATGGTGTAAAACGGATGCAAGCTGGCCGGGTGGCTCTTCGCGCACATTTTACAACCATACACTGAATGTCAAACAATTTTACGCCGAATCTTAGATTTTCGTTAGAAAAAAATCAAAATACGAAGGATATGGTCGAATCTATCTTCTTTTATGCTAATCGACTGTCCGATATTCATACGGGACCGCGGATATTGGCTCACTTGATGAAACGCAGAGAAAAGAGAGGGAAAATCAAGGCAGCTGTTCATCTCATAAATTAACTATGCGTCTCTACATTTTTCACATAGAGCATGGCAGAGATGTAGACAGCTCAATAGAGCGAGAATACTCTTTTTCGGTGAAATCGGTTTTTCTTCTTTTGCGTTTTTTCCTATTTCGAAGGGGAAAAATAGTTCTTTTTTTTTTTGGAAAATAGAACAAAAACGAAATGATTAACACTTTTGTCGTTTTTTTTTCATTTGAACAAAAATTCAATGTTCAAAAATTTTTGTATGTGAAATTCTGAAATTTTTAAACGAATGACAAAATTTTTTTTATTTGGTTTTACCGCATTTTTCAATTAAGGGTTTCATTTCGTTTCGACATTATTTCTGTCTTCAGCTATGATAAAAGTGCGATGAAGAAATAAAACTATATTTGTGTGAATTTTATGGGGTTTTTAATGATAATGTTTTCGTGGACTAAATGAAAAAATAATATACATCGGAAATCATAGAATTCCACCAAATGCGTTCCATTTGGTTCTAAATGGGGGTACTTACGATATACAGCTGGTTGAAGTTTCAATGAAACCACAGCTGGTCGTTTAGAAAAAAACTGATCTCAAAGTCTTTAAACATATAAAGCTACGAACATCGAAAAATTTCAGCCTCAAAGTGACAACTTTTCCTAACATCTTCAGATTTTTCAAGTTTTATCCATACTATGTATATAACAATTGTTTTTTCCCCCGGAAACATCCGAAGCTATAAAAATGTCTCCTGGTCCCATTTTCTAGAACAAATATCGTCGTGTTCCCGAAAAAGGCACTGTGGAAAACCAGCCCAATAGTGCCACTTTATTTATCGTCCTTATACTAGGTATGGTTCTTATTCTTACTCCATTGCAATAATAACTAAAAAAAACCTTACCTGAATATTTGAATTAGTCGGTTGCACATATCGAACTTGTCTAATCTGTTGCTGACTATTCGCCATTCCAGCTTGAACATAATGCGGTTGCGGTCGAACTTGTTGAGTTTGCATTATTGTTCCTTCAAATATCACTCAAGCTATGGGAAAAATAAGAGTAATCTCACTTTGATAACCTTGTGGTGATGGGCCGGGAGCGATGTTGTGAGATGGTTGAGCAATGACACGTTGTGTTGGGAGAGTTCTTCCCGCAATCGTGCCGCTCTAAGAAAACATGAAAAATATTATATGAATATTCTTAAAACACTTACAATTCCATTACTACTCGTTGTTGTGGCTACATATTGAATTCCTTGTCTTTGAAGTTGAACCTGTTGCACTTGGTGATGTTGTTGGGGTTGCACCAGAACTCGTGTCGTGGAGACTCCAGGTAGTGATATATTCTGTGAATGATTTTCTTAGATATAGAATTGATTAACAAAAAACTTACTCTTACAGGTTCTCTTCCTACAATACGAACTGTTCCATCTGCCAAACCTGGTTGTATTAACTGATTACTCATTGTTTTTTGTATATATACCCTAAATTCATTGTTGTTTTATCTTCTCTGGACTAAATACATACCGATGCTCTGAATTACCGGCAATTGGCTGATTTATTCCCCGATTGACACCATCTACCGAATTCTTTCTGTTATTAGTGGTTGAATTGGCAAAGTCAATAGACATACTCTAAAACCGTGTGTTGTTTGCTTGCTCCAAGTTTAACGAGAAGTGAGAAGCTCCTAAAAACTTTTTTTTTCAATTTTAAAACACTGGTGCATTTCTGTGCCGGGTTGAACGATCGAATCGAAGAAAGTCGTAGGAAAAAAGTGCAATCGACCAGAAAATTCAATATTTCGGCGATTGTGTTGCTTGCGGAAAAATGTGTCTACACATTTGTGTACCGTAGTCAGTCGAGAAAAAGGAGTTTGAAGGCTAGTTTTCGAGAGAGTATTAGTTGATGAAGCGGAGTGAACTGTGTGTGAAAATGTGGAAAAAAAAAATATTTTTTCATCATTTTAAAATTTGCCTTACTGATAAACTGAATCAATGCGGACGTAAATATGGACAAATTCGATTTTTTTCAATTATATTTTATATTCATATTTCTGACATTGTTTCAGCCAAAAAAATTCAGACTACTGCCAAATTTTCTCGAAAAATCGAGAACCATTTTAAGTACTGTAGTTTTATTGTTGAAGATAGACACGTTGGAAGTTCGTGAAAAATAAATTCGTCAAAAATTCGGATTAATCCCAAAATTATATATTATGTTAACTATTTCACATGGGTTATAGATTAATCCTATTGTTCGTATGGTGAACAGGAAATAGACTCTTCTTCAATTAAAAAAAAACACGTAATCTTGGTTTGTTTTCTTTTTTGAAGCGGGCGAGTAGTGGGGTTTTCGGATTACTTTTTTCATGTGGCACATATACTTCTTCCTATCAAAAAAAAGTTATTCTTTAAGTTACTGTGGTTTTACTGATATTTACGGATTCTTTTTTTTTCTTTTAGCACCATGATCTTGTAAGCGGATATATTTTTGGATTTACCAAAAATGTTCTCGGGGATTCTCATAATTAGAAAAAGTCAAATGAGGCCCACTACCCCAGTATTGAGGTTCACACACTTTAAAAAAAACGAATGGTGGTTTATAAATAAAATAAGAATCTATTGACAAGAGAACAGTTTATTTTATTTAGAGTTCCTGATAATGCAATTCATTCGGATCATTATATAAACTCGATTTTCTGAAATTTCTTCGGGAACTTGCCCACATCCAGGAAGCACTATTTCATTTAGAGACCTTCATATTTTTCTGGAAACTCTATGCATAATAAATTTTCCCTACTGAACTTGTGGATCTCTATTGTTTTTATAATGCTTTCAACAATTGTTTTCCCAGCTTTTTTCAGAAACTTCTTTGAAATCCGTACAAATAAAAAATGAGTTTATTTGTGTCACAAACTAATTAATATTCCAACAATGTTTCAAGCATAAACATTTTCGTCAACAAGTTGCATAATAACACCAATTTGATCAGCCAATGTCTTCAAATGTCCCAATTGTTTCTTTTTATATACCAAACCGCCCAATTCATCGCACATGTTCATATGAGCTCTTTCCGGATCACCAGATATTTGAACTGGTTTCTTTGGATCAATCTAAATCAGGAGTAACGTATATATTAATGTGTTTAAAAAAATAATAAATGACCAACCGGTGTCAAATTTCTTGTCTCATCAACAAATTGTTGAAGTCTTTCTTGGAATCCAGGAGCAAAACATTCTGGATCAATAGCTACGAAACATTGTCCCAAATCAGCAGTTGTATCAGTTGTCATCCATTGTCGAATATTTTTCCCAAATGGTGATCCACTCATAATTCCACAAAGTATCTCGACCATCATACATAGTCCTGTTCCTTTATATCCTCCAGTTATTTCCGAGCCTCCAAGTGGTTGCAATCCTCCATCATTTAATACTTCTTGCGGATTATTTGTCTCGATTCCATTTTTATCAGCTCCCCAATTATTTGGAATATATGTTTCTCCTTTTCGATCAGCAACTTCGATTTTACCATAAGCTACAGTAGTCGAGGCCATATCCAAGAAAAATGAATCGCCATTCAATCCAGGAGCAGCCATACAAATCGGATTTGAACCCAAACTCTTTTCGGATGAACCAGTTGGGAAAACACATGGAGAAGTATTAGTGAATGCCATTCCCTAAAATCAGAAATGTTTAATGGAATTAATATGTTAAGGATATTTTAATGTTTTGATGTTTAAACGAGATGATATTACACTCTACAAGTTTTTCTTAAATGAAGGAGCAAATCCTGAAAAACCCGAAAAATCTGGTATTCAAAAAATAATTTCAGAACACAAACTCGTGTACTCGATTTCTCTGAAATCTCTGAAATAATGTGAAAAAACTGCGCGACTTAAAGTTGGGTAACTTTAGGTATAATAGAAACTTTGAAAAATTATTGATGGAACACAAGTGCACTTTGACACATGCAACAATCCAAAGGTACAATGAGAAATAAAAGTAGATTTATGTAAGGTGTCTATAGATTGATCCAAAAATGATAAGACCGGAAATCGAACGAAGGTATTTCTGACCTTTTTTTCGTGGAGAGAAATCTCGGAGCAGTTATCCATATTCAGATCCCTGTGCTAGGATATGACTCTCGACAAAATAAACCATACTGAATTTGTTTCGGATCTGATTGCAAATTTAAAAATCTTCAAACTACAGGAACTCGCAATGATAATTTAAGAGTGCTTTACCGCTCTAGATTTTCATGGTATTTGTTTTTGAACCTACCACAAGTCCATGTTGTCTGGCAATATCTGCATACCATCCAGATATTCCATAATGATTCGAATTATTGACACAAACCCATCCAACTCCGAATTCTTTTGCTTTTTCAATTGCCAATTGCATACAATAATTTCCGACAACTGGTCCCAACAAGTTATTTCCATTAACCCAAGCTGTCGATCCCTTTGATTTCAATACTTTCGGAGTTCCTAAAAACAATAAAATGATGATGATGTCAGGGTCAAAATTTGTTCCCAAAAAAACAAAAAAAAGGTAATTGATATGTATATACCAGTTCTAATCATATGATTTGTTTTGTTTTATTGATGTTGACCTCATTGCGATCACTTACCACTTGCCGCAGTTGATTTCATTTTCAAATTATGAACATAATATGATAATCGATTGATTCCATGTGAATAATGTCCACGATAATCTGAGCACAAAAGAGTATCTGCGAGTTGTTGTGCGTGATCTTGAGAACATCCAGTTTTTGCAATACATTCGAGCACAAAAGCATACAGTTTCTCCTTCGAAATCACAATTTCGTCAGCTTCATTGAAGGCTCTTTTTTCTTTAATAGTCATCTACAAAAAATAATATAAAATATAGAGAAAAATGAAAAAAAAAGACTACAAGATAGAGTGTCCTCGAATGTGTCCAGTTTTATAATCGGTTTCTTAACACGCTCTGATGATAATCTGATTTTTAGTAGTTTGATATCAATAGAATTTAGAATACTAAAAAAAAACGCAAGAAAAAAATGTATTTTGGATTGGCGAACCGAAACTACAGTAACCCGTCAACAATGATTTATGAACATTGATAGTACGAAAAATATAAAACGATCATAGATCGGGTTCCATTGAAGACTAAAGTTGTTCGTGTAGAATCGAAGATCTACTTCAAATCAGACATGTTCGAAAAACGAAAACACGTGAAAAAACCAGAATTGAAAACTGTAACGTGATTTTCAGATTTTTAAAAAGACAAAAATTCAAAGACCTGTCACAGTCTATACAAAAATGTTATTTTTTTGAAACAATGTAGGTTAGATATGTAGTTTGATTTGTCGAAGTTCAAATGATCAATACGTTTTTTGATGAAAAAATTTACTGATTTTGAAAATGAAGGAACATTCATATTTTCCTCTCAATTATTCTTAGTTTTTTTACAAGATTATGGAGCACATTTCGAGCAGATTCTATTGATGGAAGTATTTCATTAGATGTTCAATGTAGTATACATAAAGTCTAAGTTTTGAAAAAAAAATATGGTGCTGAAATTTGAAGTGCCAGAATTTTCAGGATATTTTTTCTATTGTTCAAAGGGTCGTATCCTTTGGATTAAATACTCCTCGTTACATGTAAAATTCAAATCAGAAAGTTGAAACTACAGTAGTCCCATGCTAATCACAGAATATCGTTTTCATAAACTTTGTTGTAAAAATCAAAACTATAACAAGCCGATGCAAAAATTGTCAAATATCTATTTTCTACAGTAATCCATCTGAAATTTTTCATTGATCAAAAAGTGCACACAAGAAGAAAAGGATGACAAAAAGTGATGGATGAAAAAGTGCGAGTGCGCAATTTATGTCAATTTGTGTCACAAAAAAGATAAGAAAAGATTGTGTCCCGCCTCTTTTACCTACTTTTGCAATTATGTTATTATCAATCAAACAAATACAGTTTTCTTTGTTGTTCTCTGTTGGATAATATTATCATATGATGTAAAGATTGAAAGTGATCTTTGTAGATATTGAAATTAGTATCTATTAAAAACAAAGAAATAACATATCAATTGTATCTTTTTAAAGTTTCAAATGATCAAAATACTTCGAAAATCAACACCTTTACTGAAGATACAGTAACAACTAATCTCTACGGAAACTACAGTACCACTCAACACACTTGGATACTGTAGACTAGATTGTTGAAGCGATCCTGACGTCTTAGAACCATGTACCAATCTGGCAAATTTTTTTTTGTCTGAATTGTTCTTATCAAATAGTTTCGATTCATTTTCTCATCAATCAACGAAAATCATCCGTGTTTCTATTTTCTTTTTCTAGACTGAATCCTTCTAGAAAACTCGTACAACTTCATTAATTCGTTCGTAGAAAAGTAAAAGTGAGAAGTAAGAAGGTAATGAGAAAGTATCAAATTTGAGAAAGGCAATAAACCAAAAAAGAACACAACCTAAAAAGAGGTAAATATTCGGAATATGGTACAACAAAAAGACACCGAAAAAAATGACTAAAAATGTCGTGAAAAAATCAAAGAAAAAAAGAAAGAACATTGAGGGCAAGATGTGAATATTAAAATAAAGTTAATCGTAAGATGCAAATTATAAAAATACTCGAAGAATAACCGTATAAGTATTGATTTTTGGAGTCAAAAAGATAAAACTTATTTTCCAGACTTCTTGCGGCCTCCACTGCCATTTTGAGGTTTTGCATCGGAAGCTGTTTGTCGTTTGTTTTTTCGATGTCCTCTTCTCGGACCGCCCATTTGAGATCCCATATCAGCAGCTGAATATGGAGGTGGAGGTTCCATGACAATAACGGCTGGGGCACCGGCTGCACTTGCTATAAATAAAGTTTCATAAAAGGATTCACATTTGAAGCTTTTCCAAGAGGGAAGATTTTTTGTTTTAAAAACTTCCAGAATGGTCAAAAACCAGGAAGCTTGATAAATTAGATTAACATTTTGGAAAAAAAAGACATTTATAAATTGAGATTGTTGAACTATTATAGGTTCCTGGGCATTTTATGAACGATTACCTTGGTAACCATTCTTCTTTTTATATGAATAATTTTGGAAGGTTTGATTTCAAAAAATTGTTTTAAAGATATTCTGGTAATTGCAAAATCTGTTCATCCAATACTCACCAGTAGGAATCAATGGAATTGGAGGACCTGCCACCAATGGTGGTCCTCCTATTGGCGGTCCCGGTGTAATTGGTGGCGCCGACGGTCTAGTAGCAACAGGTACTCGATTAGGTGTTTGACTCGGGCGCGATGGGACAGGAACTCCTGCACTTCCAGCAGCAGCTCGATGTCGTTGACGATGTTGACGCTGGAAATTAAAGAGGTTATTTCACTTCTAGAATACCAAAACTCACAATCAAAGTTCCTGGTCTGGTGAGTGTTTGATAAATATTCAACGCTGGAGGTTTATTTGGATTTGTGCTCGGTGTGTGAACAGCACAGCATTTGACAAACATCGCCATCAATACCAAGAATCCAATTCCACCCAACATCACCATCCACCAATTATCTTGCACCCATTGGGTCAATGTTTCAATTGTCTTTTTATCAAACAACAAATTCTTGAGTCTAGCCAATGGTCCATTTGCATCAACGCTTCGACATTTCCGGAATATATCACAGTATCCTTTATAGTTATTACAAGGTGAACCCGGATGCAATATCAAACCCGATTTTCCCTTTCGACCAGATTGTAAGAATGTCGTTCGATTTGTTGCAAATTCACTCAAATGAATACTCGATGTACATTCTGGAAAAATAAAGATAGGAATGGCTTTCAAATTTCATTTTTCAATTACTCACTTCCATCCTTTATACAAGCCAAGAAGCATAATTCATCAGGTTTTCCTTCCGTCAAGAAACAATCTTTCAACCCAAATAATTCACAAACAGATCCACTGCATGTTCCATTTGAGCAAACTTTTGTACTGTCTTGACATGGTAAACCATCATATTTTGGAGGTGAAGCAGGACATTGAGCATTTCGACCATCACATGTTTGATGATGGGAACATTCAGATTCCTTGAAAAATAGAATGAAATTTTTGGACTGATGTATTTTATAACTAACCTGTCTACAGATCTTTTCTTCTTCTCGTTTATGGAGGGAACAACTTTCCGAATTGCAACAATAACCTTGTGATGGAGAGCATTGAGCCCCTGGCTTCCTCTTACACGGCCCTGGTCCTCCGAATCCTCTTCCTTCGTGTGGAACACAACATTTGTCACCCATTTGATCACAATCCGCTTGAGAGAACCCGCAATCACATTCCTCTCCAGGCTCATAGATCTGATTCCCACAGAACGCCGAAGTTCTTTCTTGGAAACAATTTCGTTTTCCCAATCCAACTGGATTCGCATTTCTAGTAGGATCAACAGGCATCGACTGGAGAACAACTTGCAAAACTGCCGATATATTCTTGACCGAACACGGTGAGAATTTTCCATTATTTGGTTTATCTCCTGACGTTGCCGAAGCGAACATGATGAAATTACCATCGGGAAGACCCGGTTGACATTCGGCTGGGAAATCGTGAGGAGAGCCGAAATTGTGACCAATCTCGTGAGCCAAAGTCAATTGTGAGACACGAGCAGGCACTCGGTTACCGTAGTTGACAAGGGTAACTATTCCAGTGTTAAGGGATCGATGAACCCATCCTCGACTTCCTTCGTTGTATCGTTGATGAACTTGACAAATTCCACCAGCGGTGTCTGAAATAATGCATTTTATGAAAGACATCTTTATCAGACGCTTGATATTATGAAACAAGACTATGAAGAATCTGAACAGAGAGGAAAAGAAAAAAACGAAAAAAAAACTGCCAACCACTAAAGCGAAGAATCTGAGTAATAATTATTAATGCGATGTCCAAAGCTGAAAAAAAATGCAAAAAATCACGAATAAAAATCGTTTAAAGTTCAAGTCCAACTCTCTCTGTTTCACACGCTATTTCGAGAGTACTGTCAAAGGTCTCGACGCGAAGGAGCGAAATAGTGTGTGAAACAGAGAGGGTGCTTTGAACGTTTTTTTTTTTCGCTTTTTTTTCTCGTTTTTTCCAGCTTTGAACATCGCATAAAACCCCCTGAACTCACTAAATTGTGGACTAGCGACCCAAGCAAGACCGAGAGTTCCTCCGACAAAATCACGGAATGTTAATGCATACGCCAAACAAAATGCAGAATGATTTCGCTGAGAATTGAGATTCAAGAAGTTTGATACATCAACATTTTCTTCACAGAATGGATTATCTGAACCTTGTTTGGCTTTTCCACGTTCACACGTTTCAGTTGTATAAATCTGAATGAAAACATGATATTTGTTGTAAAGCTATGAAAACTAACCGAAGTTCTCTGAATAACGAAATGCAATCCTTTGATTCCATTGAAATTCGTACTTTCATAAATTTCATTGACCGCTTTAATATGATTGTAGAACAAGCTGACAATCTCTTCTCTCGTTCGAATCGGATCATTATTTCCTTCTTTCATTCGAATATGCTCATATAGTTTATGATCAGCTTGCATATAAAGAGAGCATGTTCGAACCGAATACAACCCTTTTTCATCTCTTGTCGATCTTTTCGACCTTCCTTTCATTGTCATATAATTCGTATAAAAATCATTTTCATGATCCTTTTTGAGAGAATATGCTTGTTGTTCTCCCGATTGTTGAATATCACCCATTTCTCGTTTCACCCGGTCGTTCAATCCACATCCTTCTTGTGCAAAAATTTCAGCATCTCTTTTCACCCTCCATTTCTTATGGTTAATTTCATCGTCTCGATAAATAATCGAATGATAATTCGAAGGCCGATCTTGCATAGAGAAATACTTGGCTGCTTTGTCAATTGTATACCTACGTCCTTCTCCCGTCTAAAAATAAAAAGTAAACATTCGTAAAATTGAAAATAGACTAACCTGAATATGACCTTCGAATACACCATCGAACAAGCTACCATGAACATAAGATTGTGGATCATCTGAAAAATTGAATCGTTCACATTCTTGAAAAATATACTATCTACCTTTCAAATGTCCTTCATATAAGAAATGACTGGGTTTTATGTCAGCATAATCACCATCAACATCGCTTGAATGATCGACATGAAAAAGGCCCGTTGAATCGTCGATAGGGTATAACTGCACGTGAAATGTTCTGGAAAAAATAATTGTTATTTTTCAAAAGAAAAATTGCTAATGGAACGATTCATGAACGAAAAAATCAATATTTTAATTTAAAAACCCGATTCATGAAACCGAAATAGTTTGAATTAATTTCCAATTTTTTCTAAATAAAAAACTAAAATTCAAAAGGTCACAATGAGAAAATACACAGTCTCTCTGTAAAAAACGAAAAAATTAAATAAAACGTGAAAATATTTTAGAAACCGTGTATTTTCTCATTGTGACCTTTTAAATTTTAGTTTTTTTAATTGGAAAAAATTAGAAATAAATTCAATTTTTTCCGTTTCATGAATCGAGTTTTTGAATTAAAATATTATTTTATTCCTTTATTTTTGTTCATGAATCGTTCTATAATGTTTTGACTTTTCTCAGATGATTTTCTATTTACAACCACGAACGTGAAAAATTTCTGGATGCCAAAGAGAGATAAATTACAGTTGTATACTCAACTTCCTTGTGATTTACAACTCTCATTCGATAATTGAACATCTCCGTTCTTCCTTTTCTAATATGCTCAAGTTTTTGGAATATCCAATTTCACATTGACAAAACTGTAGAAGTTCAAACGACTTTAGTCTTTTGTTTCACTCTTTTGATTCTTTTTGTTCGAACACCGTAAAAGTCAACTAAAATGAGTCATACATAGTGGTGGTCATTCTTCTCTCATTTATAGTAAACAAAACATCATTTTTGGTCAATATTTGTGACGAAAAAACAAGCTTCCCTCTTTTCAAAACGAAAGGAATAAAATGAACATACCGATTATAAGCGTTAAATCTCAATCCAATCGGTTCATTATACAAATTTGAAGATTCTAGTGATATTGATCGTTTTCTTCGAGTCACCTGAAAATGAGAAATATTGAATCTAACATATAAATAAATAGAACTTACCTGACTGGCAACATGAGTTGATCGATAGTTTAGTGTTTCAAAATTGTCAATAAAATTATTCAAACTATTTACAAATGTTAAAAAATTCCAGCATAATAGAAATATTCCAATTTTATTCATCCTAATATCGCCTATTATTCTCGTATAAATACATCAGCGAGAAAAATTCTGAAAAAAAAACATCAAATCTTTTGTCAGTCAAAAAAAAAAAAAACGAACAGAAAAAAAAGCAATTTCATAAAGATAATTATAGGAGGTACTTGGACAGGTGGCAAGGTTGTTTATTGTTAGTTGAGAAAATGGTAATACTCGTTTTTTTCTGTGACCGGTGGAATTTCGACAGATTTCTATCTCTGCGATTGAAAATCTAACCTAAAAGGGTTTATTGAGAAATAAACACCTGGACAACGGCTTTTTTTGGAAATCACACAAAAAAAATGAAAAAAAATATTGAGAGGAATCTCAATAGTTGTTTAGATAAATATATGAAAAATGTTGTAAAAACGGAAGTTTTCATTTTGCGAATCTGCTTCCGGATGAGAAAAGAAATAGTTTAATAATAAAACCATTTTCATAGATATATTTCCAGGACACAAAAATTGTAGCTTTGGAATGCCATAATTATAGCTTCTTCGAATTTGTAATACCCGGCTGAAATTATTGGTAAGAACAATGGTGGCTAGTTGTTGAGAAATCTCCGATTTTTCGGCACTGCGAAAGTTCAACAAAAAAAAAACCATTTTTTTCTCAAAACTCAGACTCCGAGTATAACTTTAAGATTTCGGGCTGAATGAAGGACTAATTGATTCTGAAAGCACACACTTCATTATCACATCTTTATCGCCAAAATTAATCCAGTAGATTAGTATTTTTTTTTTAATCAGAATCATACTTTCAACATTTTGATGCTGTAAAACAATTTTTAAGGCACTATTCTTCGAACTTTTGAATAACTATCGCAAGCCAAAAAAGCGCTCTCTCTTCGTAATTACATCACAAAACAAAAAGATTACGGAGATAAAATCTATGACTAATTAATACAATTTCAACATAGCCGATTATAAACCAATTGGGTCGTGAGAAGAGAAAAACGAATCAATAATAAAGTCGTTTCGGTTACCCACAGGTAGAATAATGAAAACGAGGTTGTTGTGACACCAAGATGGGTGAGACACCGAACCGAATCACCAAAAAGCAAGCATTTCTGCGTGTCTGCATCAGCAGGATCGAAAAAGAGGACAGATGTACAAAGAAAAACGAGTGTAGAGAGAAGAGAAAAAGGAAAGAAGAAACAAGGGCACCAAGTATGTCTGACACTCTCCTCAATTTACCTGCTATTCCCTCGTTCAAACACAACTACTACTACTTTTCTGGATGGATATTTGGATGGACATTCACTCATTCGTTCCTTTTTTGATTATGATGATGGTCTAATTAGGAGAAACCGCCGTTTTTTATTTGAGTGACAACTTTCGGTCACTCATCATAAATATTTGCATAAAATAGACATACTTGATGAGCGGAAGAGATGGAAAGATGAAAATGGAGGAGCGTGTGAATCACAGCTGACGGTCACTTTTTGGC
The DNA here is from genome assembly GCA_900536415.3 of Caenorhabditis sp. 38 MB-2015. NCBI lineage: Eukaryota > Metazoa > Nematoda > Chromadorea > Rhabditida > Rhabditidae > Caenorhabditis > Caenorhabditis quiockensis. The sequence goes on from LR553120.1 coordinate 312,055, forward strand.
CAAACGCAGATTATTTTTATTTTATGAGAGACAAGTGGGGTCACAAACTATACTTTTTTCTTTTTTTTTTTTAGAACTAGGAATAATATTTGAACTTAAAAGAGTGCAAGCGAACTATTAGAGCAAAGAGAGGAACACGAATAATTTATAGTGGTGGTTCGGAAATTTAGCAAACGCGAAAAGAGAAAAACGAGGAAGATGAACGTATAATTAAATTCACCGATGTCTTGAAGCAGAGAATATTGATTTTTGACATATGGAAATGATCTCATTAAAATAAAAGTATAAAAAACAGATTAGTGCGTCAATGGACCATAGCAAATATTATTTGGTCGAGCGGTGAAAGTTGGTCAATAAAGTTATTTGGTTGAAATCATGATTTTTTTACATTAAAAAAACGTTATAAGAAAATGAGAATAACATTTTGATCATTCTGTTAAAAAATATTTACTACTTTAGTCAGAAGTGATATCACAAATAAAACGGGAAATTCATTTAGGACCGGGCTGTTTTACGCCACAACAAAATATACCGGCACAAAACTTTTCCTATCTGACAATAATTGCAACCAAGCTTCAACTGATACCATTTTTTAATAAAATTTTGAACAAATCTCGAAAAACCATGACTTTTTCATTTAACCCACACCGTGGGGGTTCAATCTATGACTCATTTGATAAGATATCACATATTTCAAAAGATAGAAACATTTTATTATTCATTTTCTAAAAAGTACAACCAGATTATCGAAAGCCTCATGAATAACAAAAGTAGCACTTTACAATTGTAAATATCCATTTCCCTTTTGCCTAAAATTGATCAAAGTGAAGTGGTGAAGCGGAAAAGGAACAATAGGAAGTCATTAAAGGGTGAAAAGTGACAGAATCGTTTTGAGCGAGTATGAAATATGGAGGGAAACGAAAGTTGAGAAATACCAATTTCCGTTAATCGCATTTCAATCAAAAAATGGAGGAGAAAACCGAAATGGCTGTATTCTCATGGGAATACATTAAGATACATTGTTTTTTGTTTTATACTAAAAAAATAGGAATGGTCAGAAGTTCATAGAAGCAAGAATTTGTTAAAATAATTCCAAGAAACTGGAACTTTCTGCTGCATTTTTGTAAAAACTTCTCGACGAGAATATATTAAAAATGACTAAAAAACAAATGGAATGCGCACTAGTAAATTCAAGACTGGAGGAATTCAAACCATGGGCTGAGAATCTTCGTGGGAATAAATATCAAGTTTCTGATTGGAAAAAAAAACCTGGTAGTAACACATTTCGTTCTGTCGAAAAAGGTTAATCCAATAACATAAACGACGAGAACAACTTTCACACGAAGAAAGAAATAAATCGATACGCGACGTCAATTAAATCAAATATTTACAGTCCTATACATTTTTCATAAAAGCATTTTTTTTTTCCCTAAAATTTGGAATATTTTTGCTTCTTTTGTTACAATTATGTTTACAATAATGTTCAACACAAAATAATCACATCTTTTTCAAATGACTCATATTATACAATTCTGTGAGTAATATAAAATATACTTTGACCTTGTAAATATTCCAAAATCACACACCAAAACAGAAAAAAAGAGAATTGACCGCCCATGGGGATTAATTTATATTTATGGGTCGGGCGGTCAAGTTTTTTCTGTTGTGTTTCCAAGTTTTGGGATTTTGTAGAAAGAAAGGCGGAAATACAAAAAAAAACAAGAAAAGGTATTGTTTGGTTAAATATTTAGTTTGTACAAATAAATAAAAATGACCGACCGAGAGAGTTTTGTCATCATAAAAAAGATGAACTTTTATATGCGAGTGGGATATTGAAGTGGTCAAATAATTAGAAATTGGGTGTTTTCGAGATTAAATTTAGAATAAAAAACGCAAGAATTCACGACATTGCGTGTAATGAATCAAGAATGTGAATTAAAAATACAAGGACCAGATTTTATACTCATTAAAATTATCTGATATCGGTTTTTTACAATAATCCTGCCTTATTTATGTGATAAACAACAGTAGAGTAGCGATTCAAAGGAAATGAAGCTAGCTTGAAAGAAAAACAACAAAAAAAACAGAAACCAAAAAAATAGTCGTTGAGTCCGATGTTTTAGGTTCAAATGTGCAAACACCCGTACACAAATTGTTAGGTACAGTAGTATTATTTTTTGTTCTTTGAGAAATTGAGACTTGATTTTTTATGTAGGGGTAAAAAACCACTGCTTCTGTAATACATATTCGCAAAAAAAAAAACAATGCGACACATTAGTTTTAGTGTCATCGGTTTAATAAAGAGAACTCTTTGATTCTGTTTTTTATTATCACATTTCCGAACCGAGCAAAAAATCCGTAGTTTAAAAAATTAAGACGATTCTTGCAGATTGATTTCAAGCTTTGCAGTTACATCCATAGTCGATGATGGCACTTCACCCGAGAAAACAATCAAATCATCAATAGAAATCTAAAAGCTTAGATGTTTCAGAAGAATGACGCAAAAAAAAAATCACTAACCGAAACATGACGAACACCTCGTTCTGGTGTTTTTCGATAGTTATAAAGAACCATTTTCGAGATATAAGTTGGAACATCGAAAACAAAGAAAACACGAGCGCAACTATTTGGGAGAACAGCAGTTAGCCACATATTTCGAGCTCTGAAAATAAAAAGGTATGAAGAGATTTAAAGGAAACAACTAACTCTTCAGTATCATTGATTCCATTAATTAGATTGTCTGAAGTTCTCAAGTCATTTTTGATTTGCGGTAAAATATTGACACTTTCTGGGAATGCGGCAAGATCTGAAATATAATTATTCTTTCTAACAAACAAACAACGATTGTCCAAAACTAACTATGTTCTCTTATTTTCATCAATTCTCCTTTTCTATTGTATAATTCGATTCCATTCAACCCAATATAAAACTCATCTCCCCATGTTGATAATAATCGGACTTGAAATACAACTAGAATATATTATGAATAAATATGAAAATTCTCATTTGGAAACCACTTACATCCTCCAATAGTATTTGTCAATGGTCGAACCGGACTTGGATTTCTTCCAAAAACATTATCGATCAAAATATCTTGAACAAAATCGAAATACACAAATCCAGTCGATTTTCGAAGTAAAACATTGCTCATTACCAATTTTCCATTCACGAATATATGCGCGACTTTTGCTCCTGCGTATGACATTTCAAATGATCCATTATAATTCCAAATTGAAATCGCTCGAAGACTTATCGATTTTTGAAAATTCATTGAAATTGTCACTTTTTGTTTTTCCGAATATTCCACCAACCACATATCTTCTTGATTTCTTGTCAGATTTCGACCATTGAACAGTCTGAAAGAGAGAAAACTTTTTGGAAAAATAGAAAAAAGACAAAACCTTCTAACAGTCTCCTGATCATCTCCAACTGATACTGTTGCACTAATCTGGCTCTCGTCAATTATTTGATTATTTTTATCGACGATTTCGATTCCAGTTAGGCCAATTAGTCCACACATTCCCCAATTCGTGACTAGTTCAATGTGAATAACTGGAATTCAAAATGTTATGGCTGAAAAGGTGTTTTTTGATCAAAGAGCTGACAGAAACATACATCCCACCTTATTCTGAATTCTTTTTTTCCTGGCACATGGTTACTGTAGTTTTAATTTTTGCCCCAAAATATAATGAAATGAAGCTCTAAAACTTCTTACAAACAATATTTCTGTGGTAATCGGACACGTAGAAGCCGATTTCGACATCGGAACTTGGATAAAATTTCGTCCTACTTGAGTAAAAAATATGAGCCTTTATTTTTTTTTAAATTGAAACTCATAAAAAATGGACCCGTACATAATTTTGGGACTCCTATATATATAGAGCTGAAGTTGTTTTACGGTATAAAACTCCTGGCGCTGATTTCAGAACTGTATGAAAAAGAAATATGTCACTATTGTAACTCAATAACAGCGTTTTGTAACCGATCCAAATAGAAAAACAATTGATAATGAGGATTGTTCCATCCACTGGCGCGATCCTATACTATATGGTGCACAAGCTCATGAAATTTTATGGTTTTAAATTTGAGTTTATGATATTGTAGCAAAATCTGTGTATATTTCTCACCTTTGACATCTTTCTTATCATTTTCATCGACTTGTTTTTCTTTCGGGAAAAATGGTTGAACTATCGGTGCATCGATTGGTGTCTGAATCTCTTTCGATTCACACGTTGTTGGTCTAAATGGTGTCAATTCTAACAATTTCGTAGCCGATGCAATGTTCAGTGTTGAAAGACTGTTTGAATTGTGAAATATCTCTTGAGGCACCAAACATATGTCATTTCCGGCTATTTTTTCGAGAATTTGATCATCTGTTGTGAAAAGGATTGTCTGAAAAAACACGGAAATTACATTATGAAACCGGAAATTGACTTTTTTCCATGAAATAACTCACATCGCCCATTTGAGGTTCAAACTCTGAATCGGAAGAAAATGCACAATCGATATCACCTTGGAATATCAAATTATTATCCAAATACATTTCTAATCGTCGAACTCCAATCTGAGCTCGAACACGAGACGCATTGTAGTTCTAAATATTTCAGAATAAATCTACAGTAATTAGTGCTTTTCAATCGTACCCAAAATCGAATCATCGCAATTTTCGATACATCTTCCATTTCCATAGTCACCATAATTGGCTGCTTATTTGATTCATTTTTCTCATTATGTGAAATCATATTCGCTGTCCACATCTTTTCCACATCTTTACAAATTCGAGATTCTGTGAGAAGAGATTCGATATGTCCCGAAATATCTGTTGCATTCGAAAATATCTGAAAATCATAAAAATTTCCCAGATCTACGTCACATATTCTTTTGGGAGTTCATTATTTTGACGTAGTCACGAGGAAGTCTGGATATTTTTAAATTTGGACAAAGATCGTTTTACGAAGATATTGAAAATAGCTCACTTTCAGCTTGTTTCCGTAATTTTTCAAACATGTTTGTAGAAATTCACTTTTGTTGGGACAAGAAGAAGTTTGATAATTTCAGGATATCAGCAAAAAGTCTGAAAAAGAGTCTGAAGAAACAGCTGATTATTGGTTTCTTGGAAATGATGAAGTGAAAAACAATTCTCACGTGTTGGAAATAGTGATTAAAGATTCTGAGATTCTGAGAATATTGGAAAAACGGAAAAATTAGGTCAACATCTCTAACAAAATGTTAGCTTACTGTAACTAATCACACTGATCAATACACTTTTAGATCAAAGTTGTTCATGAATTGCTGCCATTGGTTTACTGTGTTTTCACTTGAAAATAAACTTTCCGGAATGATAAAACCATGAAATAAAATGTTTAATGTGGGTAGTGTTCCACGTAGGATTCGAACTCAACATTGAAAATTAACTTACAAGGGAACCTTTTTTTGCGATCACTTAAAAAGTTGCTCAAAATTTTACAGTGGGTTCAGATTGGCTTCAGAAGGTCCCTCAAAAATTTGCAGTTCCCCAATGGACCTGAGAGCAGAGTTCTGGGTGATCAAACATGGTTTGAAACCAGGCATGTATCCCACTACACCACATGGTCACGTTTGAAAAAAGTATAAAATGTCTAGATACTATCGATGACATTTCTTCGATTTTTCGCGTGCGATTTTTTGAATTTCGGAAAATTATGTGTGGATATAAATGCAAACTTTGATCACCCAGAACTCTGCTCACAGGTCCATTGGGGAACTGCAAATTTTTGAGGGACCTTCTGAAGCCAATCTGAACCCACTGTAAAATTTTGAGCAACTTTTTAAGTGATCGCAAAAAAAGGTTCCCTTGTTAGATTCCATTAACTGAGGAAAAATGTAATCAACAGAGCGCGTGTTACAGATTAGTAAACAGTATCTAATCGTTCAAGTTCTGAAAGGTTACTGTAGTTTCCAAAAAATAACTAACAGTTTTTCTGGACGAAATTTTATGGAACGGACGATTTTTAACGGATTTTCCCTTTTAGTTTTGAACGTGGCCTTTATACACATTATTTTGTTAAGAAATGATCAAATAATCTATCTTTCAACTGTTAGAAATGAATAAAAATAAAAAACCGTTAAAATTCGTCCGCTAGATAGATATCCTTTTTTTTTCTGGTAACCCGTCATCAAACATCCGATCCACATTCATCAAGGGCTTCTTGTCAATTGTGCTATCAATGATTTTTGCTCTCTACTACGGATTCAGATGCTGATGTTCTAAATAAACTGTAGTTTTCGAAAAACAAAAAAGTCAGCTCATTTTATATGAAACAAAAAAACTGGTTTAGTTTCTTTGAAAAAAATTCATCATCATATTTTTGTTTCTGTCAAGCTTATTTTTTCTATTAATAGTAAATGAAAAATTGAAAATTTCGATTCACGAAATACCGTTCAATATGATTTCAGTTGAACTCAACAAGAAATGTCCTACTTCTTACCTCTTTGATATTTGCTCTTTCACCGGATTCCAAAAAAATCTCGATTGAATTCAATCCAATATGTGTTGGATCTCCCCAATTTGAAATCAATCGAAACTCCAAAACTCGACCTCCCGGTAACTCGGGAATCTCGCTGAAAATACAAATCCAATTACAAACAAAATTTCAAATAAAAATAACTTACAACGGCATTCTTGTTCTTCTTCTCGATTTGTTGTGTCCTTCTTTCTTTTCTTTTTTTTTTTTGCTGTTCCAACCAGCCCCTCGTTGCCTTGGTTACATTCACTGCCCTCCCCTTTTTTGGTCGGTTGCGCGGGAAAAATTGAAAAATAATAAGGCTTCTAGAAAAAATAATTTTTCAGCTGTATGATTAAATTAGTCAATTGGAAAACATCGACGGAATTTATTTGATGGTATTTTTAGAAAAGGAAAAAATAGATTAAAGGATTGAATTAATTAGAGGAGCTATGATACGGTTCAATTCATGAAACCTGGAGGTTCACTATTCTAAATTTTTTCCCCTGTTTGAAAAATTTATAGGTAGTTTGAAGAAATTTGAGTGGCACTGCTGATATTTTGAAGTATAATTTTTTTTACTTTCAAAAATACACTTTGAACAAACTTAAAATTCAGAATCTTGAATCCGAAAAATCATTACTTCTGAAGTAAAATTAAAAATTCTAAGATCTCTTAAAGACAAAAAAAACCGTTCTTAACGTTTTTGCAGTATTCATCCTGAAAAAAACAATAAAATACATATAAAATAAAAAATGTTCACCGAAGTGTTGCATAAATGCTATTCTCTACTCATGTATATACTTCCGGCTGACCACAGAAAAAGTATATACATAAAAAATAAAGCGAACCAATTTCGCTGATTTTGTCAGGATATGATTAGTGAAAAAACTTTTCAATAAATGCAACAATTTATGAACAAAACTTGGAATTATAAGGCACTATTAGACAAGAATTATGCAAAATCTGGCAAAAACCCGCCAACAAAAAACAACTTGTAATAAAATTAGAATATGTAAACAAAGTAAAAACTACCCGAGAGGATATGGAATATTAATAATCACATTTTTAAATTGGTCTGACTGATTCATATTGTTCGTCATCCGAATTTTCATCACATCCCAAATTGACTTTATCATTCACAGCATTGTAATGAGGAAGAGGAGTATAACTGGAAAATAGAAACAATATAGGACTGAAATATTGATTTTTGAAAAACTCACTCAATGGACGAATGTTTTTGGTCCGATTTGAAACATTTACATACTAGTAGAACACATCCAGTTGATAGAAAAACAACAAAAACAACCCATAAAAACGAGGAAAAGAAGCCAGGTGACTCATCATTGATGATGATTGGCAACTTCGAACAGTCTTCTGCAATAGAAAAAAAAACTAGCTCGAGCATTGATTATTGATACTTACCACAACGATAATCCTTAGTATTCTGATTTTCACTACAACATGGTCTGCAGTATCCAATTGACCCTTTTCCATATCCTTGTGCACAAACATCACAACTCATTGGGCCGGGAGCAGTGCATGTTTTACACGATGAGTCACAAATATCACATTTTCCAATGGAATTGATAAAATATCCATCACCACATAAATCTTTTCTCCAAATACATCTTGCTTGCACCAAATTTGATTCATCTAAAAAAAGAAAATAAATTAACTAAACGATAGGATTGTATAGGGGTACTGTAGAAGTGGAGTTTTGAATTAGTAAAAGAGAGGGGAAATTTTAGTTTTTTTTTCATTCTCAACATTACCTATCCGATGTATTATATTCGCTGAAACTCTTATTATTAATCAAAACTTAGTTATTTACTTACAATCAGCGATCAAACCAGGAGGACATGATTCGACACATTTTCCATGATCGTAATGTGGCATATTGTCAACTTCGATGAGGAGCATACTTCCCGGACATGTTTCGCATACCTGAAAATATTCAAGCGGTTTTACTATTTTAGAAATTAAAGTTATACCTCAGCTTGTGTACAAGTATGACAATGAGAAGAGCACATTTTACATTTATCTCCGTCCAAATAATAAGTATCATCACACTTTTGAACACATTTGAATCCACTTCCACCCTTGTTTCGAAGTGTTTGTGTAAGATGTTTGCAGGCGAAACAAGAAGTGGCCGAATTCGATTCGGTACATCCTGAAAAATTGTTTTTATACGGATATTATCTGTCCCTGGTTTTTTTGCTGTTGATGAAAACTAACATTTGTTAGTGAATAGTATTAGAACTATTTTTTTTAGTTCAAAATAACAATAACTAGGTCACAATATAGTTGATACCACTATTCTGATAATGTTACGTTTTATCGATAAAAAATAAATTCTCGAAAGTTTTTGATATCAGAATCGATTCGGTAGTGTGAGAGACTTCTAGTGAATAAATTGTTTGCAAACAAACATGAGAAACTCACACATAAGTATCGATGAAGGTCGATATTTTAATTTAAAATCTTTTGAATAACGATCTACGAGCTCGAAAATGGTTCAATATTGTCTTTACAGACGTTCAGAGTTAACCTTGGTGACATCCACCGCTACTCAAGTACGATTTCTAATCGAGTCGAATTTTGTGAAAGTTTGATACTGAAAAAAGTATACGCATTGAACTTTTAACAAAATGAATTAAACTAGAGTAACACGCAGGCAGTCATCATATTACAGGAATCTTAGACTGATTTTTTGAACCTATCAACAAAACTGGGATGCCTGAATTACGATAAGGAATAGTTTGTATCGAAGAAGTAAGAGAACATCCACAAAATCGTATTATGGTCTGAACAGACTCCCACTAAAAAATCGCAAGTATGTGCATAACAGGTTCAGGAACAGATTGAAACTTTGAAAAATACAATTTGTCTTATTTTTAGGCTGCACTTCTTAGGTGTTTTTTTTTGTTTTGAAATAAGGAATTTATTTCTGTTATTAAGTCAGATGTTCGGTCATGATTTTGCTGTATGGAACTATCATTTTCTCTTCTAAGAATCATCAATTTCCTACTACGCTCTATATTTATAATGAAATATCAGATAGAGTCTAACACTTGTTTCTAAACCAACCTCCATTGCATTCTTCATGACAATTTCCAGCCGATGTCAAATCAGGGAACGAAATCGGGGCCACTTCTTCGACCTGTAACTTTTCTGTAACTCATTTCACGGCAAAAGGGAAAACAAACAAAACTACAGTAATCTCTATCTTTTAACCTATGATGTTTGTGGTGTTTGGTGTGATTGTTAGAGAGATATTATAAATAAAATCACCTGTACGCACTCAAGTTCTTAATTTTCAGCAAAAACAAAAAGGTTAGGTAATTAAATAAAGGGTAAAATACAAACACACACCACCACAAACACGAAAACTAGGTAAAACAACATAGGAAACGATAGAGTACTGTAGGTCGCTTTGAGACCAAACAACGGCGGAAGAGCTGATCTACCCATTTCTGTAATTCGTCGAATTTCTTTCTCCACCACCAATGGTAAATCAACTCAACGCTGTTTTCAAATAAAAAACCACATTCACAATTACACATATTCATTCATAAAAGAAATACAAAATCAAAAAAATAGCAGCAGTACATACAAAATCAAACTTTGACATACAAAAGTTTACGTTTTCTTCTCTCACAATAGTTTCTCTTTTTGTCATTTTACGAATTACCTACAAAAACAACATCTAAATATTGAAAAAAAAGCCCTGCAATTTTTCCGGGTTGGGACCCATTTTAAGAATATGCGCGTTGCAAAAATGTGGCACGTGGTTTCGACACTTTCTGTAAAAATGAAGAAAGTCTTCGAGTGTTTCAAGAAAACTCCCAAAACAAGAATGAATCACGCACGGCAGAGCAAACAACTCCCGGAAAAATCAGAGAAATAACATAAGAGAAATATTGAAAAACCCGATAGAAAAAATGAGAAATAAATAAATATTGAACTGCTAGAAAGAGAAACGAAAGACCGGGAAGGACCAAAATAAATTAGGAATATAAATTTGCGAGAAGGATAAGGAATACTGTATATACCACAAAGATTTTCGAAGTTCTCACTATTATAAAAATGTTAATCACTGCCATTGGGTTTATGTGGTTTCACATTTTTTATTGATAACTACAGTATTCCTATATTCCTCATAAATATATCAAATTTCAACTATAAAAATACAAAATTCCTATCTCCACGGACGTTGTCCAGGTGTTCCAAACATTTTTACAAAAAATTCGTCAAAATAGGATTTCAAATATTTGATCGAATTAACCGGATATTTCGAAAATCTTCCTTGTTCTTCTTCCGAATTCGCCGATTTCTCACCACGAAAATCAACAATCAATGTCTCAACTCCACCATTTTCAGTCGACTAAATTACAAATTCTCAATTTTGATTTGTTTTAAAAATGTTTTTCGGATAAGAAATTAATGGAAGACATGTTAAAATTGTCAATTTTCGAGGGTATGGAAAAAAAATCATGCAAAATGAGAGAATTAAAGAGAGAGAGGAAAACTGCAAACATTCCATGAAAACAAAACCGAGTATTGCATAGGGGAAATGACAGGTTACCCGTATATTGTTGGAAATAAAATGAGCAATGAAATATGAAGCCTCGAACGAACAAAATAAAAAACAGCTATACAGAAAGAAAAACCTAATTAAAAACCCTATTTCTATAAAATAAACATCAATGCCTAGTGACAACAACCGTAGTAACACCCTGCTCTTTTTCCGCTTCTTCAAGCGCTTTTTCAATCATTTGCCGCTCTTTTTCCTCTTCCATTGATTCAGCAATTGCTCTTCTCAATTGCTCATTTTCATCATTTGATGAGCTTTGTTCTTGTTGTTGACTTGGCGAATCTTCTGGCGCAGTTCGATGTCTTCGCCAAGCCCAAACTGCCGCCGCCATAAGTAACACAATCACTGTTACTTGAACCACAACAAGAAACACCGGCATCGAAATCTGACATTTAGAAACCCCCATTTTTTGCTTTTTTTCAAAACACACATAAACACATATAAAACACGACATGCTTTTTCTTTCATGCTGAGTAGACAAAAATATACAGTTTCATTTTATACATATAAAGAAAAGAAAAAAGAAGAGAGTACCCGTAACCAAGTAAAAATCACCGGATGAAAAAAAAAAGAACCTCCACCGGAAAAAAAGAAAGGGTCACAACAGAAAATCACAAAAAAAAGGACATTTACAACTAAAAAAAGGTAGACAGAAAGAAGTGGATAACTTCGAGATGAGTGTTTTCCAACCACCAAACAATAAGACAGGTAGGAAAAAAAAGGGTACAGAATCCGAAAATAAAAACCTGACAACAAAAAAAAATGAAAATGATAATTGGCTAATGTTTATATCTTCTGCGATGCTCCGATGCTCGTATCCTTCGAGTCCAAATCCATCTCTGCGATACCGTGTCAAACACCCATTGCCCAATGTTATTATTATTTGGCGGTGGGGTGACAAACGGATTTGTTCGCCATTGTGGTTGGGGAGCCTGTTGTTGGGGTGACCAGGGTCTTTGTTGTTGGAATGGAATTGGCATTTGGCGGACGCGCGAGAAAGCTTGTGGTCGTTTTAGACGTTGTTTCTGTAACACAACACAACACCGAACATGCATACCCAAAAGAGGATTCTGTCAGTTGTTATGATTAGGATGGGGGAAAGAAAATTAGGGAGAGGATTGTGATATTTGTGACTGAAATCAACAATCGGTTAAAAAAAGTAAGTGTTTTCGTCGAAGTTCTGGTATTGATTGAGTTTTTACTCATGTTACCTAACATTTTTTCAATAGAAAAAAAAATGATTCTTTAAACTTTGGAGTTCTTTTAACTTCAAAAGCGAAAACGCGTGATGTGCCAAAGGAAAATGTGTATAAAAGCGGAGATTTTTCGAAATCACGTTAGTTTCAGTCACAAATCTCATGAAAACAACAAAAAGGGGGTTAGAAAAAAAGAAATATTAGAAGAAAAAGCAGGAAATGGGAAAAAAAGCATGCAATAAGAAAGCAGAAAGACTTTTAGAAATCAATTTTTATGAAAAACTGTATTTTTTCTACTCTACAACACAAACAAATTATACATAAATACACACGGACAAAGACAATTCACACACACACACACACACAAAAACACAACGACAAAAAATACAAAAATATGAATAATATATGTAAAATAAATTAAATTAATCAATCAACAAATTGAAATAAAAATATGTGAAAAATCAAAAAAGTAAAGCCAAGCGCCTAGATTAATTCAAATTATTAAAGTTAAAAAAATTAAAAATCACACCACACCATTCAAACACACGCAATTCTCTCCCACACCCAACACCATAGGTCAAAAAAACTTGAAAGGAGAATATGAGAAAAAACGAGCGGAATTGTAGAAAGAAACTCGAACATTGATTATAATTAATTTTTCTCTCAAATTCTCCAATCGAGTAAACTATCCCAAGTCTCCGAAAAAGTTGCGTACCTGTGATGTCAATTGTTGAACTCTTGATAGAACTCCTTGAGCTGGAGATGGAGAAGCTGGATAGATTGGATCGCCCGGTTGAGCTGGTTCAGCGGTTCCGTAAAGTAGAAGAGTCCAGTCGTGGAATGTTCCTAAAAATATAGTCTTGATGGAATGGTGATTAGAGTATTTTCTCTCATTTTTCCGACACAGATTACTCGTTTATTGAGATTTATGAGAAATTACTCAATTCAGTAGGCTAGAGTTTTTTTTTCTTTTTTAGTGTCCCTCACCAACCGTTCGCAAAATGTTTCAACTGGTTAGTTCCTCGTAAAACTGACTTTTTCCAAATAACAACTTAAAAATTTTTCAAAATTGAAACTATGGAAAATTCGGGCAAAATTCTCTCCCCAGACTTGGACAGTGATATACTTTTTTGTCTTTTCAAACTAACCTGAAGCTTCCGGATTATTAGTAACCGATTCAACCATCAACAACCAAGTTCCTCTTGGATCTTCTCCCCATTGTTGGACCGAAAGGAAAGGCCATTTGTGGAATCCGTTGGCATTGAAATCTTGTGGTCGTGGTGGCAAAAGAACTGATCGTGTACCCAACGGTGAGAACAGTGTCAATTTAAGATCACCGCGTTTCAGATAGCGAACAGTGGCGTGAACTTGAACATGCTCGAGGTATATAACTGGTGTTCCCGATTCGCATCCATTTACATCGAGTGTAAAGTTCATTTGGAATCGGCCAACAATTGGACGTGGGCTAACAAAATACTCGATTAGGGTATGTTTATTGTAGAAAATACTTACTTTGGTGCAGCGAGACGATATTCATATGTACAAATATGTTGTTCAGGTACAGTTTTCCAAGTCTTTGCCAAATCAACCAATCGTCCACCATCCATAATACCGTATCCGAACTTATTACTAACCATTCTACCGACTCCATTCTTCGACCATCCTGGATTTTTCTCCAGTGGTTTCCAATTGGCTGTTCTAAGAACCAAATGTTGCATATCTCTCCAAGTCAACTCAGGGCTGAAATGATAGATTTAGAAATGTATATAATTTGAAAAAACATACTTTGCTTCAAGAGCCAATGCGATGATTCCAGCAGCCAATGGAGCAGAAGCAGATGTTCCAGTATGTTTATCAGTACAACCAGAAGGAACATCGACAGTGACAATGGCAGGTTGACGGAAATCAGCAGAACTGTATGTGGTGGCAATCGATGAAGGACATTCTTCCAAATACCAAGGTCTGAAAAGATATTATAACTATAGTTTTCGAATTTCAGAATAGCTTTTGATTTTTACTATTTGAGTTCGAAAAGAAACGCATAAATTTACAAACAAAAATTATTGCATATTGTCACAAATAAAAATTACTACCGAAATATCAGCTCAAACATGAAATTGTCCAATGAAAAGATTTTATAAACGAAAATCACCATCAACGGTGTGAGCAGTTAAAAATACTATATTTTTTGTTGAAAAATCAGATAAACCGAAGGTTCTGCTCGATATAACGGTTCGAGAGCTATAAAATCTGTTTTGAAAATTTGAAAGCATTCGTATTTTAAATAATTGGGTTTTTTAATTCTCCTTCTTATCAAAATTTTGAAACGGTGAAATATTTTTTCGCTCGTAATTTATGGAAATATTTCTCACCGTCTATTATCATAAGTTGCCGACGATATGGACAAAGTATAAACACTGGTCGTATATCCATCAGCCGAACACGAATCCTGTCGACTTCCTCCGTTTCCACTTGCCCATACGAAGATATTTCCTTTTCCTTTTCGTCCATTCTTTATTCCTCGATAGAATGCTTCACGAGCCAATGGGCCTGGTCCATCGAATGTTTTTCCGTCGTCTTCCGGTCCCCAAGATGCCGAATAAATATCAATATGATCTTGGTTGAGTGAAAGAGAGGCGGCTTCGACAGAATCCGAAACAGCACCATCCAACATTCGAACACCGCCGATCTTTGCCTTGAAGGCTACACCAACACCACATTCATTGTTTCCAGCAAGAGCGGCTACTTCTCCAGCACAACGGGTTCCGTGTCTAGAGATTATTCGATATTAATGAAATATGAAGAGGCTACTCACTTATTATCACCATT
Source organism: Caenorhabditis sp. 38 MB-2015 (assembly GCA_900536415.3). Classification (NCBI taxonomy): domain Eukaryota; kingdom Metazoa; phylum Nematoda; class Chromadorea; order Rhabditida; family Rhabditidae; genus Caenorhabditis; species Caenorhabditis quiockensis. Next base: position 327,159 of record LR553120.1, read on the forward strand.
ATTTTGTGGTGTCGGATCATTGTCATGGTCATTGATATCAGTTGACGCGAGAGGATCATAGTTTGTCGCCAAATCTGGGTGATCTCTGAACAATAAGTCACAATGATAAAAAACAACAAATTTGATTTTTGATGATGACACTTTGGATGTTCACAAATTGAAAACAAACTAACCTTTGAATTCCATCATCTAAAATCGAGATAGACACATTTCGTCCAGCATATCCTTGTTGCCATGCGGATCGAACATTCATGTCATATCCTCCGACTGCTCCACCATGCAAATACCATTGATCTTTGTAGAGTGGATCAGGAAATGGGAGAACTGGAATTTCTCGAACAACTTGGCGAAATGAACGACGAGGAGTAGAATTGCCACTGAGAACAGCTCTCCGAACATGTCGAACATCCTAAAAATTTGTGAATTTGAGAAATAAAAAATACTTCGGAAACTTACATCATCCAAATGAATATAATCTCTCTTAGTTCTTCGTTTTGGTCTCTGTTCTTCAACCCATTCAACTGCTGGATGACTGTCCAATCTTTCGACAACCGCTCGTTTATGACGTTGAGTTTTGGTAGTATCTTTATGGTACAGAAAATAGTGATTATCGAGAAATGGTTCGCCTTTGACATGCATTCCATGATCTTCAGCTATCTGCCTTGCCAACTCATCATCTCGTTTTGATAACCTTATCACAGTATGGTGTGGGTCTATACAAGTTTCATCGCCATCTTGACATAACTAAAAAAAGGGCAAATTGGCTCATTTTTCAACACAACAGTTGTTTTCTGATATTTGGTCTTTCTCTCAATTTTAATGCATCTAAAACCTACCGAATCATGTTCAATGGCATACGATATCACAAGAAACGAACAAAATATTAGTAATAGTTTAGATATCCGCATAACGATCTGAAAAATAGCTTTTTATTCGAGATTTCCAAATTAAAACTTACATTTACTATTTAAAAAATACCCTAAAAGTTAATCGAAAAAAAAAGAAGTGAGAATATGTGTGTGATGATATGCTGGAGACGTCCCGATCAATTAATCTAGTACATACGAGTTATCCAGTGGGACGCCTGAAAATTGTCATTTTTTGTTGAAAAAAAACTGAAAAATAAAAAGAATTAAAGGCCAAACGAGCAAATACGCCCCAAAGAACATTTCAAAAAGAATATTTTTTCTTTTTTTGGCAAAAAAAAAACTTCCAAAACAAATAAGTGTACTTGCCCTACTAACTGATTCATGAAAATGACCTTGAAGAGGACCTATAACCCCAACACGACCCGCCCAAAAACGAGATTCGCCCATTGTTGTAATATTAATCAGAAACATATACGCGTAAAATAGTATAATGAATTTTTTTAATTCGAGAAATAGTAAATTTATTGCACTTTTCTATATAGAAAAGCTTGTGATATATTGAGTCACACATTGAAAAAGTGAGAAAGAAGACAAGAAAACAAAAAAAAAGAGAGATTTTATCTTTTAGAAGATTGAACTGTTAGATAAATGCAATATGTATGTTTGGTTAAATAAACGAGATTATTTTTCAATAGAAAAACAACACCTTTCGTTATGATTTGTTGAAAGTTCGAAAAAATAACTTCGAAAAAAACTAGTTTTTAAATATGATGGATCATTGTTGTTGTACTTTAAGGGTAATTATAAAGAAATTCTGTTTTTGGGTAGAACAATAAAAAATTGACTTTTAGAAGAAACCAAAGAACAGGGAACAAAAAGTAATGAGAAACATACCGAAATGGATATAACAAAGTCAGCGAGTTTCAAGTCGGATAAAGCCGAAAAATTAAAGAAAAATGGTTTGTTTTCTCGAATCGTACTATTTATTATTTGGAGCACGTCCAAAAATATCAAATTTTTGTCTACTTTTTATGATAAAATGGGGAAACTGATAAGTTTTATTATGACTCAAGTATGAAACGTGGGTTGGTATTAAAGGAAATTGGTTTTGTTTTTCGCTAAAATATGAATTTTCAGGAAGTAATTGTGTATTTCTGCTCGAGTCGGAAATAGAGATCGATGGGTTCTTTTGGAATAGAAGTATGAGTGCTTCCGGTGGCCGGAAATGGGCCATATACATATTAACTATTTAGTGAAACAAAAACGCCTTTGGGTGATATGATGCAGAACTTATTTTTCGGACTGGGACGATTAATTTTGAACATAATGTGGTTTTCACCTCGGAGCGATCGAAAACTATTTCTGCGAACGAACAAAATGAAACGAAACGAACAATGTTGATCAACATGTTGCAAATTGCGGAGTACTGTAGTTTCAGTTTTTTTGTCCAATTATATATTTTCCATATGAACTGAACTATTGAATCCTTTTTGAATTTGAATCAAACGCTTGAATTTGAGAAAAACTATCCCTCTCTTTTTCCTTTTTTTCAAGATTTTTATAAGATGTTATATACCGAATCATTAGATGTTCAAAACTAGATGCAATCAGGCAATTGATATTTCCAGAATAATAAAAACATAGCATATGAAGTTCCCCTAAGATAGTTTATACGTACAATTTGAATTCAACATTGAAAATTCATTCAAAGAAAATTTATTTTTTTTTCCGATTGTTGAACGCCTCATATTCCAAAAAACGATGCAAAAATTGAAAACGAGAAGTATTTTTTTCTCATTCTCATATCTCTAACGCATTGAACTCATTGGTTGAAACAAAATATCCATTAATCATCGGACTGATTCGACCGCAAGGTCCTGTTGACCCGACAAAACAACCAAGAAAAAAATCTCAGAAAACCTGAGCATAACAGTGTTTTATGTCTAAAATTGAACGAATGAACAATAATCTTAAAATCAGTTTGAAACTATTAGAAGCATTGAGAAAGTTTTTTCTCTGTTTCTGATTGTAAGTTCAAAATATTAATCCCGATGTCAGACCAAAGATAATTCCGAATTGGAAATTGAAACAAAATTAGTCCAGTAGTGAGGTCATTGGGAAAACAGAAAAGGAATGTAGATGAAACATCGGAAAGAAAATAAAACTACAGTAGTTAATGGCAATGTGACTCATTTTGAAAGTAAACAGTTTTGAATAGTCATATGCGCTCCACTGATAATTGAGCTCTAGATGGAGCATCACTTCAGGTTTCGAAAAGGTTTCAAGAATTACTAATTTGAGATAAAATCTACCTCAGGTGAATCTTATTTTACGCGATGAAAAGAAAATGGTAAGAACAAACATAATGAACAATTTCAGTATCTAGGTACAGTTCCAAGTGATCTACTAATAAGTTGTTTCATTTTCTCGAAGTGGACGAGAAAAATAATCGAAGAGAATGGTTGTTTCGGCTTCTGCGCGGACAAGAAAAAGAAGAAAATCAAGACGAAAGTGAAAATCAGTGGTGGTGCCCCCATACAAAAAAAGAAAGATATTCGTCTTTTTCTTCTTCTGCCTTTTGTTCTTGTATCGAAAAAATGGTAATATTGGGGGCGCGAGAGGAACTAAAAAAAAAAGAGTGGAATAGGAAGATAGAAGATATTGGAAAAATGGAGAAGAGAAAAGTTCGAGGTCAGTCAAATGAGAGACGACAGACGAAATGAGTGACAAATAATAAAAGGTAGGTAAAATGGGCGGGAATGGAAGAGGACGAACGAATGAATGAATGAGTACTTATTAATAATAATATTAAAAAAAGAGAGAGAAGTGGAATTAGAAAAGGACGTTGAGTGGAATCGAGACGAGACAATAACAATGTTCATTTTGATTATTAGACACCAATCAAGTTATGAACTATTGTTACCGCTTAAAATAGACAAATCAGAAATGACATTGGAACCGGTTTTTGTTAGCCTCGAGACATGATAAAGTATGAGAACTCAGATGAACTAAAAACAATTGTGATACCACACGAATACTGTAGTTTCAATGTAAATGGTTTCACATGAAAATTGATATTATGCGGATTATGTGAAATCCGATCAGAATATATGAAAAGTTTTGTTTGATCCAAAAACATTTCCTGAATAAGACTGTGTTTGATGAAAAGAAATACCGAAACAGTAATTTTTTGATAAAACTTATTCTGAAAAAAAAATCACTTGACTGGGCACAGATTTTTTTTTACAAATTCTCTACTAATTTCGACAATCAATGAATTCACTAAGAATTTCTCTATGAAATCCAATTCACATTTCATTTTGGAATCATGGCTCACAGATTCTTTCCATCATTTCGGGCTGTTTTTAAATGGTTGTATAAATTTTGAAAGGACCAGGAATCATTCTAAAACCAACAACAGATCAAAAAACTTATAGATTTAGCCTATACGTATCAACACCTTGCCTGTTTCAGACTGAAATGAGCCCCATCGATGTGCCTCTCAAAATATTCCACTAAGTTATTTAAGTTCAGATGAATGTTGGGTAAGTATTTTTGTATATACAGACATTAAATGTTAACTTAAATAGATATAATGCGGAAGTTAGGCTAATTAAATTATAACTATTGATACGTTGAAGTACACGACCAGTAATTGTACACTTTTCAGATAGTTAAAATTTCAGTTTTTCCTTTCTGGAACTTGAACTCTGTGAAAATCTTTTATAAACATACACATAGCCACTGAATTGAGCAAAAACCAGAAGTTCACATATGATCGAAAACAAAAGTGACCACCCGCGAAAAAAATTTTTGGTTGAACAAAAAAAGCGAAATTTGAGAAATTGATTTGAACAATGAAAAAGTTGAGCAAACAAAAAGTGGAAAAACCTGAGCAAGTAGCACTTTTTATAATAAAACCAATTATTTATTTGATGGCTCGGCAAATTGGCTGAAAAAAGAAAGAATAATTGAAGAGTTCGCGAATGATTAAAAAAACGAGAAAATAAGCAAAAAAAGAAAGAAAAACAACACACATAAGACTGGAAAAATATCCAATTAAGCTAATGATCCATCAAGGAAAATATAGAAAAAAAAGAGTAAAATGACAACATATAAATATATAGTTTCATAATATACAATATTCAAAATGCCGAAACCTAAAAGATATCAAAAAACATCACTTTTTCATAAATTCTCTGGCGCGTTTGTCTGATGTCTTCTTTTTCTTGGAAAGCGATAAAATATGCATAGAAAATGAAACATTCGATCTTCAAATGTTACAATATGAAACCATATTTGTCATAATATTGTTATACAATCAGACACTAAACCAGTTGGATTTTGTGGTTCGCGTTCACTATTATCTCATATATGCCCAAACTTTCATTTTTATCAAAAATTCAATTGCAGACAAACTCTCTTTTTTTGGGATTCTAAAATTTCGCAGAAATAAATATATGAAATGAGAAAATTAGACACTTGAAGGTTAACATATCTCATAAGCATAGAGATTGAGAACGAACAATTACATGTCATTTATCTTTTCTCGTGAAACAGTTAATAAGTTTATTGTCTCCAAACTTTTCTGTAATCGTGGGAAATATTGTTCAGTACTGTATTAATGAAATCTTGAACATATTGAACGTTTATGTGAAAGAGAACACACTTGCTATCATAGCTTCTCATAATTTCAACTTCTTGGAATTCATTTCGAAATATACTTGTTACCAAAACTTTCCAGAACACATTCAAAAAAATTCACCGGGTCGGAAAAAATGCAAACTTCAGTAACCAAATAGAAATTTCACAACTAGCTAATGTTTAATAGTTGTTCTTACTCGAGAAAAAAATATGGAAAAACTGAGTTCGATGAAAAGTGATCTACAGTAGTCATTTTTGGCATAGACCTGACTGGATACGATAAAACACATTTTTCACGTTTTCTCATATCAGCTCAACAACTAGATATTCTATAATTGACAAGAAGAAGCATTACTCTTTAAATTAAAGTCAACAAAAACTTTTCAGGTTCAACTGTTCACGCAGACGGTTCACGCAGATGTACAGTATGAAAACATACTAATTCTTTGCGAGACCATTTTCTCAATTCTTTTCAAAAAACAAGACGTCTTTGAACTGCGCAGGAAGGTTTTTTTCATAGCGTGTGGCTATGCCGTGTGCTCAAAACAAGCTAAAATACATGAATAGTTTTTCAACTTGAGAGCAGGTTTTTCCGCCTGGAGGCAATTTCTAATTTCTTCATGAAAATTCAAAATTTTTACTGTAGAAAAAAAAAAACAACTCTCACGTTGCTAGGAAAACTCTATTAATGTAGATTTTTTTTGTTTTCATTTTTGGGAATTCTCAAAAATAAGACAAAATTTAGTATTCGAAAAAGAAAAAGAAGAGAAAAAGAGCCCATCTGCAAAATACTCTAATTCTCATTCCCTTTTTCCTTTTCAAATATTCTTTGCTCTGGAACATATTCGAACCATTAAATTTAAGAAAAAAAAACGACGACCTCAAAAATAACTGGGATGAACAAAATGAAAGAGATTGGTCAAATCAGATGGTTTTTCATCTTTTTTGTTGCATTTGTTACACTTTTCTTCAATTTTGCAAATGGATTCGTTGATTTATTGAATAAATCGAGATTGACAAGGAACAAAAACGAATCTGTACTTAAATTATTCTGAAAATCACATAAAAATGGAGATCCGTCAAAGATCGGAAACAGCTAACCAAACAAGAAATGCATTGAAATTATGAAAACATTAAAAAAAAGTGTGCGCACAAAAAAAAACATCGAATTGAAATTGAACAAATACAAAATTTCCAACAACAAATGGAATGTTGATTTTTTGAGAAATATGAGAAAAGAAACATTGAATTCTGCAGAAAATATGACGGCAAACAATTAATAATCGAAATATTCAAATGCTAATTTATGAAAATGGAATGTTTCGACAAAATTGTATACCGAAAGATTTTTTTGCAAAAATTAGTGTCACAGAAAAACTGCACATTTAACTGATTCGTATGAAATATGAATGAATACTTGAAGGTTTACGACAAAGACAGACTAAAAAGTTCCATTTTATTTCAAGGTAAAAGATCAAAGGATCAGCAGGTTAATACTCATAAAATGTCTTCGTTTTCACCGTGAAAAAATTGGAAAGAAAAGTCTCAAATTGGTATTAGTTGAGTTGGTCAAAAAAATTACATTTTCCAGAAAACGACTGCAAAGTTATTATACTAATTTCAAAATGCTAGTTGGAACAAGATAAAGTTCACATGAAACAGTATTTTTTTTTTTTTTGAAATACATAACTTTGCCAGGAATTTTGAAATGTAACCCAAATTTGAAAGAGAAAGTGAGAATTTTTAAATGTGGCCTTTCTGATATTTTTCGTCTTGTCTAATCTGATTTGATTGAGTTCTTAAAAAGGGTCTATCGTGTAGTGATCCTATCAACTTCAAAAGGTACGGTACGATGTGAGAAGCTCTTGGCAGCCTTGAGATAGTCCAAATCCAATATTTGTTTTTAACTGAACGAATTGAAAGTTATGCTCTCATTAGACACCAATTTAAAAATTAGATCTGGTTTCATTTTTTTGGAGCTACACAAAAAAGAATAAGTTGGATCGAAGAATTTCTGAATTTTTGCTCAGGGAGGTTTTAGAAGCTCAGCTATAATGTTAATATCAAAAAATACTTCCTACGGTGTTTATTCAGAAAATTATTGAGTTCTAGTTTAACAAACTACAAATTTGTTGCCCAATCGGGGGTCGTTTTCGTGTTACCGAATTTATTCTCTAGATGTACGAAAACGCTTTGGATTTTAAGTCAAATTGTATCTTCAAATATCTATATAGTTATATTTTCAAACCTCCACGAACGATGTGTATAAACTGTAATAGAACACAAGAATAAATAATTGAAAAAACTAACAATAAGTGTTACAAAACTTATGTCATCTACAATAAAATAATATTTCTTTGCTTTGTTTCAAAAATAAATGAAAAGTGGAATTGAAAAAGTGCAAAATGTATTGTTTATTTTCCGCTGTCATTTTTTTGTTGTACATTTTCCGGATCAAGAATAAACGGATAATAAACAAAACTTTTCTCTCTCTCTCTCTCGAAAAAAACAAAAAATCCAAACGAACGAATAAACATGTTATGCAACATAAAATGAAAACTAGAGTGGTAATTATTATTGTATTCTTATTATGGACATCAGAAAAAGACCATCCAATAAGCTGGTTTTTTGATGATGGATTATTCTGGGAAAAAAGGAACATTTTCTAGTGAAACTGATAACTGACATTTATATTTATCTTTGAGGATTTGGACAGAAAAGAAAGATCATGATTTTATGAAAACGATCTAGAACCTGAATCAGAGAAAAAAGGTTCAGGGGTTCTAGTGGATTCTAAGAAGGACTCATTCCGTCAAAACCTTAGGAACTTTGAAAGAAATAATGGAAAAAATTTTCAACCATTCGAAAACTACCGTATTAGTTTCAAAGGCACACGTAGATTTTTGCAACGGAGAACGTATAAAATTTTAAAAGATAGTAAGGTATTTTCAAAACAGGTTTATACAAAAAATTAGATTGATAATTTCGTGTAGTTATAAAAGGTAATATCAATAGTTATAATTTATTTAGCCTAACTTCCGTTGATTTTCTACAATGTCACGTGTCATAACAGTGAATCCTGTACATACACAAAATTTACCTATTTTAAGTACATAATACCAGAAAAATTCTCAGCAAAATTCTCAAATTTGGATAAAAGAGTATGGGAAAATCTCAGTTTCGCAAAAATGTGAGATCACATTTAGAATGTGTGTGAACGCTTTCGATTTGAGCTATTTTCAAGATGAAAATGGAGTTTTTTATTGGTTCTGATTCACTGATTACACCCCGTTCAGGTCTGTTGGGTTAGTCATTTTTTAGGACGTGAGGTTTTGCTTTTAAAATCCGGTTTTAAATTATTTTTTCAGAAAAACATAAATCATTTCGTAAATCTCGGCAATTTTCGAAATGACTAACCTCTTTTTATAGGGACTGATTCACTGAATTTTATGCCTTCGTCTAGATTTTTTTCTCCCTATTCCCTAAAATCCAACAGGTGGTGTCTGAATAAATTTTATGGAATCGTCTCTCCCCATCTCTTCTCCCCCTTTTCTTATGTCGGCCATTTCTGTTTCCCTCTCTGTCTGCTTGCTTGGCGCAGTAGGGCACAGGCTATTTCTGGGAGACATGCAGCTGACCTGCTGGTGGCCTGCCAAGACCAAAACTGCAGCTGAGCAGCGTAGTACATGCCAGCCAATCCCAGAAACTGAAATGGCAGGCGTGCAGCAGGACTATCAGAAATTGCTTAGAGAAATGGACGACCTGCAGCAGACCTGCTGCGTACATACTGTTCGTGAGATACCTGCCGCAGGGCTGCCGCACACCTACCAGAATTTGCCTGTGGGTAGGCAGCAGCCTGCAGAGTCAAGGCGTTTTGCCATCGTGGGTACGATCCCTATTGCGTTTTGTCCTATATCCTATAGGTAACATTTTCGCAAAAAATATGGAATGGAGAGAAATGTCCAAAAAACTGTCCCAAAAAAAAAGAGTGAGTAGGAAGGAGAGTCAGACAAATACATGAGAATTGAAGAAGACTGGCCATTTGTTTCGAAAGTATGGCTTTATATACATCAATCGACGCAGAATTTTGAGGCGAATTTGATGGTGATAATATGAAATTAGAAAAATCAGAAACTTTCAAGAAAATCGCCAGAAACAGCCAGTATGACCACCGTTATTCTTAAGATAGAAAGTGGAGGTAAAGTCCATGAATTTTTATTTTATTATTTGATCATTTATTCAGAAGGCTTTTGATATTGAATTCTTGAATTATTAAATTTTAGTTTGATATTGAGTTGAATTAATTGTATTCTTTCAAACTTCTTTTTTTCAACCAACAGATGAAAACCATAATACAGGTACCTGATGATGAGTTCAATAATATGCCTATTGTGCTTGCCAATGAATAGCGCCTTTTCCCATACCGATTCCGTACAAAGGCTTAGGCTTAGGAAGTGGCCAACAGGTGCTATTTGAATATACTGCTTCAATTGTTAGACATTGCAATTTTTCGCGAAGTTCCGAGTGCGCGAAGAAATCGGGTCCGAGCGAAGCGAGTGTAAAAAAGAAGGACCGAAGACCCTCCACCCGTGCCAAGGGCACGCCAAACTGGGGCTCGACGAGCCCTAGTCGTAATTTAATTCACTCTTAGGCATCTAGAAATGTGCTCAATAAAAATAGAACATTGAAATTTCGTGAATTGAAATACAAATCGAAACCAATAAGTCAAAAAAAAACTATACAATTTATTTTCGAACAACTGTTAACATAGTGACCAAAAAAGCAAATGTCTGTTTATTTATTTAAAACTAGCAACTTTTTATGTCGACCCCAAAAAAGTAGGAAATCACGATAAAATCAATACTCGAAAAATGACAAATAAAGGGATTAATAGTGTTTCTCGACTTGTTTTACTCTCTTTTTTGCGCACCCGAAAAAAAAGAAAAAAAAGTGAAAATAATATTTGTTTTCGAAATTTTTTTGGCTGAAGGAAATAGCTGAGAATGATTCGAAAATAAGTTCAATCCGGGAAAAAACAAATATTTGGATAAATGAAAAGACATTTCGTCTTGTTTTTTTTGTGTTGTTCTGAGGATACGGAAACGGCTGAAGGATTTGAAAGATCATGTCATTCATATTATTCAATAGATTTATGTGTACTATTATCATAATGGTCGTAGGATAAAACTGTACTGAGACCAGAATGAGAAAGTTTTTCGAATCGATGGAAAATGGAAAATGATCAGAAACATATGTAAATGTTCAAGTTTATGAAAAAATACATAATATGTATTATATTATGGTTATTATGGTTTTAGTTCTGTTGTTATGGTTATGATATTATGATATTATGGTTCCGAAATCAATGTTCTATTATTTATAACCATAATTTTTTGTATAAACCTGTTCTAGTTTCAAACGTGAAAATATATTCAAACTCAATAAAGAAAAAAAAACTGTGTATTGAATTCTGTACTTTCGAATGAAAGAGAATCTTCAGATTAGTATAACCATTAAACACGTTTGTCAGTTCGAAAGTGACTGATGAGATTTTTTTGAAGGTGTAATTTTTGGTCGAAAAATAAACTCTAAAATTAGTTATGCGAAGTTGTTCACCAAAATAAAGAGAAAAAACCTTTTTCACTTTTTTTCAATGGTCATCAAGTATTGAAGATTGCAGCTTTAATTCAAGATTTTATATCAGGGTTTCTCACTTTCTAATTCCAAAGTTTGACATTGAAATTTTTTCGGATTTGGAATGACGACTTCCAAAAATGAAAAGTGCGAGGTTGGTCCAAAGGTAACACATATTTAATCGAATTTCGAGATGGGGTGAATTTTTGAAAAAAATCCTTTGACTATTAAAAATTTGAAACTTGTCTTGATCAGGACCGGAAAGTTTATCTTCCATAATAAGTTAAGAAGTCAATGGTGAACAGGAGAGACATTCGTTGAATTGAAAATTTATCCCAAGACGATCAACCCCAACTAACTTTTCAAGTGTATCTAATCTTCACATTTTAAAATTTACAATTCTGGATTCTATGTCTCGGACTTTTTTTAGAATCTGGTTCCATTTTCGAGACAATGAACCAATGAGACTACTAACTTCCATTTCCATAAATCACTTTTTTCTTTTGTCTATTTTCCTCGTTTATCATTCAATGTTCCATTTTTCGTCTCAATTACACAACGAGAATGTCCATTATAATGATCATCACAAGACAAAACCAATATATGTTCCTCTTTTATTTTCTCAACACAAAAGCATCTAAATATGTATTACTACAAAGTTTTACTACAAAACGACGAGGCAAAAAAAAGGAGACGACATTTAATCGGCTTCTTCGAGAAAATTGAAAGTGTGACGAGATTTTTGAATGACCTCGGAAGTTGGCGTGTGAGGGAAAAACGAGGAAATTATTTTTTTGAAAAAAGGAAACCATTTGATAAGAGGGACAGTTTGGAATGAGAGGGATGATCAAAAACGGGGAAAAATATCGGGTTTGATGGAAATGGGGGTCTGAAACGTATCTTTCAGACTCAGTTTTGAACATTGAAATTTGTCTCGGAAACTTCAAATTTCCTTTAAGTCAATTAGACGTACCTGAACAAGGAATGGTCAGAAAACATGTTGATCGATAGATTTTTGAACGGTGATCAACATACCGTGTTCTGTATTTCAAAAACTCAGATTCCAGATAAAATATTCAAATTCGCAGTGCCATAACCAAAAACGCCAGGTGTTGCAAGCTTTCAGTACACTTTTACCCCAATTATGAAAACTATTTTTTAAATTATATTGCAAAAACATTTACGTCAAAATGATGAAAATTCCTCAAAAATATTTTTCCAACTTGCCGAATTCGTTGGACTTATAAAATAAAAACATAAACTTTGAAAAAAAAAACAAAACATCTTCCCTATGTACTAACAAAACAATAGTGAATACTTACAAACAAATAAATATTATTTGAGGTAAACGATATAATTATAGAAAGTAGGTTGGATGGTTCAAATAGTTTCCGGATTTCAGTCTTTTTATATTTCAGCTAGTTTTGACTAGACAGGTATTTGACACACAAAAACTATCAAGTGATACTTGACAATTAATATTTTCAAGTGTTGGTTATTGTTGTTATTATTATTATGGGTTGATTGGGAAGATGATGCACTATTGACCTCTTAAAGTGTTCAAAAAATAAGAGAAAGAGAGGATTTCAAGTACTTTCAGATTTCACTGCTAATTTGGAAAATTCAATTGTTCTCACATGATTACTGTAATGCCGTTTTTCATGTGGACATGGATTAGTCGGAATTCAGAGTTCTTTGGTCTGTAGAATTCTATCTGGAAATAAAAATTTCTCGAACATTTCCGAATCGAATTATATCGAAAAAACGTGGTACCCATTGAACTTTGGACAATAAGTTGAGTTTCAAATGGATTTAAAACATGCGGCGAAGCAAAATGAATTGGAACGGCGCCATAAGATAGAGCAGAGTGTTTTTTTGGAGGTTCTCTGAAACAGAAGGTGACTGAAAGAACAACTGGCGACTGACATCGATCCAGTAAAAATACACTAGAGACAAATTTTCCGATTGTGAGCTAAAAAATTCATCCTTTCTTTTTCGGGTTCTAAAATCTTCTTGTTCGCTGCATCAAAATTAGAGGTCCGGTCAAATAGTTTCAGATTTATAACGGATCCGTTTTTCGTTTCCTACTCAAAAAAAATCAGTATTGTTAATTTTTCGGTCACCTTTTAGTGAGTTTTTTAAAGACTCGAGATTCATTTCAAAATGTTTCATTTTGAGGATTGCATTAGAAGTTCATCAATTGGTAACAAATGATCTAATGATAATATTCTGAAGGTTTTCAGTGCCGCATTTGGATACTACGTTTGAAACTGCTCTATAGAACATTTTATTTCATAGGAATTGTCTTCTCAGAATCATATCCCAGTCGGAAATATGGAACTATAGTAACACAATGGCAACGAATAAAGAAAGGCTAATAATGAATGCGGCTGATTAGAAGACAAAATTGTGAGTTCCCAAGAAAAAACTCTGATTTCCATTGGAATGGGAAACAATAATTTTTTCGTGATGTCGTTCCTTTTGAAGATTTGAAATTCGTGTTTCAGAAGACGAAAACACTCGTCATAAGTGTTTTCGGTGGAATTTTGCTAGCCAACTTCCAGAAAAATTCTAAAAAATACCCTTCATAAATTCATAAAGTTAACATTTTCATGAAAGTCACAATAAAATCGCACATCTCGCGTTATCATTGTAAGCTTGAGACAATGAAAAGTGCTAAGTGTTCAAAAATGAAAAAGGTGAGTTCTTTGGAAAGAAGAGTCTACAATAACCATAATAATATAAAGGCGTGAGCTGTTAAGTGGTCAAATGTCCTTCTCTGAGTTTTCTCTTCTTTTTCTTTGGTCAGTAATTGTCAAGTGGTTTGGGTGCGGGCGGGAAAAAGAGCGGAAAAACGATAGAAAAGGTAGATATTTGCACTTGAAAACAAGATACATTTTTAGATTTGTATTCAATTGGGTAATATGATATATATGCATTCTGAATGGCATCCATCAAGTGATTGTTCAAATTCGGAAATAGATTCGAACATGAGTTCCGTTTTTGGGTTGGTGATGATGTTCAGAGCCAAAAATATATCGGAAACAATTTTTTTTTTTTTTTGAAGAAATCGAAAATATGTGACAGGGCCTCTTCTGTTTGAAAATGTGTGAATTCAATTGGAAACTTATTATCGTATTTTTTTCTAATCTGGAGACCTTATTAAGCATGATTAATAAGATTGAAGTATTTCGCAAGCATCGTGCCTCCTTTTCCTGCAACTCGATTTCAGCTGCGACACCTCTCACACGTCTTCTCACTTCAACAATAACAACACATTAGTTTCTATTTCTGTCCGTTTCATTAATTGATTGATCTCTGAACCTATCCCGAGTTCATTTCATTTTAATCCCTTCCTAACCTGTTCCTTGTTTTCTTTTTCTTCTTATCATTTTCATTTTACGAGATACCGGTTCGAATGCTTATTCGAGAATAAGCATTATCATCACCTTTCCGTTTCATTTTCCAAAATGTTCTCCATAATTTTTATAACTCTGTTATTAGTTTCATTATCTGAATGTGGAATTCGTAATCGAGATGACATGGCATTCAGTTTCGGAACAATTGATAATGGAGAAAGTTATGGAGCAAGACCTTTTTTGGAGGTAATATCCTATAATAGCGAATAAAATTCTCAGAAAATTGAACATTGCAGATCCCGGTGGATGGAAAGAAACTGACAGTTCCCAAAGCATTTTATCATTATTCTGAAAATGAAATGTCAGCTGGTGCTAATTTCGGAATTCCAGACGATGCGCGACTTATGGCAACTGATTCATTATTTGTGAACAATCGGAAAGAAATCAATGGAATATATTTGCCTTTGCCCAATATGGAACCAATCAATTTGCATTTTATAAATGAGAAGTGAGTTCAAACTTATTTCTTGACGTGGTTTTTCGAGCAGAGATTCTTGAACGACTAACTTGAGCTTAAAATTGATAATGGCTATAATTTCCGAAATTTTGGTAATGAAAAAGCTACATTGTACAAACCGTTTTGTTCGATTTATACAAAGTTGTTCATATAATCATATGATTCTCAGAGTTTTCGAAAAGGGAATCGACACAAAAGCTCATGAAGAATCGCCGGAAAGTGTGCTTCATCGAGCGAAAATGTGAGTTAGCGACGTTAAAAGATTTTGAAAAACGAATAAATATAGGATATGTCTACATGGTTCAGAGGATGAATGCGAAAAACAATTGTTGAAATATCATCGAGTAAAAAGTGAAGCACTTCGAAGGGAAAGAATGCCGCTACATGAACAATTGATGGAACTGGTAAGTTGGTTCACTAATAAGTCTAATATATAGAACTATTATTTCAGGGACGACTCTCTTCGTCTGCAAAAGTCCATGATAAAGAAGGTAATGGAATGGGAGTTGTAGTCGGTGTACCTGGATATGATCCAATGTATATTGGAGCAAATCTAGGACATGACAATGGGCAGAATTTGGATATCAATTTTGCGCCACCATCTTGAAGAACTGTTAATATTTATTAAAGTATGTACTATGGGTCTAATAATTGTTACTAATAAAGAATTCATAATTTCGAACCAATGGTTTGAACCTTCTCTACTTTTGCTAAGAACTCATCTATTTGTGCTAGATATTCTACTGGATGCTTTCGATAATGTTCGACATGCAAGGAGTCTTTGAATCGTGTGCTTATTACCTCTCGTTGCCCTTCCAATTTCTTATGGAATTCACTGATAAGACTGCAATTCCAGAACGATATAGCATTACTATTAGAATAAAACTCACTTTGCATCACAAACAATATCACCGTCCGAATATACAAAGGAAAGAACTGGAGGAAGATGTGGATTATTCAGGAGATAATGATACGATGATACTTTTTCGACATTAATAAGACCAGCATTTACAAGAGCATTATCCTAAAAATATATGGTAAAGTTTTGAAGAATTCAGTAACCAAACATACCCTAGCAACTGAATATATAAACCTAAGAATAGCTAGGTATTTGGCAATTTGATACATGGATGAAGTGAGAAGATTGGTGTTCAATTTCTGAATGGAAAATAATATATGTTATCGGGGCCAGTGTCACAAAAATTCCAGGGAAGTAGATCAAATGGAAGGTATTCTGTACATTATGTTTTTTTGTTGTAAAAACTGAAAATACTGAAACGAAGGAAACAACAGAATCGTTACTTTTTGAATATCTCGAACTTAAAAATTGATTTTGTGATTTTCAAATTTTTCTGTTTCATTATCCATTTAGGCCCAATTTTTCTCTCTCCAAACTGTAGAAACTCGAATCTCAATTTTCAAACAAAACATATCAGGCAAAAACCTGAATTTTAGTTCTTCGCCTATTAACAGTTGGTTATGCTTTTAAAAGTTCGGTATCCAGTAAGTTATGGTGAGTCAGAACTAGATAGGATCACACTTGTATTAGATATGTTGACTAGGTTCACTTCTGATCCAATGTCAGGTTTTGTTCTATTTAATCTCGTTTTTGTTCCGAAAAATATCGAAAATAAATTCATGACTTACCATACTATCATAAACATGTTGCATAACAATCGAGTATGCTTTTACCATTCTCCAATCTCCATCTCTATTATGTATAGGGCAACTATCAAAAAATAAACCATCACATTTTTCCAGAATTCTCAATTCCGGATATTGTAGGTTTAAAGAGCATAATGTGAATACTCCATTCATTGAGAATAGATGAATAACAAGCCTTTGATTCGGATCGAGGAGCACTCTATCTAATGTTTTTGCCAATTCTGTCACTTTCCGAGTTTTCGCCGTTCCAAAACCGGAATTTAGAGCGGGAGCAGTGAATTGAACTGTTGTGAATCTGAAAAAATGAATAGGCGGTGATGAAAACGCGTGAAATTATTACCCTTTATCTTGATATAATTTTGAATATTTTTCCACATTTCGATCTGACGCTCCGGCCCATCCAAGTACTGTGACTATTGTATTTTTAGTACCCTTTGTTACTGTAACGCGTGGATTCATTATTCGATTTCCTGCAAAATAAAAATGTGTTACAAAATCAATTGATGGAAATTATGAGGGAACAAAAATTTCAAGATGTTAATTGGATGTAGAGTGAACAAAGAAACTAAAACTGGAAAACTCCGTTTGTTTTTACCAGAACGCATTTAAAGTGTTTAGAACATCGTATTTATATTTAAAAAAAAAACTACAGTGTACCCTATCATCCAAGAAATTCTCGAACTGATAAGAGAAAATCGATAAAAACAACTTACTTAATAATTTTAGTGCTTTTATCATATTTTATCTGAAAACGAAAACTTCACAGTTAAAATTGTGAAATTGGTAAGAAAAAAATTGGGCCAGACGATCCGAAAAAAAAACAATAACAAAAAATATGATAAGCATGAAAAATTTTATTTGACATGTGAATTACATAAATACCCGGAAAATAAAAGAAAAAGTACTGAATATAAAATGGCATTGAAAACAGAAAAATCTGACAGAAAACAAGAATTTATTAAATTGGCGATTTTGGTGTTTCTGTTATTTTTTCAATTTTCTTGATAAAGTTCAAACAGGCACTTTTGTATAATTCTGGATCTTTTCGAATATGAGCACAATGATCTGATTCGCCAAAGTTTATTGATTGAACATTTGCTCCTTTATCTTGCTGTTTTCTTATGAACTTCTCGACGTGTCTGAAATTACATTCTGTTAAAAGTGGCAAAACTCTGAAACTATAAAAAAAATTGTAAACTTGTTCAAGAGTTTCCCAATTTCCAATTCTCGAAATCGGAAAAATTAGAAATTAAGCGGAACTTGTCAGAAAATACAAATTTGTGCCTGCAAAAGATAGTCGCTATTTTTTTCGAATAATATTTCGAATCCGCCTTTGTTTTTCTTTACAGAATCCGAGTATATAATGTATCATTCTTAAGTTTTAACTCAGAATTTTTCTCAAGAAATCATTTTTATTTAAAGGTAAAATATAGTGAAAATCAAGAAGTTCCCGACTTTTTTGTTCAATTACAGTTTTCCAATAAACCAAAAATCCTTACTTGTATTTGATCATTGTGTCAGCGGTCGAGTATAAATACAATTGCTCCTTGGGTAGTTGGATATATTCTTGTAAATAATAATAAATCGATAAAAATGATCGCAAAAATGGAACCATCGCCAATAGTGGAATGTGCTGAAAATATTGACTTAGGTGTTTTTCAGGAGAAAATTATTAACCAAAGTTGCTCGCAGATTCAAAAATGCAGTTAGAAGCGAGATTCTGGCATTGTCACTAATTTTTTCGAGTGCATCAATTGGAGGTGTAGAAAGAACCATCGCGGTTGCATCTTGTCGACCATACGGCCTTGATGGAGCACTGAAAAAAAAATGTGTTGATTAAGAATTTTATTTGATGAAACCGCTTGCATTCACGAAAAATCACAACGACCGAAGTTGTTTTTATTTCTCAGCTCTTTTCTGAACTTTTACAAACACAGGTCTTTTGAACTTTACGAGATTTGGAGCATAGATGACTCAGGAAAAAAGAAATTTTGGTTATTACTAGGTAAATGAAGAGTCATGAGTTATTTTTTCCTAGGTAGTTCAAAGATTTATCACTGATCAGAGGTTAGAAATTATTTTAGACTTGAAGAAGAGACACTGCAAAACCAGGCCAAATTTAAAAAAAACCATTTTCTTGAGATTAGGTTTTATGAGATTTAAAAAATTCTTAATTTTTCATTTATTGTTTGAGAGAAAAAAAAATGTAGTTCTAATCTTACCTATCAAAAATAATTCCTTTTATCCTATCTCTCAATTCAGGCCTTTCTTCAGCTTCCGTCCATTTGAAGAATGAAATTAGTCCCCGAACACCATTCATTGAGAACGAATGAACTATAATTGGGCTGTAACACAGAAAAATATTTCTAGATAAATTCTATAAAGCCTTACCATTGTCCAAATGTTCGAAAGTCTCCAGGTTTTGCATCGACTGCCCGAAATAACGGTGACATATAGAATCCAACTCTTGAATTAGGTATGCTGTAGTGATAACAAGGAGGACATAATGATACAACTCGATAACTAAAATGTCAAAATAAAAAATGAACTTGGTTGAGACCATACCCTTCATCAGTGTAACATTTCACATACTTCTCAATATGTTTGGGATTTGCTCCAGCCCATCCAACTAATAAAACTACGGGTTTTTTTTCGTCCACAGATCCATCTGAGAATACGATAGATTCGATCGATTCAGGTTCTGAAAAAATTATTTTCGAATAAAATAATATTTTCGTCGATATGAGTCAGCATACATGAGTAATTATTAGGAAGCCGCATCGGGGTTCAACATTTTGAAAATTCCCATGAAAAAAAGAAGTCTGTTGTAGGCTCAAAACGTCGAAAAAACTTTTTTTGCTTTAAGAGAGATAGTATTAGAATAATATTGAGAAATGTTTATAAAATAAACTACGTAAGTTTTGTTTCATAAGATTTTTCAATTTTTAAAGCAATGACTGGAAGAAAGTTCAAATGTTTCGTTGTGAATAGGGATTAACCCGAAAGTTAACTTAGAAATTTCCGACGTCTGCGATTCAGAAACGTTTTTGAAAATGAAAAAAATTTCTTACTTACCTTGATTTGTTGGGAGATGAATTTGAATTTTTGGTTCCGGAACATGTCTCGTGAAATATGTTCTTTTCTGACTCGCAACCAATGCATTCGAACTACTAGCCACTATTCTAGTACTATAATTCACTACTATATCCCCAATTGCACCTATTCGGCGAAGTGATGTCGAAAACATCTGAAAATTACTCTTGAGATTGATTTTTCGACAGAAGCATATAAATATGAGGTATTTGTAACCGAAAAATTCTAGAAAAGATTCAAACAAAAACAAAGATTTCATAAAAAATACAGATTGAAAGTTGAAAAACATGAAAAATGTCTAACACTCTGAACCGTCCGTCTGCATCTCTAACTTCTCCCTCTGACCAACATATTTTTTGAGGGCAGAAAAAAGAGAGAAAAAACAATAAAACAAATGTTCTAAAATGCGTTATAAAACTATTTACAAATCCAGAAACTTTTGTATGTTTGGCATTATTTCCTGAAATTGTGAATTGTTGTAAAAACTCAAAATTAAAAAAAAAAAAAGAACTTACAAGATCATTGTCATCCACAACATTCTCAGTTTCATTTGGAGATTCTGAAAATTATTTTATAGGATTTTTTTTCACTCTGTACAACTTTACCTTGCGAATCACTTGGAATTTCGATAAAACCAAATGAATCGTCGATTGTATCGTCGTTCGTTTTTGAAATATCTGTTTTAGAAAAATGTTATTCATGGAATGACGATTATTTATCTGACATAGGAACCGTGTTAGAATTCTGTTCTCGATAGATTTTTGAACGTTTATCAACTTCCCGTATTCAATTTACTCGTTTCCCAATCTTAAGTACGAAAAATTTTTGTTGAACTTTTGAAAAGATTTTTTTCTGAGTGCCCATTTTTTATTTCGAGAACTAAAAGCTTATTATTCATTGTCTATAAATTTACCTCTAATTTCTTCCGGTCGTGCTTGTTTGAAAAATATTTCTACGATATCAGACGACGATGAAGAACAAGACGAACTACGCTTTCGTCGACGATTTTCGGTTATATCTTGATTATCTTCTAATGATTCTCTCGTTCCATTCGGAACAGAAATATATTCATTATTTGGTTTTTCTTCGATGCCAATGGAACATTCTGACAATTGCTCATCATCTTCAGGAACTTCTGAACCTGATGACAATTCAGCTTCTTCTTCGTCTCCGCTTTCGCATTGAATTGCATCCGTTGAAGCTCGTATACTTTGTCCATATTCGGATGTGAGAATTCTGTCGATAGATTCCAACTCTCTCATTGCATCATCCATTTTTTCTTCGTCGTCAATTTCTAACAAATATTGTTTACGCTGTGCCACGTTGGCCAAAAATTCTTCGATAAGTTCATTGAAATCTTTATCAGCAGGACCATTATTAACTGAGGCAGAATTTTTTTTCTCGATAACTTTATCATTTGTACGTTTAGGATTTACAGAATCTGAACATTTTTTGATCGAGCTGGAACTTTCTCGTATCATTTGATTTCGTGAAGTGCTTGGAATATCTATGACTGAAGGGGGATCTCCCAACTCGTCAAATTCCGTAAAATCCCTTGATTTTTGTACAATTAGTCTCTGGAATATTCCGAATCAATCTTTTAATAGAATCAATTAGTAATAATTAATTACCTCCGGATTCAAGCGATAACTGTTGACCAAATAGCGATTTCCTTGCTCATCCAACCACTTTACAACATCCTGATATCCTTTTATAATTAACTCGATAAATTGTATAATCGTTGCTTTGTTATTGAAGATAGGCGTCAACAACGCTTCGAGACATCTTTGACACCATTTTGCTGATAGAATTGTTCGAATAGTTATTTGAAAATCAGGAAATGACACTTCAACTGAATCTCTAGATTTACACAGCAACCTTTCAATGATCACTTTGATTTTACCATGTTCATTTCTGGAAATGTTAACTTAATTTCTACTTTTATATTTTTTCATCGCTCACAAATGACGATCATTGGGCTCGACGCTAAATCTTTGTTGAACCGGTCCGTATAAATTTACCGTTGTTTTTCCGACTTTTCCGAATGGACCAGTGTTTGTTTGACTGATTTCCCTGTAATAAAAACCTTCTATAATTAAAATGGTATGATGATCAGTGTTGTCAAAAAAACTCACAACGTTTTTATGACCGATTCTTCCAACTTTTTGGTAATTGGGGTGTTTCGACACCATTTTTTAGACATTACCAAAACAATGTTAGGATGAAATAACGTTTTTGGGATTGCAGCACTTGTTTGACTTCTGTCCAATAACTTTATCAGAACCGAATTTACAGAATTTGCTTCTATTGTGACAAAATAATCATTGTTTTTTCCACATTTAACATCATCTCGGTCAAAAACATTGATGTCGTTTACGATCTTTTCTATATCGAGTGTCATTTTCTTCTGAAACGAAATCATATATTTGAGAACATGTCAGCTTCATAGAAAAAGTTTTGAAAATTTGGAAATTAAAAATATGTTTTCAACATATTGTTACTGTATTTTTTCAAAGGCGCATTTAAAAAAATACAAATATCTTTGCGAGATCATTACAGTAATCTGATAAATTTTTAATTTTTTTCGAGTTTCTGCTCTCGTGAATTCGAAAAGACGACCTTTTTTCTTATTGGCTTCGGAAAGCTGTCGATGAACTCAAAAATTGAATAACATAGAGAAATCCCAAAAAATGTTTCCATTTCTCCACAAATTATTTTCGCTAACCAAAACCTGAAATGTTCATATTAAAAGTTATATTTTCATTTTCATTTTTTTTTGGATTTGCTCACATTTTATTCTTCCTCTTGATTTTCCAACCTAACAAACCTCTGATAATCAAATGTTATTGTGCATTTTCCTGTCAAAGTGTATACACTTTTTCACTAAAATATCTTCTTATAATTGATAGTTCAAAAAGAAAAAAATTTTTCGGAACGCTTGATTGTTTGATCGGATTTTGACCATTCCCGTATCATTAAATGTATTCTGCCACAAACGTCCTTCGACGTGTCTGCGTCTCCTTATTCCCACCAACCAATATCTCCTCAATTATTTCTTCGCCGTCTTCCTCTTTCTCAACATTATACTTCTATTCTACATCTACGGCTGGCAAACAAACAAAACGAAACATGGTTTGTTGTTTTTTTTTTAAATATTTTTAGATACGAATTACTACTTCCAGGCAGTTTTGAGCGCTTCCGAACGAGAACAAGATCTTCAACCATTGTTGAAAGACGGATGGAGTCTAGTGGAGAATCGAGATGCCATTTTCAAAAAGTTCACATTCAAAGACTTCAATGAGGTAAGTTATATTTGAAAAAATTAAAGAAAAAAGAACGACAAAAAAATTCGGTGTAAAAACAACTGACGTTTTCTTCTGCTTTTCGATATTTTTTCAATGAATAAAATTAGCATTTTTTGTAATAAAATTAAAGAATCTAAAAAAAACCAATTGAAAAACTATATGGGCTAATTTTCTCGCTTGACATATTGAGTTCTTTCATTGACGAAATTTGTAGGCATTCGGCTTCATGACACGTGTCGGTCTGAAAGCCGACAAGATGAATCATCATCCGGAATGGTTCAATGTCTACAACCGCGTCGACATCACCCTTTCAACTCACGACGTCGGCGGTTTATCTCAAAGGGATATCAAACTTGCACAATTTATTGAATCAGTTGCCAAATAAACAACTTTTCTATTCTATATCAGAAACTAAAAATATAAATTAAACCGAATCTTGAATGATTCTACTGTCACTCGGCTAAAAATCAACCGAATCAAATATTAATTGATTAATTAGTTAATTGGATGTTCATGTTTTTTCGTCATCATTGTCGTGGATAATTGAACCCTCTTCCCATGTTCAGAATCTTTTCACATAATACTTGCGCATTTATTTCTTCTGGATGCGCTGCCATTACTGCTTCGACAACAGTTTCAGGGAATAAATTGGATAAATGATATTGTACTCGAGCACGAGCATCTGTATTCATCTGATCATTCGATAGAACTCTGAAAACTTTATGTCAGATTACTTTTAGGATATCGAAATAACCTACCCAGTTGAAAGTGGTCCAACAGATAGCTCGGAATGTCCCCAAACTGCAGTTGACGGAGCATAAAGATGAGTTTGAGATAGGTTTCTCGTATTATCTTCCATTGACATCATCGAATATCCAGCTCCACCTCTATTCACCGGTGATAAAGGCATTGAATTGTTTCTTGACACTGATTGATGAGAGTGGAGTGGAGGTTGTAAATAATGTTGTGGATATTGTTGCCATGGTGCACTATTGACTTGTTGTAATTGTACATGCTGTCTTGGAGGTTGAGGAGCTGTTTGTTGTGGTTGTTGCTGTTGTTGTTGTGTCAATACTGCTCCAGCATCTCCTGGTTTCACCATATTCAATGATCTTGTTCTGGCTAGAGCTCCATGCTTATTTTTAAACATTTCATACTGCATTGATTTCACTGGAAAAATATACTTCTAATCAACATACAGTACCCCTCAACTTACCAGCCGACAATGATTTTTTCTGTTGATTTTCTTGCATCAATCGATCGGTCACACTTGGCGCTCCATTAACACGTTCAGGATGATAATATTTACATTTATTTCCATATGTACATTTTCTCGCATATGGGCATATTTGGGCTCCAGACGAGACTTGGGCTTTTGATAAAAACTGATCTAGACGTGGTCCATATCTTCCCATCGGATCATCAGGTGGGACGAATCTGGAACAAAAACAAATGATGTTTTGTTTGATTGGATTGACGAAAAAGTGTAAATAAATAAGAAAACAATGAGTGGAGAAGTGTTGTGATGTTTGAACAATTCTTGATTCTCAAGTTCATTTATTAGTTATTCACACAGGTTATCCGAGAAAAGATATCCCTCGAAAACTGGATTTAGGAACTAGTACTTGACCAACTTTTTGGATTTCGTAAAATATTGCAGTAGATATATTTCCTAGGAATTCCTATCAATTGTCAATTAGTTTTCTTTTGAAAAAAAAAAACAAAGCTCATAATTTTTTCATGATTTGGGGTGTCTCAAAGATTCTTTAAATTAGAACCTTCTGTGTCGGCTTCAAGATAATATCAGACCGCTTCGGGACGAAAACAAGTGAAAAATCGGAGCACACGTGAAAATAATTGGAAATTTTGCTTAAATTTCTCGGCCTGATCAATCAATGAGGTATACATTTTTGGCCTTTGTTTGACATCCCAATTAGATTCTTTCAAAAAAAAATCATTTCAAGGATCTATTCATATTGATATTGAAAATGCAGTTCTGGAAATACTGCTAAATATAACGGTTGAAAATGTTTTTGAGAAGTTCAGTGTTAGCTCCTGGTTTTTTTGGATGGAAAGCTTAAGCTACAGTAGTCCGAAGAAGTCTCCAAGTTATGAAGCCATTTCGAGTATTTTTATACGATAAATTAGGTATTTTCATTAGAACGGATGCTAAAGATTTTCTTTTTCTATAGCTCCTATAGTATATTCTCACCCAAACCATGTATAGCTTCGTTCTCCATCTATGTAAAAAAATCTAAATTTGTTTTCCCATTTGCAAAATATTTACCACATTCTTCCAAGTTCACAAAATGAAACATTTCGATGTTTGATCAATTGATAACAAAATTACGTCATTTTATGAAAAGGTTAGGGCGTGAATCAGGTGAGAATATACAGTATGAATAAGGAGAACTCTGATTGATAGAGGCTCGAAAATAACACCAAGATTACTGTAGTTTCAGTGTTCTAATTTTTATAAACGAGATTATATCATTAAAAAACAGAAGTTATGTGTGAGATTAGAATTTTATGAAAATTTTTGAAAGAAATCACCAAACCTGTTTCTAGAACAATTTTTCGAAAAAAAAACTAACTTGTCATCAACAATAGTGAACATAAGCTGTCGTTGTTCGACTAATTTTCGCCACGTTGGATTATGTTTTGTTAAATCTCGAAATTCGTCGTTTGATACAATAACAGCGTCTTTTGTTTGAGCAATTCGAAGAATATATAAATCGTCGTAACAAACAATTCGACGACCGTTGATATTTCTGTAATTATAGCATTCTAGTCATCATCATAATATACATGAATAATTCAAACCTGGATGGAGTATATGTGATAAATGGATCTAATTCGTCTAAAATATGTTGATCGGTTATCGGAGAATCGGCTCGTGGTTGCTCTTTTCTGAAAATATCGAGTCGTTGTTTGGAAGAAGGGTAATTCCGGAAATGAGAATAACCTACCTATATTGAGGAATAACCACGTTTATATCACGATGTCCTCGTTCAACGAAAAATCGGACACAGTCGCGAATTCCGGCACACGAAAATACTTCTCTTCGTCCGTGGCTAAAAATTGAATAATTTGAGTTAGTGTTATATATGTATTGCACATGGTTCAAAAACTGATACTCATACAAATTTTGAAACAGTAAAAAATTTTAGAATGATATGAGTGAGTTTTGGCTTTATGAATATGAATTTAATTTTCCGGAAAAATTCTAATTTAGTTTGAATTGATTCTTTACCTTCAATAATCTTAGAATTGTAATATTCTAAAACTAACTATGATGTTGTACTTTCAGAATTTCGAGTTTCAGGTAGTGTTCAAACCCTAAAAATTATTTTTAGAAATTCGCAGTTAGGTCATGTTTGAAATAACTTATTTTCCGGTTTCACATGAATTTGCAAACTCAAAATTAACATTCAAAAATCGAAGCCATTCCGACCGAGTTTCAGCTCTCTTCGAAATGAAAAGGACAGGCTCGAGAAGCCCAAACGCTGTTTGACGTCAAAAACACGTAATGCGTTTTTTGTTATGAACTCTTCCTAGTTTTGTACCGTTCTCTGTATACTACTCAAAGATCCAAACCATAATTTATCAACAAAAAAATCTTGTGAGTATTTAAATTATTTTTGATTATTTTGTCAATAAACAAAGTTTTTGAGAGAAATAGAAAATACAATTTTTGGAGTAAACATCCAAGTGAGAAACAGGGAAAGTTTCCAAAAAAAAAAACACTTTTTTTTGGGTGTTGTTGTAACTCAGGAATACTACTAAATCTAGAGATACGACAGAGTAAAAAAAACATCGGATCGAAATGTTTAGCCTTCTGAATAAACAAGGAATCAGAAGATCAACCAGAGTATTCGGAAACTACAGTAGTCCTAAGGGTTACATAAAAAACGAGAAGAAATAAATTAATAAAATATGAATATGACTAATAATAATAATAAAAATAAAATATGTTTCCTGTGTGTCTCTATTTCTCGTATCTATCTGTGGTCAGTCGACTGTCCAGTTTTTTTCCGGATCCGAAATATGGCCGAGCGAGAACAATGTTAGTATGTTTGTTTTCTTGCGTCTCTCTCCGTCTCTTTCTTGCGTTGCCGCGCGGCAAAAATATCTAGCATGTAAATAGATTTATGTCTGTCCCCTGCCAGCCATCACTTCCTCTGCCGGTTGTCGTCGGGAGGAAAGACCAAAAAATCAATAAACACACTCCTATTTTTATCAATCAGAGCATGGATCATTTGAAAAAGTGCATGTTTGTTTATATTTGGAGATGGAAAAAAAGACGACGGATGTATAGAAAGGAAAAAGAACACGATCATTGAAATAGACCTTATTAAGGGGGAATGAGGGGAATACTTACGCCATGGCAACATTCGATCCATCAATAACAATACTTCGAAGTTGATCAAATGGATTCGAACTTGAACTGGATTGTGGAGTGACTTTTGGATTCATAACATGTTCACTGGCTCCTTTTCCGGTTTTCAACAGCTCAGACAACATGCGATCCTGGAATTCATTTTTTTTGGAATTTGAAGGACTAGGATTATTTTTTTGTATATAGTATTTACTTTTTAGAACAATGGATTCTGTAAAGTATAAATTTCGCGCTTCGGAAAATTATACAAAACTACTGGTTCATTCCCAAAACGCCAAAAATTGCTCGTTCTCCTCATCGTTATAAAATCATGTTTTTCTAACTTTTCTAAATATCGAAAACGATGAATACCATCGAGTTACTGTAGTTTTAGTTTTAGTTTTTTCACCCAAAATTCAAAAATTGAGTTCTGTAATATTCGGGTAGCAATACTTCTGGGGTATTTAGACCTGCAGAAACTAATTATGATATCTTACCTCGGCAGGAAGCTGAAACTACAGTAACCTAGCTGTCATTGGAAACTTTTAACACTTTGCAGTTTCTGCACGTCATGATATTTAGAAGTAGTGTATAAATAGATTTTCTTCCACGTCCAAAACCTTTTCAAAAAATCCCAAATTATTTTATTTACCTCTTGTCCAATATCTCCGGTTTTATCAAGTGCAATAAACATTTGATCCATTGAATATCCTAATTTAATGGCAAATTCAGCCAATTCTTCAGTTGGTTTATTCATAATTTGTTTGCTACTTCCCGCTTCTCCATCATGCTCATTTTGACATGGATCCGAACTTTCTCGACTCAAAGAAGGATGCGAAATATCGTCACACGAGCTGAAACTAACAATGCATAATTATAAAAACCACATTTATTTTTCGTATCATTCAAAAAATGAAGAATAATCCTAATACGAAGAGCATTGCAGCCAAAAAAGAATTGCTTATCCGACACGAAAAAAACGTGATATTCAAGAAATGGGATAAAATAACACAGGAAACTAGGAGACATAATCGGATGTGTTATTTCAGGGAGGTTCTGGAATTAAATAAAAACATGTGTGATTCGATCTATGATGCCGAAATGTTATTGAACTTTTGTGAAAAGTATCTGATTTCTGAATTATAATACTGTGTATATCAAATAATCGAAACATGATATTGTAAACAAAAAAGTTCACTATCAGACTTATTTTCGCAAAAATGTTATATTGAAGTTTCGCAATAAAAAAAACGAATTCTGCAAAATCTAATTGTATCTACAAAACGGTATATATGCGTCAATGAAGAGAAATCCAACACATGCTCTAGACAAGAATACTAGCCAGTTCTAATATTCTTCAATCGGAATATGGAGTTTAAAATTTGAAAAATGATATCCGAGAGGATTGCATACTTAATTAAAAAAGGTCCATATTTACCAAAAAACGCACTTTTGCAGACTGTAGTTATCGCAGTACAGATACTTTTTGGAATTATATTTTAAAATCTTCCAGCAACAGGCTTCCTTACATCTGGAATTAGAAAATAAGAATTGTAAATAGAGCGAGTGTTACCGGTTAATGTTTGGCCTATACTTCGAGATCGTAATTTTGGTTTTAAATTTTATAATAGCTTCTAACTGGGATGATATTTCTAAAAGTTGAAAATACATCAATTTATACTAGAATTAATGCCCTCGGATTACTGTATTCTGAGGTTTCGGATATAAATATTCTGAAATTAAAAGCCTCAGCATTTCATTGACACGGTTTTTTGGTGCATGATTATCGACGGAGCACTTTTTACCGATTGAATTTTGGCGAATAGTCGACTGCTAATCGCTGAGTAATTTTTTTCATTCTAAATTCATCTAGTTAAAAAAAAGAAATCGTGTTTTTTCATGTTTTCATGTAAGCCACAAAAATTCTGATTAAAAAATATGGAAAATTATTTTAATGAAAGAGGAAGTTCAACAGGAAAATTGAAATTAGATAATCCGATGTTCGGCATTATCCAGATACCAGAAATACTTTTAAAAACCACTAGGAACACCCTGAGTGCAGTTTATTTTGAAAATCGCTCACGTTTTTCGTTTCTTTACTGAAAAAGAAAAAAATATCGCACTCAAAGTGTTCTCTACAAATCTCTATAGAGATTTTTAAAAGTGAAAAAAGATTAATAATCGAATTTCAAAACGATGAATAGGCATTGAAAAGAGACAAAAAGTCAGCTTGTAGTTTAACTAATATCAGTGAAAAGGATCAGTAGAAAATGTAGTCTAGAATGGGCGTGACATGAAGTTGAAACTTCAACGATCAATTGCAAAAAATGGTTTCTATGATTTGATTCTTTTAAATTTGGGATTGCAATTAGAAACAGAATAACCTTATATTCAAAGTTGTGGTACAAATCAAGGCGTTTTGAATACTCACCTATAGCATGAATCAAAGTCATTAATAGTTGGTGCCAATGCAGCGACTCGTTCATTTTGTGGATTTGGTGCAATTTGTGGTGTTGGTTGTTGTTGTGGCACTACTACATTCGAAGATACTTGTTCCATTAGAATTTGCTGTTGTTGTTGTCTCATTTGTGGACTAATCGTGTTCAATGTATGTCCACATGATGTTCTTCTTAAAGGAGCATGTCCTCTTATTGGTTCCATCTGAAAATAAAAAAATGTTTTTCTAAAAATAAAAAGAACACATTATTATAAGCGATAAAACTACACCCGGAAAAACATGGAAAATGTGACTTGTTGGGAATCATTAAAACAAACAGGAGAACAAAACCTGGAACGACGATGAAAAAAGAGAAAAAGAAGGAATTTGCAGCTCGGATTAGAATATATAAAGGAAACCTGTGGGCGTATAAATAAGAAGAAAAATAAGAAAAAGTGAGATATCGAGATAGATGAGCGTTGATATGGAAACACTCTTTCCAATGAAGACATGCAACAAACATCCAGAATTTAAGACGAAAAATCAACATGAGATATCCGCCTCTGCTGAATAGATTACTGTACTTTAGAAAATGCGAGTATAAAAAATAGGCACTCCGAAATTGTATCTAAAATCTATTAATAATCTTTTTCAATACATTTTTTAATTCTTTAGAGTTCATTTTATTATACAAAGTACGGTAATATGAACTTAACATTTTCGAAGATGAATAAAAATTTAAATACCAAATACAGAAATTTTCACTGAGATGTTCAATAATAGTGTGCCAAGTGTATTTCTCCATATAAATTTGATCGTTAAAGGACTCATTCTTATAGTACATCTGGAAACCAGGTGTGTCCTAAAATTGTCAACAAAAATGTAAAAAAAAAACGTATTCTATTCTGTTTAAGGGTTTTTACAAGGTTCAAGTTTAGAAAATTTGTTTCTATCAAATATCCAGGTTTTACAAAAATGGCGACCAATGCATTCTCGGGCCGATCTATGATTTTTATGCTTATAAGAGCCTAGACTTATAAGAGCCTGAAGCTTCGGTTTCTACAAACTTTTTCTTCAATAACCTGATGTCTAAACTTGCAACTATATAACAACTATTTGAGATACAATCTTATTTCTTGGTTGATTTTGGAAAACAACCAGGTAGGCCAAAAAAAATGCAAACGTCTTCAGTGAAATTTCAGAATACGCTCTTTGTAATTATATTAATCCGCCAAAATCCGATCGGTAACATGTGATTTTTGAAAAAATGTTAACTTTATATGAAAAATTTATCAAATATTTTATTAACTGTAACTAGATCAAACCAAATGGTTTTTTTCAGGATTTATTGAAGAGACCTGGTGATTAGAAATACGGTATCATGTTATACTGACTGATAACTAGAAATATCAAAACGTGGCTTCCTCCCAATTAGCCAAATGGAAAGCAAACCCGATTTTCTTTTTACTGACACCAAAAATCGGATTTTATTCCACGTCAATCTAGAATCCTCTCCCAAGAAATCGTATGATTCATCACATTAATGTTTGATAACAAAAAATGTGGAGCCATGTGTGTTTTCCACCACAAAAATCAAGTTCGAATTATTTTGTTCCTCATTATTCAACAAGTGAATGATTTTCGAACTTGAAATTGTTTATCATAAAATATATGCTAATCCATTGAAGATTATAATATTTTTCTGAATGTATCTCTAAAAAAATTGGAATGAAAAGAAGTCCCACGCAGCAACACACAAATCACATGGCTCAAAAAAAAAGAGAAAAAAGATCAAAGTTAAGAAAACAAAACCAAAAAGAATTTGGAATACAAAAAAAAAACAAAAGAGGCGTTATTCGAACACTTTTATATTATCTTTCTTACATGATATTTGTGCACAAAAGAAAAGTAAATAATACTAAAAGAATTTGTTGTTTTTCGGCTGCGTGAAAAAAACTGGATATTTCACGTGTTTTCAAGAAAACTATCATCAGCATTGAAAAAAGCTTGAAAAAAAATGATAGACTCTGGTTTTGAGATATATACATTTAAAAAAAAAGAAGACTGGAATTGACAGATGGATGAAAAAAACTATGTAATTTCCGAAAATTGTTTTATTTTCAAAGGAAATTGACGGAAAAAATGAAATTGGTTTGGTTTTTTTGGTTTCTGAGCGTAGCTATCAAAAAGATTCAATAAATCAGGTTCAGAAAACTTGGAGTGAATATGATTTGTTTCAAAGTTCACCTGAATAAACTTGAAAATCAATTTTCCTCACTCAAAATTCAAAATCAGAGAAACAAGTTTGTTTGTTCCATTGCAAAAAACAGTTTATTTTGACTACGGTTTGTGAACAGTTTCGTAAAGTTGTGTGTTTGTGTGCAAACACTGTGAAAATGCGGCAAATTAACGATTTTTGAAAAAAAAAATTCCTTTAGAAAATCAGAAAGTAATGGGAAACATTTTCACTGGGTTGATTTTTCAATGGATCAACTCCAGAAAAAACTGAATCGAATCTGATTTTTTTTATTGAAAAAAGAAACCAACCAATAAAAAAAATGAACAGTTTGATTTTTCAAAATAATTCCAGAAATGTCCGTGTTATTTACAAAAGTCATTTTTCAACTTTTTGATCTTTTGATCTTTTAACAATAACGTTTTTAACCTTTTTCAGGGAAACCAGTTCCGGGAAATTTTTGAAAGAAAAAATAGACGAATTCTCTATTTAGAGTTCACATTATATAATATTATTTCAAAATAAATATTCACTGATTTTTTATCTCAAAATTCTCCAGTTTTTCTTCCGATGATTCATTTTTGTCGGTCGGATTATGTATCGAAAGAAACAAAGTACACCTGGCAAAACTACGATTCAATTAATTATAAGAAAAAAAAAAGAGGGGATTAGAGAGGAAACGATAAAGTTCCAAGTATCAACAATATGTTGATCAGAGTCTAAATTGCGGAAAACGAAGGGAATAGTTCCGGGAAGGGTTATCATCATTCTTTTTCGAAAAAAAGCAGCAAAAAAATGTTAGATGTTATCAGGAGAGAAATGATCGCAAAAAAATATTATTGATAATATTTTAGAGGCCGTCGGGTCATGTGCATTTAGAGAAGAAATCAGAAATTGCCAAAATGTCTGCGATTTCGTGGAAGACATGGATTTTAATTGAGGTTCAAAGATGACGAAAGAAGATCTCAGAATAATTTTTTAGGGGAAAAATTCCAGACTTTTTCGTAATGTCAAAAATTGAAATTACGAACAAAAACTCAAATTCGATCCGTGTCCATGTGAACAGGTCGTAAATGCAGTCTCCGTTAACTAGTACAGCTTAATAAATCAACAAAAATGAGAAAATTCAGAGCAAAAAACAATACGTTTTTTTTTTTGAACTACCGAAACATATGAATTCGGCCAATGAAACTTCGAAACAAAATTTGAAACAATATGGCAATATCTATTCAGACCCTAAACAAGACTGCTCAAGTTGTTTTTTTCAAAGATTTTCAACAGAATTTTTTGATCTTTGAATCCAAAAATGAATATCGTTCAGATTATTATTGGACAAATGCCATTAAAAAAAAACATTACAAAATTTTGACAAAATTTAAAAAAAACTGTACATCTGCCAAAGAAAAAAACGAAAAATAAACAACAATATTGTATGATACATTTGCTATAGATTGCCACAAAGCAGAAAATAGAAAAAAAAACAACGTCTTTCTCGTATTAGCCAGTTTCAATTAAGGTACTGTAGTTTCAGCTCTGTAGCTTATAAAGTTTTAGACTGAGATTCTGAGAGTTACCAGGAGCACGTTTTAATCGTATTCGATAATGGCAGACAAAAATCCAACGAACGTCCTTTAAGATCAGTCAATGAAACGTATTCTACCTTTTTCTCAGTACATCGAATTATTTTAGATTTTCAAATAAATTTTGGGTAAGATATTCAAGTTCTTTAGGCTACTGTAACATGATCGACTGATTGCTTTTTTAAATTCAAAAAGATTCTGAAAATTCTAAAGAACGAAACTTCCTTTATCAAGTTTACTATTACCCAAAACTAGATCGATACCGATTGAGACTTCGATCAACTTCCAAGAGGAGCTCTTTAATTTCTAACCATCAAAAAATAGAAAATTATTTTTGAGGCATAATCATAAAATACTAAAAGAATTCACCAGAATACTACAGTACCATGCACATTTAATTTCACAATTAACACACGATGTTACCCTATGGCAAAGATTGAGTTCTGGATAAATTCGAAATTGGAGAGATTATTGTGCACATGTAGTATTGATAATCTCGTCAAATTCATTATATTTTCCTGGAAGTAAACAAATCAGATTTGATCTATCATGTGAAGTAACAAGAAAAGAACAAAAATTAATTTTCAGGTTTTTTTGTTCTGGGAAAAAATGCGAGAAACCACAGCTGCAGTTTTCCATTTTGCAGTGATTATTTCGAATCAGAGCAGAATCAAAACAATCTTTTTCACGTTCTTAGATGTTTTTTGCTGCAGATCATATATCCTTTCCCTTGGAAACTTTCGAATTCCGAAAAAAATGAAGCGAAAAACTAATAAAAACCAATTCGTTGGTTACTTCGATTCGTTTCAAGCTCAAAATAAAACGAAAGGAAAAGAAGCAAAAAAAAAGAAGAAGAAAATAAGAGGTGAGGGTGGAAGGAGGGATAAAATTAGAAAAAAAATATAAAAGGAAAAAAACGAGAAGGGGGAGGAGATCGATGTAGTATAGTGGAAAAAAACACAACAACAACAAATATTATTAGAACGAAAAAAGCTTTAAAAAAAAGTAGGAGGAGGAAAAAGCTGAATATATTATGATAAAAATGAAGAGAAATTGCAATGCGGCTTTTATTGGAGAAAAAAATGAAGATACTTCATTCATTCAAAACTTGACATGCAAAAGTTTTTTCAAACTTATTGAACAGGTTTTGTGAAGTAAATAGGACCTTTTAGCATGAACTTCAGTGCGGAACTCTAGAAATTCGCATTGTAAGTTGAAAAAATGTTTCCGATAATTAGTCCATAACTTATTCGGGAATTTCAAGAAATACTATATCTGACCGGATTTTTCGCTTTTGTGTTCGAAATCAAGTAG
Source organism: Caenorhabditis sp. 38 MB-2015 (assembly GCA_900536415.3). Classification (NCBI taxonomy): domain Eukaryota; kingdom Metazoa; phylum Nematoda; class Chromadorea; order Rhabditida; family Rhabditidae; genus Caenorhabditis; species Caenorhabditis quiockensis. Next base: position 362,190 of record LR553120.1, read on the forward strand.
AAAGAAGAAAAGGAATAGAAACGAAGCTGATATTCAGAGCTAAATGTAACCTGTAATCAAAATTTCTAACGAAATGCACAACTCTCAGAAAAAGTTGACTTTTGATAGTGCTTTTTGATTCGGAAAGTTCCAAAGTGAGTAGTTGAAGCGCCACAATTCGATTTAGTCTCGAAAATAATTGAAATTCCGCGACAATCCTCTTTCAGTTCCAGTTCTGCGCTTGGCTTTGGCATTTTTGAAATTCAATGAAGCTAGATAGTTCTTACCTATAGAAACCAAATTCTAATACAAACCCATTTTTCAATTGCAGTTCGATCGAAACTAAGCTTCTTACATCAACGTTTGACATTATTATCGTCACGTTAATAATTATTTGACTCCGAGTTATTGTATTGAAACTCTTATTCCATAAAAATACGCATTTTCACCGGAAGTAAATTTATTATAACTTTCGTCACAGGATGAATGAAAAAGCAATAAAATCTATATTCTATATTAAAATATTCCTGAAAATCAATTTTTGAACAAATCGAAAATGAGTGAGTGAGAACGAGTCGTGTGAAAACTAGCTATTATTACCTAAATGGAGCCCGGAGTTGAATTAGTCGGTCTTCGTTGTGCTCGATATTTTTCAGTTCTCATTTCGTATAATCGAGAAACCGTTCGACTGAATGCAAATGCTTCTTCGTCTCCACTGAATACATTCGCCTTCATTCCTTCCTGAAAATTTTATATGATACATTAAATCACTAATATCACTTACATGATCTGATTTGATACCCAAATCATCCATCAACATTCTTTTCGAATCATTCAATTGATCTGGGCTCACATTATGTCCATCAAACTGGAATAGATCGTCTAACGTAGCTGCTGCGCCAATCACCACACGGACCTGAATATGTTAATATTTTTACATTAATTATACGCCAGGAAATTACCTTTTGATCATAAAATGTGTCAATTAACGTGATAAACCGTCTCATTTCATTCCATCGATCTTGCGTTAATACGGGCACGTTTCTAATGATGATTGTATGAAATACTCTTGCATACACCAAATAATCAGCAGCTCCTTTTGCGGTCATACAAACATCTTTGAAATTAATATCAGCTACACCTCCACAACACTTCTCAACGACAACTTTTCTACCGAGAATTTCAAGAGTTTTCGAACGAACATCTGGAAAAACAATGTTAGACTAAAGCATTCTGAACATGAAACTTCATCAAAAAATGGATAAGAATTTCAATGAAATCTTGAAGTTTTGAGATAATTAGGTTATTATTTATCTTTCATTCTTTCAACTTGAAAGCTATTTACAGAACGAAAATAATCAAAAATTGTTATGTGGGTTGTGAAAAATCAGTCTAATTTTTGGAATTAATAAAATATAATTAATTTTGAAATTAAAAATATTAAGTTCTCATAGACGTTTTAGTTTTCATCGGAATTCAGCGAGCAATAAGGAAAACAGACCAAAAGAAAACTTACTAAGTTGTGCGTTCTATAAAATTTAATAACATAAAGAAAAAACCCACTATCAGTTTCATTTGCTACTAGTTGTTTGAATGATATGTCGCATTGATTATTGGCATCGTCACCGACGAAATAAACCGGGTTATAGTCTCCCGAGCCAGAACGTCTGTAATCCATTCCACTATCCAGGGCAAGAGACTCGCATTTATCCTGAAAATGCGGCTTTTATGAAGCCTAGTTTCGAGTCTGAATTAACCTCTAGAATACCAATGAATGGCAAGAATTGATGCCTTTGTAGACCATTTTTGTACAATTCTGATGGTGCACGATTCGAAGTTGCAACCATTACAAGTCCTCGATCAAATAACATAGAAAAAAATCGTTTGAGAATCATCGCGTCGGCAATATCAGTTACCTGAATGAGAAGTATGTGATAAAAACTATTTTATTTCTTTTTAATACCTGGAATTCGTCAAAACATAATATACTCGTTGTATCCATAATCTCATCTACAATAACTGGCACTGGATCAAATTTTCCGCGCGATTCATTACTTTGCATTTTCAATTCGTGCATTCCTGTAGATGTTTTATTATGAATTTTCGATACAATGACAAAATTCACTTACTTTTATGTACATTTTGCATAAAATCATTGAAATGAACACGTCTTTTTTTAGAAATCGGACAATTATCGAAAAACAAATCCATTAGCATCGTTTTTCCACATCCGACAGACCCGTATAGATAAATACCACGTGGAGAAATTAACTTTTCTGGCTCCTGGAAGATAACATTCATAATCTATTAAAGTTATTGTATGAACTTGGACTCACCGGTTTTTTATTCTGAAACATTTTCCAGAATCGCGAACCACTTTGTTCCGTCAAATTCACTTTCGGCGGTTCATAAACTTCTATTTCCTTTTGTAACCGCTCAAAATCGATAATCATTTTTCTCTAAAGTATTGAATTATTATGCGATAACTTAAAATTGAAATATTACCTGAAAACTATCATCCTTTAGTTGTCCATCGCTAACTTTTTTCGAATAAGCATCTGATAATGTGACTAATAATCTTCTAGTAGTTCTAATAGTAAAAGAGACACTTGGTGCCAACATTTGTTTTCTAAAATTAGTTATTTTATGATCGGAACCAAATGAAAAGTAAAAGTGTTTCGAGATAAAAATGTGACTATTTTCAAGCACAAAGAACGATTATGGCTATGGGCGGTCGTGAACCAGGAATTCTTTGGTTTTCTCGGCCACATTTTTTGTTGCAAGCAAAGCAAATATTATTTTCAACCAGAAACACACCAACGTCTGATGAGACTTCCGAAAAAAAGCGCAAGTCAAACTTTAAACAAAATACCTTATTTTATTGGATATCATGAAATAACTTATTTTTATACAAACATGGCAGTCGAATTAAATTTTTTGTAGAGGGTTGTTAAAAGCTAGTTTTTGGCCGGCTAAAAAAGGGATATTTCGTTCCAGAAGATCTCGAGTTCGCGGCATATTGTTCATTTCAATAATTGATCTTATATGATAGAGTGTCGTGTTGAAAAATGGAAACCCACATTCATCAAAACTTTTATTACGATACTTCAAACAAATTAGACTTCCGAAGTCGCAGAGAAAGATCTTGTTCTTCCCTTTTCATCTTTGTCGGACTTTTTGAATGCTCCGAATGCAGTTGCTGACATTGACACACGAAGTTTTGCCTTTTCCTTTCCTTTCGATGTTCCGTATAAACCATGCGGTCGAGAAGGAAATATTGGAATCAAATTTCGTTTATCTCGGAAAAAACGCCAACAAGCAACGACAATGCACATGAGCCAGACTTGGAGAAATATGATGATAGCCATTGAACCGACCATAAGCCATGCTGCATAATCTGTAAAGGTTATTTTCCAAGAACAGGAGTTACTAAAATCTTACTTATATAACCGGATCCATCTTTTGATTTAACTGGGAAGCCATAAGATCGAAGAACTGTTGCACCAACTTTTTTATCACCAAACAATGCAATATAAACGAAAGAGACGAAGAATACGAGACCGATTGCAAGTCCAGCTCCCTGAAAAATTCTGAACTCTAGAGAAAGTGTGTGATATCTAACCTGTAACAACAAATATGGTAGAAGTAGTTCAGCTCTCTCTTTCATCATTGCCCATAAAACACTTCCTGCAATGAATGCTCCAACACAAAACCTTATCGCCGCACTATTTACATCCACTTTTTCGAGCACACCAATCGATAAAAGTGTCACCACTAGTTGCCAAAGTTCGAATAGAACTGTTATGCATAACATTCCGGCCACGATTTTCATTCCAGTGATAGAATGTGCATGTCCACAACAACAAAGATATCGTTGATGATTCGGGTCAAATGTGGTTTCGATTTCACTTTCCAATTCATAATCGCTCACTATATATGTATTACCTCCTGTAAAATATATTCTCTGAGCTTCAGAAAACTTATTTTGAACATTATAATTGAAAATACTGACGTGCATTTTGTATATAAGTAAGCTAATTCGGATGTATAAAACAAGGCTAACTTTGGATGTTTACATCATTGTTTAAAGGTTAAAGATTCATAAGTCCAAGAAATCCAAAAATTATTGAGTTTTGTGTGACTAGGCAAAAAAAGGAATGCGAAATTATATTATACCGAAAATTATATCGTGGATATTGGGTTACTGTAGTATTTTAAGTTTGCCCGTCAAGAATATTCTGAAATGGACTTCTTGTGTTTCATGAACAAGTTTTGTGATAATCTAAAGATGCTTCTTCAGATTTTCATAGATGTAATGGCTAAAATTTTTTCAAAGATTTCACTTTGAAAAAACGTGTTCTAGAAAACGACCATTTCAAAACAGCATTTGAATTTGATATACGCGGAAACTAACAATTTGGCAATTGCTAAACAAATATTAATTTCACAAATAGTATCCGTTCCTTCAATGAAAGCTGTTTTTTCAATGGTTCAACTGAAATGCTTTATTTTCAGATTTTTTTTGATTATGTTTTAATCAAGGAACGACGAATTTTACACAAGAGATATAATTATTTCTATTGAATTATCTTTTTTATACTTCACAAATTAGTGAATGCTCGCAGCTATTACAAAAATAGAATTCTTCACTTACCTTCTGAATGTGACAAATGCCTTGAAACTTTGGAATATGTAGTACTTCTTTTTCGACCCATAATGGCTTCTCTGGAAAAATCTTGAAAAACGAGGGGGCTGAAGAAGGGAAGAGCTTCATTCGTATCTTATTGGCTCAATCACAGAAGGATAATGAGCTCAAAAATAAATTCAAGAAAAGGAAGATTTACCTTTCAGAAAGCATTTGTGACGCAAACAACCTGGAACAATTCAAATCTGGAAATAATATTAGAGAAGGAGAATCTGCATTCCGAAAAACGAGTTATATTAAAATAAAAAAATCAATTGAAATAATTTAATATTTATGCATGCTTTCAAACTATCAAAACTCACAAGAAAAGGCAATATTTAAACTATTTACACAGTTACCGCATTTACTTTTGTGTTTTCACTCTTCTTTCCGCGATGTCCATACATTTTACCACAAGCACCGCACGTATCCACATAATTACACCGTAAACAACACAAAAGTGTTCCAAAAGTACAAGGCAGACAAAATATTGTGAGGCAGAGAAGTATTTTCTGGAAATTGATGAATATCTAATTGTGAAAAACAAGAACGTCTCAATAGCTCATATTTCGCAGACGTTCAGAAGATTAATTGGAAATTTCAACACTATAGATGGGAACTACTTGAATGGGTGGTAAACAAACCTTTCTTTTCTTATCTTCTTGTCTCGTAATTATTCCCACTCGACATTTTGGGCAAAGCAACGTTGAGTTTCCGCCACCTTTGCCAACACCGGTTAAAGTTGTGGTTGGTGAAGAATTAACCACAACATTTATGTCTGTATAAGATGTTTTTTCTATCAATTTTTTGAAGAAAAATACTTACTTTGGGGTGATGGTTGAGAGTGTTGTGGCGGTGGAGGAGGAGGTTGCGCAGTTGGTATTTGTTGTATTATTTGAGTTGGTGGCTGCATCATCATAATGGTCGGTTGAGGTTGTGGAATCATCTGTGGGGGTGCATACATAATTGGTTGTGGTGCATACATTTGTTGCATATATTGTGGTTGTTGAGGTGGATAATATTGCGGTTGGAATTGTTGCTGCATTGGAGGCGGATAACTCATCGGATGGACTTGGTTATGATGATATGGAGGGGGAGCATTTCTGAAAAAAGATTATCCTCGTAAAAACGACAAAGAAGTTTTTCTCACCGCGTGACTGTTTTGAACCTTGGAGGAGATATATATTTAACAGTTTCTGGTCCCAAAAAATGAACTTCTCCATCATTTGTTGGTGTCAGTGGTGGTTCTCCAATTGTTAGTCTTTCTAAACAAAACTCAATGTGATAAAAGACTCCAAACAAGAGAAAACTGATAAGAAAATCGACTTTCATTTCACTTACCTTTATTTGAATTCCATTCATTTTGGTTAGTAGTTGTTGACATCCAAACTCCCTTTTTTTTCAAGGAATTTTTTCCAAAAAAAAAAAACAATTTCATGTTGCCACCTCGGTGTTTGCACAAAATTGTGCACCGTATCTCTCGTTTTATCCGCGAGTTCAAAATTCTTTTCTTTTCTCTTTTCACTTTTTTTCGAGAGGAGTTGAAAAACAAAACAAAACAACAAGTGTTCACTGGCAAATGTTTTTGAGAGAAAAAGAAGAGCCAGTCCGATTTATTGATTTCCAGTTCATTGAGTAAATAAATATTTCAGAAAATGTTTTCTCGAAATTCGATAAGATTTGCTTCGGCTATTCGAACACATCAAATTCCCGGAACTCGTCTTCCATTGGCTAAATATGGAGGTCGTCATACTGTATGTGCATTACCAGGAGATGGTATTGGACCAGAAATGATTCATCATATTCGCAATATTTTCAGATTTTGTCACGTGAGTTTTCAGAAAAATAAATATTTTAATTAAATGTTCAACTTTAGGCTCCAGTAAACTTTGAAGAAGTTCAAGTATCTTCTTCTCTTGGAGATGGAGATATGGAAGCCGCAATTCTTGCGATTCAAAGAAATGGAGTTGCAATCAAAGGAAATATCGAAACAAAACACGATGATCCACAATTCAAATCGAGAAATGTCGAACTTCGTTCTCGTCTTGATCTTTATGCTAACATTCTTCATTGTGTCACTATTCCAACTGTTCCAACAAGACATAATGTATAATATATTGAAGAAGTCAACATTTACATTACGGTTTTTTTTTGCAGGGCATTGACATTGTTCTCATTCGAGAGAATACTGAAGGTGAATACTCTGGATTGGAGCATGAAACTGTTCCAGGAATTGTTGAAAGCATTAAGGTAGAACTATCAAAAACTGTGCACAAATATAGTTTTTAGTTTTAGATTGTAACACGTGAAAAGATCGAGAGAATTTCTAGAATGGCATTTGAATATGCGAAGGCTAATGGAAGAAAGAAGGTGACAGCAGTTCATAAGGCAAATATTCAGAAATTGGGAGATGGACTTTTCTTGAAGGTGAGACTTAAAATAAATAAAAAAATTTACTCTTACTTGTTAGATGTTACTGTTAGGTTGCTACTCTAGCTCCATTTTTTCGTTTGAAAAAGTGAACTGGAAATTAAAATTGATTTCCAGTTTTTTTAGTAGAAATGAAATTCATCCCAATTTTGCATGAATTTTTTAAAATGATATAAATACGGTCATGTTTCAATTTATTTTAAATGGTCAGTTTCACGCAAAATTATTGTTTCGAAAGGTTCAAATCGACAAATATGGAGTTTATAATAGGTACAAAAGTCAGTTTCTTCGCGTGACATTTGGTAAATTGGTTAAGATTGGAGACTGTCAATCTTAAGGTCGAGAGTTCGAGTCCTGTGCTGACTAAGACACTGCAAAAATTGAAACTTTCAAAAAAATCTCGTCGAATCGTTATTCTGTAATATCTAACGATTACCATATACGAGGATCTTGCCAGTGTTCGAGTACATGTTACTATGTCCAAATGTGGCTATTATAAGGCCTAAATTGTCCGAGTAATAGGCTCAACTAGGTTCATTACAGGGCCGAACTAGGTCTACAAACAGGGCCAAAGACCCCAAAAAAAAATCAGTTCAAACGTAACAGAGCTCAAGACTAAAACAGGTCTATAATACGGATCATATGAGTTTTAATTAAACCCTAGAATAGGACCTTCATGTCGAAGATTTATCATAGTAGTAGAACAATGCCTGTGTGGACCAAGGGTCTAAATTGAAAAGGTATGTGACACTTTTAATTCCGACCACTTTCTTTTTCTAGAACCCTTCAAAAAAAAAAACACTTCGAAAAATCTTGAAATTGATCATAATTTCATTTTTGTTGTAATTCAGGTTTTTCAATTCCTACTAGCTCTAAAGCTTTTATGAATTCCACTCGTTATACTATTTTCTTTTTAACACTCTTTTTTAAGGTTATCCGTGATATGTCTGAAGAATACAAAGAAATCAAATTCGAAGCCATGATCGTCGACAACGCCTCAATGCAACTCGTCTCTCGTCCACAACAATTCGATGTTATGGTCATGCCAAATCTCTACGGAAATATCATCTCAAACATCGCGTGTGGTCTCGTCGGTGGTCCCGGATTAGTATCCGGAATGAATCTCGGAACAAAATACGCCGTTTTCGAAACCGGAACCAGAAATACCGGAACCTCATTGGCCGGAAAAGACTTGGCTAATCCAACCGCCTTCATTCGAGCAAGTGTTGATATGCTCCGATATTTAGGATGTCATTATCATGCTAACTTGATTTCCGATTCACTTTGGAAAGCACTTGTCGAACAAAGAATTCACACACAAGATATCGGAGGATCCAATTCTGTAAGATATATTTTTTGTTACAAAAAGTGTATTTATGTTGATTTCAGGCCAGCGATGTCATCAATGCAACACTTATCAATATCGAGAAAACAATGAAAGAAAATCCACATTTATAATAAAAATAAGATTAACTGAATATCTCACAATGTAGACTATAAAATGTATATTAACGATAGATTCTTCTGAAATTCTCATTTTTGGGATTAAACTTAATTCGATACACATGCTTGCTACAATTTTTTAAATTCAAAAGCCTATTTTCCCCTCGTTGTCATATGCAATATTGGATTTTTTTGAATATATAATCGGAGGAGAAGTGAAAGTTTCACATAAAAATTTTGTTGAAAGAAAAAGCCGAGATGACAAGGTCAACAAATATTCCTGAAAGCATAGGATCCCAACATGGATGGCATTTCCTCAAATTAAATTTTGAAATTTCATTGACACATATTTATGAGCTAATAAAGCCGGTTCTATGACCAAATTAGATGAGTATGAAAAAGAAGGAAATAAGAATTATTATTCTAGAAAACTGTCAATTTGTTGGACTTCTCCGTTTCAAGATGTTTATTGTCAATGTTTCCAGCTTAAAACAATGCTGATTGGACTACTGTAATTTTCAATTTGCCCGAAGAAAACAGGAGTTTGAGAAACCATAAAATGATGACCATAGCTCATCCATTTCCCTTTCGCGCAATTCCGTACACAACAAGTGCATAGCTGGATTTCGGTTACACAAATCATAAGAAAACATGTAATATTTTCGTAACAGTGTCGCACACATTTGCATTTTCTTTGACCTTGGAATAACCTACGCACAAACCACAAAAAATTGTAGTTGTCTATTCATTTGTCGAAATATGAATATATGCGCTAGACTGTAGCTATGTTTCGCAGTAATTGAAAACAACAAACTACGGTTCGGTTATGTAATATACTTATTGTAATTTTATGTAGCTAACGTTAATTATCATTCTTTTATCGTATTCACTGAAAAGGAAATTAAATCGAAGAAACACAGAGAGATTATGAACTGCAGTTAACCATAGCTGAGAAATACAGAGCCAGAAACTGGAGTATAGAATAGAATTCAAAAAATAAGTGTTTTCTCTGTTATCTGGATGAAACTATTTTTCATGAAATACAAACAGGATTTTTGATTTTCCAAAATCGCTCCGATGGTTCAACTAAAGCAATCGAGAAATGAACGCAAGAGGTGTTATATTTATACTTTAAAATAAACAAAAAACTGAGAAACCTCATTGATTCTGTATAACCAATCTATTATCAGAGTATACTCAAAACAAGAATTTCATTTGTATGGCATTTGAAAAGTATTCTTGATACAGTTGATTTATTTGTGGTTGTGGAATTTTTGAGAAATGATAATGTGCAAATACTCGAATGTTTTTTTGTGCCTTTTTGTGTCACAACTTTTTCTCTTTTCTTTTTGAAGAAGTGTTCAATGGCTACTTTCATCAACACAAATGGCAAAATATAAAAATGAAACAAACACAAGTGGTTCGCCGTTTCAAGGATAGACAACAACAAACTACAAGTAAGCCGAATTACATATTAAAATTCGTTGTCCGAAAATTTGATTGTTCAACTCATCACAACAAAATCCAAGTTAAAACTTTCCAAATCGTTAACCCCCACTAATACGATGTGACATCGAAAATGAGGACCTCCATGTTTTCATCCCTTTAATACACTTTTACCCATTTCTCAATAAATCCTGCAATGTTTACACTTTGATTTTTATCTTCATCGAAAACTTCCTAATTTTCTCACCACAGTCTTTTTTTCCAGACCGAGAAACTTCTTACCGAAAACTCGAAATATATCCCCTTTTTTGTTCCATTTTTTGCGATCTATTTGTTCAATTTTTCTTGTTGCGTAACAACCTGATCAAGGCCGAAAGCTTATGTAATCGAAAACCCGAAAACTGCTTTACGATTGAGATGTGAAAAGAAGATGAAAAACTACTAAATATTGGACATTTACAAGAATACGAATATGTACATGATGATGTCATAAAACTAGTAAAATGCAAATTAACCGGTCTAAAAGGATTATGAAATATATACATGAAGTAAACTGTTTATATGATATTTGGGTATTCAAAGAAATGGTTCGGTTGATTACAATGTTATCCGTTCCAATGTACCGTTCAAACACAACAAGGGTTCTTTTGAATTCATCATAATTTACAGTTAGTTATTTGGAAAGAAGTATTACTAGAGAAGTTAAGTTTTACATACAAAGCAAGAGTTTCGAAAAAATAAATGAATAATTAAACAAAACTTGTGAAACGTAAGTAATTTTTTTTTCACGGAAAAAGATTTTTCTTGGCAATCATTTGTAAAAGAGATTTATGTGAATGGTCAAGAGGGGAACAGTGAAAGTAATGTCCTCACAATGACAAACAATAAACAGAACCTTTTGGAAACACTTTCCGAAATTCAATACTGTAGTTTCAGATTTCAGCATGAGGCTACTATCGAAACTTTGTGTAGGTTGAAAAATAAATTTTTTTTTAAATTTTTCAGTGAAACAATTGATACCAGTTGCATGTTCTAGTCACTGTTTGATAAGCGAGATAAAGCATGGAAACACTTCCTGAACCCTTATCTTCAAATATATACATATCGGTCCAATTTTTAGGTGTTCAAAAGTTTGACATGTGATTTTGAAGAACTTCCAATTTCTCCAAAGAGTTCCAGTTGTAATAAGTCTCAAAATTTAGCAGAGCCCAAGTTTATTGATCAACGAGTTCGTTTTAGGATAACTTCAGTTGGACCTGAAGGCGTCGGCGTCCTATGGAAAAACTTTTTGTTGGCCTGGTTTGATTCCTTTCTTTTGTTTTTGATCAAATTCAATCCTATTATATAGCCCTTTGGTAGACTATAAAAAACATGAATTGATGTAATATTGTTTGAAACTTTGTTTTATCCAGGAAGTCTCACATATTTGTGAGATGCTAATAGTGATTCTAAATCTTACATGAAAGCTATGAAAAAGTTCTTCGCAACTTCCTTGAGCTGAATCTGATTCTAAACTGAATCCTGATTTTACCATTCTCACTATATTACTACTAAATCTGAGATTTTTAGATTGTTGCCAAAACCTTCGATGATTCTTTCTCATCTATCTTCCAATTATTCATACCTATACATCAAAAATATATGGAGAAAGTTGTAATATGTGACATGTGCCAAAATAAATGACTGACATATTATGATGTATATTCGAGGAACCCCTTTTAGAATTGTTCTGTTCTTGAACCCATTCGAAACCAGATTTTGATAGAATCTAACCTTTTCGTCTGACAATAGACAAATTAGCATATTTCGATTAGTAATCGACCAAAAAACTTGTTGAATTATTAATAATAATAAAATAACAATATTAGAACGAACGAACAACGATTCATTATTAAGCTAATTTGGATTGCGCAACAAATCGAGAAAAAAAGAGAATAATCATCCGATCCAATTCATTAAAACAATGTTTTTTTTCGGAAAAAGAAGAAGTATTCGGGATAAAGAACAAAAACCGTTTAGAATCATAATAAAACTGGAAAACTCTATTCTATGATAAGTCCTTTTTTGATCTATTTGGTCACTTGTCTAGTCCCTGTTCAAATTGTATATCATATATTTTCAAATATTACAAAGTTGCCTTATGAGTCACTGATTTCTTTGTCGTTCGAGAATATTGTTACGTCATCACTAAGTTCCAGTGAAAGTGAATAGATGATCGAAAAAAAAAGAAATGAGGAAAGTGCAAGTTTGCGATATTTGATCAGAACACAAAAAGATGTTTGGGGGATATTTTGGGCGATTCTGCTTGAGATGTGAGGTTTCATAAAAATTTTGTTCGGGTCAGAACATTCTGTCATGCCTATGTTTTTATGTAGTAAAGTACCTATACAAATAATTGAATATCGAGTGAATTTAAAAACAATATTTGAGACGTTAAACGTAGTTTTTCCTATTGTTGACTTTTTTCTACCAGAGAGTCATTTTGGATCACAATTTTGGAATAGAACCTAGCATTCGATCATGAGAGATTCCTTACCAAGAGGAACTTTCGGAAAGCCGTCAGATTGTACGGAATAAGATAAATTTTTCTGAAGTACAACCAGACCGAAACATTTGTACGCAGAATTAGATTTCCCACCGAGAAAATTTAGAAAGTTTGCCTTGGAAACCATCTGAAAAACTAATCAGTGAAGAGACAGACACTGATATTGGAATTTTGAGAAATTTGAGAGATAAAGAACCTCCCCAAGTCTGAACAAGACCGACAAGCTCCTCAACCTCTGAACAACCACTTGGAGATATAACCGAAAAATATGTTTTGTTCGGAAAACTATATAACTCATGAAACGTAAAGTTATTGGTATTGTGTATTATTACCTTAGTTCTGATATACAAAACCAACTCGTGCAAAAGCAATGAAAATCGATATATCACGCTTTAACTCAATATTTATCGCCCATGGACGTTATTGTATTCATCAGTTAACGGACATAGTTTATGTATACTTTTTTTGAAACAAAGTGAACTTTTGATGCAGGTTAAAAATAGAATCTTTTGTGCTCTACCAGTTCTAATTTCATAGAATCCATCCAATTTTTGGTACATTCATGAAGTAGCCAATTTGTAAGGGTTTTTTCAATGACATATTTTTGAATCTTGTATTTTTATGTTTCAAAAAAATTATATACCCATAAAATTGTTTCATGTTAGATTGTCTGCTTTCGTTGTACATACATATATCCACAATTTCTCTGCCGACATCAATTTTTCTTCGTTTCTTCCCGTTTTACACCTGCGCACGAATTTTGACCATATAAATTAGCAAGACTATGCATGTTCATTTCAACAATAACAACAACACAAAAATCCCTTTTCTTCTTTCAATAACACAAAAAATAAAGACAGGAGGTGGGAGGCAAAAAAAAAGAAGAAGAAAAAGAAGAAGAAGAAGTCTAAACCGGTTACTGTTGTCATCGGCTTCTTCTCTATTCAGCATCTTCTTCTTCTTCTTCGTTGCCCATGTTTCTTCTGTTTATTATTCTCATTGGCATTTTTTGGCCAAGTTCAATCGGCATACATATCTGATCATTTTCTTTTTCCATTCCGTGTTTATGTAAGCCTTTGATTTATTCATTTTTCGCAACATTTCCTGTTTTTCTACGTTTCGTAATTTCAATTTGTGACATGATAATAATAGGTTAGAAAAAGGAAAGGAAAAAGATGGATAGATGAAGCTGGCAAGGTCGAATAACTGTTTTTGAATGTGTTCACAGACAGATTTGAGAATGAGAAGAAGAAGAAGATAATATCAGTTATCCCATTCAAAAAATAAGCATTCATTGTGAATTTGGTGGCCAGTTCAGTTAAGTGTTGTAGATTACTGTATTCCAAGCAATATTTTTCTTTGACTCATGGAGATTAGGTTTATTAAATGCAGACTCTTCGTTTTGTTTATAACGTATTTCATCGTTAATTGATTTTATATTCTGGGTCTTCGTTTTAGACAAGGCCTTTTGGTTTGACATGAACTCAACTCGATGCACGTCCTCATGGTTGGCCAGCTTGTGTTAGAAAACTGGAACGTTTAGTCAACATAGGGTGTAATCGGAAATTTATTCATTTTGAAAAATCAAAATCGAGGCTAACAAATCAACATTGCCCACATGAGCCATCTTTGAAAACACACGTTTAGTAAAACAGCTGATGACCATATTGAGATCAGATCAGATTATAACTGTAATTCATCATGTCACTTCTTTTGAGCCTCTTCAATGAGACCTGAGCCGTCTGGCAAAAATCGTCTGTTTTTATGCTAACTTGCTGTTAAAGTCAACAAAAAAAGTCAACAGTTCCGTTTACACCAAAATAATATGACATAGTCAATAGAGCTCGTGATAACGATTGAGACTTGGCTCATACTTCTAATTTTTCAGGAAACTCAAACTCATTCTGGATTCCAAAAACAATGCTAGGAAAGAGCCTTGTACTTTACGGCTTTTGGGATTTTTTTGAATTGTAAATAATTCCTAATCACCCTTTAGAACTACTTACTTTATGACTCTACAACTTAAACAGTTTTGAAGATATATGAGATGTCCGAAGATGAAAAAACGGCTCGGCTAGTTCGAGCCTATTTTGGCGATCTAAAAACTAATTGAGGCTCTATTCTTGCTCTTGCGGAGGTTTGTCTTGTGGGATCCTCACGAATCTTCACAGATAGAGTCATTTGAACCAGGGCTGGGACAAACCGTAAAAATCATTTTTAGTTCAGTGGGTCAGAACTCATACTTTTTCTCGCCAAAGTCTTCTAAATCTTCTAAACATCATCAGTGAGCATGATTCAAAACTTTAAATACAAAAAAATCAGTGAGACTAGCGAGTAAACGACCGTAAAATTTCGTAAAATCGTATTCAAAATTTCCCAGGTCAGATTTGAACCGAGCTAAATCATGTTTCAGAAGCTTTTGCGCTTCCCAGTTCCAAAAAGAAAACGAAGAAAAGTTTTCTTGAGATTTAAAACGACACACCTTTTTTCACTATTATCAACAAAGATGCTTCCAGCGAGAACTTCTGGAACAACTTGTACGTATTTTTTGTTGCAACAACATGTTGTAATGCTTTCGATACAATTTGAAAACCTACATTTTTGCCAAAACAACACAAAAAATTAACCAGAACATGAACTGTTCAACCAATTTGCAAGGGATGCTTGTCGATTTCTGATCTGATAGCAATTATCTATAATTTCTTCTCACATTCACAATCTTTCTCATCATTTCATATATTTTTTCAAACTATTTCACACAGTCAATCTGCCTCTTTCTCTGTATATAATTACAGTCTTCTCTTTCTATATTACCTGTTCAATTCTCTCTTTTTTTTTCATCCATTCCATACTACAATCCAATCTTACATATACTTCCAACATCGTTCCATTTGATTCCAATTCAATTTGAATTTGAATTTCAAATTAATTTCATTCCAAATTTTCAGCCGGTTTTTCCTTCTCTTTTAGATAGTAGATACATTCATTTGATATGTGCATACATACCTTTTTATGCACAGAATGAAAGAAAAAGTTGTTCACATCAGGAATCGAACCCAACTTCATAAAAATTATGAGAGTCTGAGTAAACCAGTTGAGCCATAGATGACGACGCTGCGTGTTGCTTCAACAGCCTAGACAATGAGGAGTGGCCCACTTCCATCATGCCAAACCTAACACCTTCTTCCATTTATAACTATCAAACATCAATTGGCTTTTCGTACTTTCTGTTTCTCCTTTTCCTTCTCAGTTATATCAGACATTCTCTAATTACACAACAATTCGTCTCTTATCAAATTCCTTTTCCAAATAAGCCTGTTTTCTTTTTTTGTCTATAAAATATCCCAGATTACGCAACTTCTCTCACTTTTTCTTTCGTTCAAAAAAAAAACGAAAAAGCAGGTATCACTTCTACTTTACTAATTATTATTATTATTATTGTTGGGACAACATATTTTGTATTGCTTATGCCTTTCTAGTTCTTCAAAAAACCAGTTACATCTGACCAAAATATACTTTTTCTATATATTTTTTTCTTTTTCTATTTTTTATCTTGTAAAAAAAAAGAAAAATTATTCTTTAAACGTTTCACTACTTTGGTCAAAAAGTCGAAAAAAACACTTGAGACATGTTTTTTAACAATGAAAAGAAGAAGAAAAAGCTACCGTATTCTTTTGCGATTTATTAATAAATTAGAGGAGTTATGAAGTTCTTTATCCTCGAATAATAATAAATCTAGAACCTGATCATTATTCTTTCTCCTGTCTTTTATCAATTTCTTATCAATCTATCCGCTCCACCCTTTTAAGACACTTCCATTTTCAGATATTTCTTATTTTATAACATTCTCGTTTTTGAATCCATGTTTTTTGTGGCTTATAGTCGTTCAAAAATCGCTGGAATGCTGTATTTTCAGTTAACTCAAATTCTTATTTGAAGTAATAACCTACAGGTTATCAATTGAGCGCTTGTTACCGCGGTTCATACTGTTTGTATGAATATCAGGAATATGTTAGGCAGTGTCGAAAATTCAATATGGGGTTTGTAGATGCAATTTCAACTTACAATATTTTCGGAACTGGATTTTTTTTTTTTTGAAAAGTCTAATTTCATCTGTTGGAGCCCTCTGATCCCTGAACGCTGGAACTCGAGATTGTCTAGATGGTTTTCTCAAAACTGGACCTTCCAATTTTTTTTCAAATTTTTTTTTTCTCAAAACTGGACCTTTGAGAATAACATGTCTCGAGGTGATACTATTCAGTCCAGACACGGTTTTTCCTTAATCGAACGGAGCCCAGGATGTTCAATTCCTCATCTAGATACAATTCACGAAACAGAATATCATTGTGAACTGAGAATCAGCAGTTGATTTTCAAATTGTTATTTTTAATTTCTTTGTGTTGTTAGGAATCATGTAGCTTTTGGAGGGTACTTCAGGAAAACTATTAAAAAAAAACCCAACCCGGTTTTTAATATTTTTCGATTATCAGAAGCGTACCAATCTCGAAAGATTCTGAAGCCACCGTATGATAATGATATTTTTATTCGAGTACTCAAAAACCCGAAACTGAACCATCAGTTCCGACTTTCTCGTATACTCAAACCCATAAGTTATCAACGATTCGAAAGAAGTCATCAAATCTTGGTGTAATATTTCCACTTAAAAGATGTTCGACTTCTCCCTATTTTTTTTTGTTCCAGTTTATTACCTAATTGATACCTCCCCCATTTTATCAACCACAATTCCTTTTTTGCCAATGTTCCTCGAAACTGTTTCATCGTTTTTTATCCTCTTGTAATCCTGCCAGCTTCTTCCTTTTCTCCTTCTTTTTCTTCTTTTTTTCGAATTGCCCAACATATTTACAATTCTCACTTTCTATTTCCCACTTTTTTGGTACCATTTGTGTGTTTTTTTTCGATTTTTGTTTATTGACTGGACTGGTTTTTCTTACTTTTGATTTAATTCAACAATAACAAAGCATCGCGTTCTATTGTTTTCTCCAAAATCATCATATTATACTATCATTTCGTTTTAATTACAGGTTGGTTGTCCAAATCTTTGGTAAAAGCCGGTCCATTCAAAATATGCTGCAAGTTATAGCGGTTAGTTTATAGATTTTAAACTTCGAAATATTATACAAATAAGAATAAAGTTTTAGTTTCAAAATCTTCCGAAATGCATAGTACATTTCGGAATTTTTTTTTCAAGAAAAAAACATTGAACTTTTAAGTTTTGTTTTCAGAGGATCACATATCAATTTAACTCGTTTTCTTTTTTGAAAAATACTTTTCAGAAATCAGTTATCTATGAAATAATATGTGTTAATGTTACAAGTAGATTCAAAAACTCCAGTACTTCAATTTAACAAACATTATTTAAAAAGTCATACAGGCCCTTTCAGTCTGACAAAGCAATGCTGTGAGAAATTGAAGTTCGCTGAGAACTACTTCAAAAATTTAGCATTGGAATATACAGCTTTATCATTACAAAACTTATTATGAAGTTACGCTTTTCTGAGTTTCTGTCGTAAAAAAATTGGCTATCATTTTTAGAGTTGAAATTTGCGAACTGGCGTTCGAGATTCGGAAAATGTTGAATTTTGTCTGAAATTGTTTTTAAAGGACATCGATCTTAAATTTATAACACTATTTTCTCGTGTTTTCTCAAACTCTGAAAATAAAGCAACTCAGTGTGGTTTGAACCTCAGCTTTTGAAAATTTTAACATCGGACGAAAATTCATCTTTTTTTCCTGTGCAAATTCCCAACCAATCATTTCGCACATCATATACATGTCTTTGTTATCGAAGTTATTACTTCATCAATGATTTTTCTTTCGTTTTTTCCAACTTTAATCGAACATAAATCTTGTTTACTTGTTATTTATATTTTTTTGTAAAATGAAAACAGGTTGTTCGTTCGAATTAATGTTGTAACATTGACCCCTAAGTATATATTGCGGTTGTTTGTCACTTTTCGAAATAAACACAACTTTCTCGAAAATTCTCCACAAAAAAGGAAGACAAGGGATAATAATTACTGGGCGGATTAACCAAGATCTCAGAAAGACAAAAATCGGGGATCAATATGAATGAAATGTTGAAAAGATGTATGCGAGGGTCGACACCTTTTGGTGTTTCACTGTAGAAAAAAATCAGGGTTTTTCAGGCATTGGAATTTTTTGATGATCTCAGATCATAAAATCATATTACACTTTGTAGTCCACATTGTGTTCAACCCGTTTAGTATATAATAAATATTACACTTTTCACTATTTAAAAAAAAACTGATAAAAAATCGGCTATCATTATGTACTATATATTTCAGGTATGCCTTTTGGCAGGGACCGTGTTATGTGGAGGAGGCGGTGGTGGATACGCGGGTGTTGGCTCAGCAGTTGGTGCAATTGGTGGAGGACCTGACTTTAATCCAATTCTACTTCAAGGACAGCGAGGTTATCCAGGAATTCGTGCCCGTGTCAATTCTCGCGCATTCCAATATGCCAGTACATTAGTGGGAGGTCTTCTCAATTCGGAAATCAAGAAAGCGCGTATTCCACCAATCACCCAATGTATTCCAATGGTGCAAGGATGTGTGAATATCTATAATTTATATGTTTCGAGATATAGATGTCCTCAACGTGTTGTTTTATATCCAGCAGCACCAAATCGAATTGTTCTTCAAGTTCAAAATGTTGATATTGGGTGAGCTATTTGAGAAACTAAGAATTTATAATTTAATTTTTCAGAGTAACTGGAAATCTCGGAGGTCAAATTGTTGTTCTCCTTCCAATTCAATTATCCGGAATTGTTCAATTAAATATTCATCAAGCAACAATTACAGTACAACTTGCAGTTGAAAGAGGGCCAAATGGACCATCTATTCGACTTTTGTCTTGTGATATGCAAATTGGATATGCTGATGCTTATATTGAAAATGGTGGATTAGTCGGTGACGTCATCAACAGCCAATTCAGAGTTTGTTTTAAATACTTCAAAACAAAGCTAAAATCTTATTTTTCAGTCTCAAATTTCAAACCAAGTTCGTTCAATGATTCCTGGTCAAGTTTGTGGTCAACTACCTTCGATTATCAACGAAAAACTCAATTCAAAATTAACTGAGCTTCCACAAACAATTGCTCTTAGTCAAATGCTCACACTTTTCGGAGGTGCTCTTGGTCTCGGAGCCGGTGGAGCCAATTCGCAATGTCCTTCATCATGCCCAGCCGCGGCTGCTCCTCCACCTTCTCTTCCACAAGCCACTGTCCCAGTCGCTACTCCAATCGCTGCTCCAGTTGTTCCATCCGGTGCTGCTCAAGCTCCACAAATTCCATCAAGCGCTTACACTGATACCGGTCGTCGGGCGGCTGCTGTTCGAACATTGCAACAATTGCAAGCACTTCGTTATCCACGTGGAGTTATTGCGAATGATGCGAATACTTCGCATATCATTGCTACACGTCATTTCCGTCCACGTGTTTATGCGGCGAATATTCGAGCACATGGTGCAGTTCAATATTCAAATGTTGGTGCACAGCCAAGATATCCACCACCACCAACAATTGCAAATGGACCAGTTGTTGTTCAAAATGGACCAGATTGTTCAAAATGTGGAGCAGCTGGAGGTGGAGAAGATCCAGCATCATTCCTCAAACAAATTGCAGCTCATTTGGATTTGGTCAGTTTTTCTTTCATTTTGTTTTTATTTATAGATATATTTCAGACAAAACTGAATGACATCTATTTGAGCCTTCAATACATCAATGGATATGCTACTTCCAATGACTATACAATCGATTTAACAGGAGAATTCAGTCCATATGGACAGGGTGGAACACCATTTGGTGCATTCCCAACACAATTCCCATATTATGGCGGACAAATGGCCGAATTCATTGTCACTGATTACACAGTCAATTCATTGTTCTATCATCTTCATCGAAAACAATTCCTATCATTCAGAATAGGACCAGATACACCAAAGATTGGTGAATTATTGAAGACAACTTGTTCAGATGAAGATGAAGATTTGGAAGCAACAGAAGTTGAATTGGATGAAGAAGAAGCGAGAAGAAAACGAAGATTGGCAGCAAAAGATAAAGCGAGACTTCGAAGAGGAACACATTCCAATTCAACTATTACTAGCAATGTTGAAAGATCTGTGAGACAAGCAGAAGCACAACCAGATAATTCGAATGTGGAGAAAATTAGAACAAAAAGAAAGAAGGACAGAAAAAGAAGACAAGATGATACTGCTGGATTGGCTGATTTGGGTATTTGTTTCGGAGATATTCTACCAGCTGTTAGAGAGAAATATCCAAATCAAAAGATCGCAGTTCAAATTAGAACTGTTCGAGCACCATCAGTCATTTTGAGCCAAGCAAAAGGAGGTGAGCATCATTAAAGGGTTGATCGCTACGAGGCGGGTACTAAAGTGTGTGATCTTTTCTTATGAAAAATACTTTTAACACGGGATACTTTTTACATTAGGGTGGTTCAACCCACATAACTCGTGTCTGATGTCAAAAAAGACCGTGAACTCCTTACCGACAGAGCTGTTGAAATGAAATGTACATCCGATGGGCTTCCCAGTTTGAATCTGGAGCCCATATTTTCCCATTTCAACAGCTCTGCTTAACGCCCAATAGAACTTGAATGAAGCAGGCCGCATTTGCATCGCACGCTCTTTAGAATTGCTATCAAAATCGGATTTTGAGTCAAAAAACATGGAAATTCAATTTACATCCAGAATGAAAAGTTTGGTTTAGAACAGTAAGAAATTCATCTAGTTTTGGACAATGTAAATTGCTTGAATAGAATTACAGACCATTTTGTGCTAGATCAGGCTCCCCAAACTTTATCTCTGAAGAAAACCAATTCAGAATTGGACTGACATTCGATTAGAATTTCTGAGATTCGTCCACCTGAATCAATTTTGACCTGTCTTTTTTCGATCACTTTTTGCCATTCCAGACCGTAATAATATTATCCATTTTTTCCGCCACATGGAAAAGCGAAACGCTGTTTTTTCAATAAACTATAAATTTCAAATCCAAGATCCTGATCTTTTTTTTAATAACTGAGTGTTTTCAGTTTCTTTTTTCTCAAATATATATATTTTTTCAGGAACTGTTACATTGGATTTGATCGCGGATGCTGATATTTATATCGATCAAACTAATACCAAAGTTGGAACAATCACAATCGCAGCAACTGTTGTTTTAACAGTCCGAATTGCCGGAAATCGTCTAACTGGAACTGCTGAAATCACTCAATTACATTTGACCGATCGAACAGGAACACTTGGACTTCCTCAAGATGCTCTTGACAATCTCGGAAATCTCGGAAAAGAACTATTGCAAAAAGTGGCAAATGACGGACTCCAAAAGGGAATCGCTTTCAATATTCCACAAAATCTACCACTTCCAATTGGAATAATCAATCCACAAGTGCAAATAATTGAACACGGTCTACTTATTTCGACTGATTTCACAGTTTCGCCATCATTGTTAGGTGGTGGAGGAGTTTGTTAAACACTACTTATTCTTCTACTTTTCCTCGTTGTTGTTTCGCTTTAAATTAGTGATTAATGTGCCGATATATTCGAACTTTGGGACCTCATCGGGGCGGGTCATTCTCTTCTCTCGGTGACCCCTTTGTTATCTGTATATAATTGATTTTTCTTTTTTTTTTTTGCCCAAAAACTTTGAATAAGTAAGTTATTTTTGAAAAATGCTCAACCTCAGTCTTTTTTTCATGAGATAATAAGTGTAATTCCAATTCATTTATTTTTTCGTTCAATTTGCTCATTTTTTGTGGAAAAAGTTCCATTTTCTGTGTTTCATTTTTATAGATTTTTTATTTTTATGAAATGAATAAATTATCAAAAACTTGTATCTTGGAAATCTAAAAAACAAACTTTAGATTTTTATTTTTCTTTGAAAGTCTTTTTTAAAGAAATAATTCAGTCCATCGGACTTTCTGAGCAGGAAAAATCTGTGACCGGCTCATTAAAAAAAAGAACACCGGGCTTGGCCTGGCTCAATATAACCGGGGTTTAAGCCGACACAAAATCGAATGAATCTCGCTTCCGTCTCGCCACTTTTCTGTTTATTTTCAAACTCAGCGGATGCAACCTGCAATCCCATTCGAAAATAGTCTCGAAGGATATCCCTACTTTGTAAAAAAATCAAGCCTGATATTCATACCCAATTTCATTCTAGAAAAAAATTGTCACAAAAAAAATAACCGAAAGGGAGATGATTGATTGGAGCGTATTGAGAAAGGGATTGATTGGGGGTAAGAAAAACACCGTAGAAAATATAATTACAGAGAAAAATAATCGAAAAACGAGAGAAACACTAGTAAATACTGCAGACAGATCTGGCTCGAAAAAAACGGTAGGCGGGTAGAATTTCTTGGGGGGAAAAAACTCTGCAATTATTGTACATTAAGAACGACATGCAATCTAATCGGAAAAAATAATCGAAAAAAAAGAAGAGAAAAAGAAAGAGAGCAAGAAAAATGATATTTTTAGATCAAAGTTTTTGAAATTTTTTGAATTTTTTTGGGTCGATCTGGTGAGGACCGTTTTATACATATATAAAGAAAAGATTGAAAAAAAATTACCTCGTCAATCGAAAATTTTTGATGTGTTTTTAGTTTTAGAAAAGGCAAAAAAATACGACGAGATCAGGAAAAAAAGGGCTCGTGCAGAACAAAAAGGGAACACAAATACTCGAAGTTAGGGAACATATTGGATTGGCTGTCATGGAATTGAAAAAGAAAACGAGGGAGGGTACGGTATGAAATGGAGCAGAAAACATGAAAAAAGGCAGAGAACATGGCACACGACTAGAAAAAATTTTAAAAACGGAGAAAGGACAAAAATATATGATTATTAAATAAAGAAAAAGCTATTGTGTAGTTGCGATATTGGCGGAAATTGGAGAAGTAGATGGTGGAACTGGTGAAGGGGTCGACACTTCAGTTCTCGATGTTTGCTTGCTATAAATTAAAATCACGAATTTGGGCATTTTTTCATCGTTCAACTAACCTGTCCTCCTTATTTTTCTTATTTTGTGGATGTTGTGTTCCTTCGTTTTGCAAATTTTCCTTCGAAGCATTCACATCTTTCATACTTTCATTTGACCGCGACGATCTCGAATTCTGATTATTATATCGTCTTCCTCCGCCATTTCCATTTCTATTGTTCCCATTTCCGAAGTGCTGAAATGAACAATTATTCAATTCAAACCAAATCCCATCCTCTTACCTGCGTCGATCTCGCATTCTTTGTCTGTCCTCCTCCTTGTTGTTGTTGCTGTTGTTGTTGTGGTTGATGTGGTTGTTGTGATCCATTCTGTTGTTGATGTGGTTGATACGAATAGAATGTCACTCCGTGCTGTGATCTCATATTCGGTATCATAACTGGATGTGGAGCAGGACGTTCCCCTTCATAAAGTGCAGCATACACAACAGCTCTGAAATTTTCAAATGTTGAATTGAAAAATCAAACGTCTCCTAGAAACAAGGTAATAGACAGTTATCAAGTAATAACTAATTGGTTCTATGAAACTCTTGATGTTATAAAAAATTCGCATACCCAGCTGATGGAATTGTCACATTAATCGGTTCACATTCCATTAGTCGATCCAAATCATGATTTGAATCTAATTCACTATGAGCTTCACTGAATGCATTTTTTATCGCTCCGAATACCATCTCATCATATATCGAATGAGCCGTGTTCGAATTGGTAAATGGTTCTTCGATACAAACACATCTCCATTGCGATCTCCATGCTCCTTGAAATTGTGGATTATTCATCGATTGATGCATGTTCGAAGAAGATTGAGCTGCATGAACAGATGAAGAAGAGACGGAAGACGACGGTGGTGGAGTCGAAGACCCATTTCCCATCACATTTTTCGGTCTGGCTACAACAGCTCGCTCGAGTCGTTGACCTTGTCGAATTGATATCGCGTCCCGATCATAACTGAAGGTGAAACACATCAAAATGAATATACTTTCAACACTTACTCAAATTGATTTGCATAATAATCAAGGAAGCCAATCAATAACTCTCCAAGTGTCGTATTATCTTCAGAAAGTGGAATCTCCACTGGGCTACTGCTTCCTGAGCTGCTTCCACTTCGTTCTACTCCTCCACCTCCACATTCCAGTGTCATTGTTACATTCAATGTACGAACATCAACTTTGTTCGAAAATCGATTAGGGTACATTTTTTGAAGATTGGGCAAAACAACGGGATCGGTTCCACCTAAGATGAAAAACTAATTTTGTGAACTTCAGTATAAAAAATCTTACATTGTAAATAATGAATGACCATCAAAACGAGTGAATAACTAGTAAAACTCGACTTATTCGCATCATTAATTCCTTTTCGTTTTGCCCATTCTTTGACAACTGAAACAAGCGGGCGAACTCTCCAATCATCTACAAGTTTTTTATATGTATATCTATATTCACTTTTACATTTTGAACTTACATGATGAATAATAACACAACAAATGTGTATTTCTTATGGCAACGGAATTATTCGCATTCAGATCAACAGTTATATCTCCAAAAGGATCCGCAAATTTGATTCGAAGAATTGGAACTTTAGCCAGAATGAGCTTTTGACTTGTCACAAATTTCTCATATTGCAATGTCGCCAGAATCAAGTTGAGAACAACAACAGCATCGTTTTTCTGATCCAATTCCTTATTCGTGATCATTAAGCACAAATCCATATCCGACGAATTGTTTCCAAATCCATTCAAAGATGATCCAACAACATATAATCCACACACTGAAAATTCCAATACATAATAATATAATTTTTCTAATTACTTACTTGGAAAAACTGGGCTGATAGATGCATACAACATGTCTCGCAATTGCAATTTTCTTGATAGCATTTCATCCGTTTGCGATACTTTGTTATGATAATGCCAGATTTTCTCACTGAGCTGAAAAATTCAAAGTTTTCATCGGAAAATGTCAGATTAAGAATGCCAGAATTTTTGCAAATCCACTACATTCTTTACCGTTCTGTTATTTTCGACGTAATAACCAGCGATGAGTTACTAATAAACCTCTCATCACCTTCTCAGTCGTCGCTACGAGGAATTGATCTTGTGACCTTTAGATTATCACACATCAATGCAACCAGTTATACCTTGTGTGCACATGTGGCATACTCTCTCAATTTAGGGAAAAAGATACTATGATGTGAAGATTGAAAAAAACGCTTTTGAATTTTTTTTTTCGAGTTTTGACTGTAATGCGAAATATACAAACTACTATGTTTGATGAATATCTCGCATATCACAGAACATTCTTATATTTATTTTATGTCTCATTTATGTAAGCTTACGTTGACCTAAACAAAAAATACTAACCACATCCATATGCGATACTTCATAGTCTCCATTTTTCGATAAAATTGCGGTTGGTGGTGGTGGTGGTTTAATACCATTTCGAGTTGGTGACGATGTTCCTTTTGTGATAGTCAGATCATTTGCAGATGTGATAGATGCGCAATCGAAATCGGAACCAGTCGAAGGCGATCGTTGAAGTCCTTTTCTTTGTGATGGGCGTCCTGAAATTATTTTATTTTATTTGTTTTCTAAATATGTTTTTTTCTATATGCACCCCTATTGATTTTTCTTTGTTTTAGTATTAGGCTATTTTTATTGACATCGAGCTGACTGGCACATGACACAGAAATCAATCATGTGAAACAAAAACTAAACAATCACCTATCTTTGAAAAACAATGATAAAAATATGAACTTTTTGGTAGTTATCGAGGTCATATACGACTTCCAAAGTATATAAAAACTAAATTATGAAAACCGTACTCCATGACCAAAATCCTTCTTCTCCACTCAAGCCATGTTGCATTGAAACAGAAGCTAGACAGAATGATGTTCTTGACAACGAATAGAATCTCCAACTTGGATCCGCATACAATTCGATAAGTGTGCTATCTCGGTGAGCAATTTCGATGATTGCCATTTCTGCATCTGTCATTGCTTCAACTGTTTCACTTGGTGAAATTGACGAGCTGCTCACACCCGAACTACTACTGGATGTTGGTGCCATACTACAGCAGGCTTCAAAATAATAATCATTATCTTCATCGTCATCTTCTTCTGTGTTAATCGGCGTTGTTTTCTTGTCACATGTAGATGATGACAAAGATGTTCTTTCAACAGAGGTTGATGACGATGATTGAGTTGATGAGCACGAATACTTCCGTCTCCAACTTCGGGATTTGCTAACTTCCGTCGACGAAGAAAACATTCATAAAACAATGAGGAAAACAAATAACAATAACTGATACTGAAAACGTCAAATGTGAACAGAGTCAAAATAAAGAGAAAGCAACAATATGAATACAAATTAAGCGTTATCAGTTCTACACGACTATCGCAACATTAAATGAGCATAAGAGAGTTAAAAGGTAGAGAAAAAGAGGAATAGTACTATAGAAGTTCATATAAATTGAAAAAGATCACGAGATGATACGAGATGCAGAAAAAAGATTCACACTTTGTGATACTTGAACACTAGACCTTAATTTATGAGTAAGAAATGATAATTTCAGTTTCCCAGAGCAGAAAAAAAGTTGTACATGGGAACGCGTGAAATTTTTCGACAAATTTTGCCGCTTTACAAATTTACCAGCCATGTGCTACAGTAATCGGGAAAACATTCATACCAAAACTGCTTTTTTTATTAGGAAATTTTTTAGGGAATCTCCTGCACATTGAACTAGACTTTTTTTAAATAAAGTGTATATTTTATAGTACCTATATACAATTCTTAAAAGATTTTTCTATTCGATTATTTTCTTTTATTTCTTTCCTTCCTTCCTTACTACAATAAAAAGTAACTAGTCATTTCTGTAAAAAAAATATCATAGATGTAAAATAAAAAGCTGTAGATACAACTGACACCAAAATAAGTTAATTTATTTACGTAGAAAAAAAGTTAAAATTAATTCAACTTTGGCCTAAAATTTTGAATAAAAATTTCTATAAACAACTTATAGAAGAAACAATCTGATATGAGGAAAGCAATTGTATTTAGGGAACAAATAGGACTATACAGATGAATACATTTTCATCTGAAAACTAAAATGAACTTTTTTTCGTAATTCTCAAATAAAAAGTAAACATTGGATGCAACAAAAACGTCGCACATGCACTCTCCGTCGAACTAACAAAACCCGAACGGAATGGCAGAAAAAAACTAGTGAACAACTAAAAAAAGTTTGAACAAAACGAAAAAAACGCGAGCGATCGGGCGACAGACGCGCTGCTGCTACCGCTAGGCAAAAACTGTGGCGTCCAGGGCCATAAGAAAAAACGAAAAAAAAAGAGATGGAGAAGGAGAAGAAGGAGAAGAAGAAGAAAGGGAGATACGTATATCAGACAACGCAGCAGCAAGAAACAGCACAATACATACATTTATATACGGAAATAGTGTTAAAAGTTTAGAGGTGACAGAGGTAGGCGATGGCGCAGGAGAATCATCAGTGGGAGAAGAAAAAATCAAAGACGCGATCAAAGCGAGGAGGGCAGTCGGGCATTTGAACACAGAGAACAACACAACTTTTAAAAATACGCGACAGCTTGAAGAAAGGTAGTGATTATCAGACTCTGGGAATAGGGATATCTTGAGAATAAATAAAGAAAGAATAACCTGAGATTGGAATAATAACAAACTTTTATCGCTTACTAAAATCGTATTTCTACTTGAAAATTTGTCTGTTTGAAACTACACAACTCAGTTTTGAATTTGACCTGATGTTATGGAAATCGAGAATGTGAGAAGTACATTGAAAAATTTAACGCTTTCATTCAAAAAAAATAACATAAAGAAGTAATTCCTTTCGTATGAAAATATCAGAAGGAGTATTCCAATTTTTTCTTGTTATTCAAATATCGAATTTCAAAAAAAAAGGTGAAAATTTGTCATCGAATTGGAAAAATAGAAGTATGAAATTCCGCAAGCTATAGGAGGGATAATTCGAGTACCTAAATTGAAAAGAGTAATACAAAATCGATATTCTGCCGTTTTTGGAAACGATCAACTTTTCTCTCATCTATTATCGTATTTAAAAATCTGTGAAAATTGGCATAAAAGTGTGTCAGGAAAACAAGGGATTCTCACGAAAATATAAACACCGAAAGAACATGTCAAATAAAAGTAGATCAACCATATGATTGCAATTATATCAATCATCGACACACAGATTTTGACCTCGTTAACGAAAATTTTAGGATTTATGAACAAGAAAACGTGAAAATCAATTGGTTTTTTGAAAACCAAACGCAACATTCAAGAAATAGAGAGGGTGCAGACGCCTAGAGAGCACTATACAAAAGTGCAATAAGAAGAAGAAGAGGCGCGCGCGTAGTAGTATGTCGCATATTTCTACCGTTTAAAACTATGTCAAGTGGTATGGAGAAAAGAAGAGCTATACATAATCGAGCTATACATAATATACATAATCGATTGAAAACATATAAAGAACTACTTTTAGAGCTCTCAGTATCGATGTGAAGCTATCAAGTAACGAAATAAAACCAGCCTTTTTGCACCGAAAATTTGGTAAGTTTAGAAGGTAAACAGAGCAAGACTTGAATTCTGATTATCATATAATTAGATCAAACCACATGTTGAACTCGAAAAATACAGTAAAGGAACTCTCTTTTTCAGAAAATGAAATGGCGAACTCATTCATTCTAGTTTTTTGAAAGATGTGACACGGAAATTATCGCATTTTAAATGGCCACTGTATGTAAACAGGAAAGAACAGGTCCATAATTCATAAACATTGAATAAAAAAGTATGGAAGGTGATTCAAGAAAAGAAATGAATAACATCTCTTTCTCGTATGATAATATGCGTATATCTAGATAAGATACCCCGTAATGAAACTAACCACTGTCCGAATGTTCGCTACTTCGAGATGACCCATTGAAATTTTCCGAATAACGTTCGTTTCGATACGATAATGAAGAACCAACTCGAGAAAAAGTATCGGGTGCAACAACAAACTGAAAATATATTATTTGGCTAACTGTGGGAATTTATTCGTCTTCGTCATATACTTTTCATAATTTATTCACATTGACAAGTTTTGTCAAATATTGTCTGTTATCTAGTAATCAAATAACATCCAGCAAAGACGGACATTACTGGTTTGAGAAGTTTTACATTAACTTTTTCAGACTTAAAAAGTTTATTTTTTGGGTTCTCTATTTATAATAACTCTCGCGTGAACGTTTTTCTTTCAAACTCACTTGATAACCAAACCTCGTGAAATATCTTTTTTCACACAACTGAACAAATATTGAACAAAAAATCTAGTTCACCATAATTTTCAGTTTTTTAGTAGTTTGAAAAAAAACATAGTACAAAGAAGTGGTTTAGATTTTCAAATCTTCAAACAGGAGTTTAAAATTACTAAACGAAATCGTATTTTTCAACACATAAAAATTCATAACAACATTAAAAATTGTATTTTAACGAATTCACCCAATTTCTCACCTTGTTTCCAGTTTCTCTATCAAAACCATCCATTAATGGTTTTATTTCGATTTCTGATCTTTTCTCATCTGTTTCATCGTGCTCTTTGAAAGGAGTTGAACCAACGGAAGAAACCTCACTTCTCGCATCAGATCCAGAATATTTCGATGTAGAGTATGGGCGAACTGGCACTGAAAACTTTGACTTTCAATCTGCTATATGTTATTCATATTTGACTCACTTCCAAAATGTGGTACCAATCCAGGAAGGAATTGAGGGTTTCCTTTCATTTGTAAATTTTGGATCGAATAAAGTACCTAAAAACGTTTGTTTTTTTACATTTTGAAACTGCAAAGTTTCCCAACCTCATCATGTGACATCTGATGCGGTTCAGCAGGGTGTCGTTGATTTTTCACATTTGGATTAACTCTGTAATGTTTTTGAACTGTTATTTTTCGTTGAATATATGCACATGGAAATTTTTTTCAACTTGTGTTCAACCTTTTTCAATTCACTGATTCCTTATTTTTCTAATCAAAATCCTACATTAAACTATTCTCATTACAATAAATAAATCTACCAAAAATCGAATCTCGCTATTAAAATAAAACCAACAAAGACATTCATAGAACGTACATCAATCTTATCAACATATAAAAATGAAACCAACGAACAAAATTGAAGCTACACATATTAAACAAACCTTTCTAGAAATCTCAAATACGCTTGAATGTCATTGGCCATCAAATGATAGAATACAGCCGGTTGTGGAACAGCCCAACAAGATGGGAATTTTGCAGGTTTAACAAGTCTCTTTGGACAAGAACAACCCGATTCTGTGCATTCGCAAATTTTCCCGTCGCTTCTGTAGATTGGAGCAAGACATCCAGAAGGGTCGAGGTATCTCCGACGACCTTTTCGATCTGGTGGTGAGTATCCCCAACGAGCATCAATATCGCTCATCAACAATCCTATATTTTCACATATTAAACGCTGTCGATTGACTGCAATTAGAAGCGACTTAAAATAAAGATACACACGAATCGCCAATTCTTCGACACTCGATCTATGCAATTTTGCGTGGGGACTTGAACTACTACTAGCAATCGAATGACAGCATGAAGAAGAAGAGGACGATATACTATCCTTCAAATTATTCTTGCGATTCGATCTTCTCGTTCGCGGTCTATTCTTTTTCAAAATCATCGTTTGGGCTGCAAATTCGAAAGAAGATGCCGAAGATGCACCGCACGATGATAATTCTTCATCAGTCATCGATTTAATAAATCCTGAATCGCTTGAACCCGTCGACAATGGCATGTTTATTATTACGATGAGATGAGATGAATACTAGAGAATTTCAAGTTTCGAGTTGTTGTCCTCTATAAATTATAATTATCAACAGAAAAATGATATAAAAAAAGGATAATTGTGTGATAAGAAGAAAAAAGAAAAGCAGTGAGGACAGAGAAAGTGAAAAAAAGAGGCGAAAATTAATATAGTTACGTGTTTGTAAAACTCTAGAAATGGCATTTCAGAACGTGAAAGACTAAACTTGATTTTTTTATGTTCAAAAAATAAAAATATAATTTTTCATCACTTTCGGGCTGGAATTTTCTTTTTCGCTAGATGTAATACGCGCTAAAAATTCATTTTGTTTTATTCAAAATGCCTAGAGACCTAATGTAATTATTGGAAAAAAATTGACACTTCAGATTATTTTTAAAAGCGTTCTATATTACAAATAGTAACAAATTTGAGTCTGGTTAGTGATAAGAATTTTGGGTTAAAAACCAAGAATCTTATATACAAAATTAATTGGTGAACTTAATATCTAAATGGATGAAAAAACTGAACCAGTGAGTGTGCGCTTTTGAAATTTTTAAAACCTATGTATCTTGAAATGCAACATGTTGGAACGGGCGGAAATAAAATATATGTCACGATGGAGAATGTCTTATGATAACAAAAAGGAAACTTTCAAGTAAAAAATGTGAGATATGATAAACAATATTACAAAGAATGAGTGTGTTGAAAACTGAAAAGAGGCGAGAAATCAAAAGTTCACTTGTTTGAAAGAGACACAATGAAAAGAAGAGATTAATGAACATGTTCATAAAAACAAAATTCGACAGGGATCAAAGAGAAGAGAAGAAAATCTATATATTTTTTCTTAATCTATCTTCTCCGCGCAACATTTCGCTCGAAAAACGGATGAAAAAGAGCAATGAACTGTACGGCAAAAGGAGGTAGAGGTGATGATAGAAAGACGAAAAAGAGATAGTTGAGAGGTCTAGTTTCTGGTCGAAAACGATTCAGCGAAAAAAAAAGAGTGGAGAGACAGACAGAATGTTGCATTTACATATCAGCATTGCTGCTGTTGCTGCCGCAGTATTGACGACACTCGTTTCAAGAAAACGCACACTTTCGAGTGAAGGAAAAAAACTAAGAGGGTAAAGAAAGAAAAAATATGATTGCAGTGTTCGTTTATCGTACTCGTTTAATTGAATTATTTGTATTTAATATGAATGAACTGTTTGTAGGATATTTTATTTTGGAAAATGCGTTGGCAGGATAAATTTGGTTTGACAAGAACAAAAAATCTGGCTGAGTATACAAAAGCAATGTCCTAGAAAGATTTACTAAAAAATGACAGTTTGAAAATTTTTACTGTGGTATTCGATCAACAAAAAAACTTATTCACTACCCATACATTCACTACCCATACCCACGGGAATTTTTCATTCAAAATGTGAAATAAAATGTGCACTTCTGTTCATTTCACTACGATTATTCCGCCCAAATTAACCTCAACTGAGAATCACTTTATCTTGAAAATGCACTTGAGTATGTTTTTTTTTCCTCAAAAAGCTGCTTCAAAGAACTTTTAAAGAAAATTCAACAAAAAAAAAAAACACAATATTGACCCAAAATCGGGAAAGTGTATTGGCATCATGAATTAGTGTGTAAAGGACAGTTTGCGGCAACAAACATGGAAATTTCGAGAGGATATCAACATCTTCAGATTTCATACTAATTTGAATACATCGTAAAAGTTTACACAAAGATTTCACAGTGAAACCGAAGTGAGAACAGAAAACATAGATATCATCAAAAAACAAGACGCACAAAAAGAAAACAAAATCTCAAGATATTTCCTATGCGCGAAAAAGAAACTGTTTTTTCTTTGGCTGACGCACGTAACTTCGATGTTTACTCAAACTACCACAACGCGTTCTCGATTTTTGTGGTTTAGAAACAAAACCAATTATAGATACAAACAATTGAAGAATTCTCATTCTTTCAATTTTAAATACAACTATTCTTCGATTTGGAAAACGAGTGAGAAAAATACGACTTCACAAAAATACAATTTCATTGAGCATTCGTCATATTTGAGTGTCCTGAAGAAGTAATAAAGAATGAACCAACTACTGAACCTGATTACTAAATATTGAATGATTGAAAGTTCATCACAGGGAGATAGAAGGAATCTAAAAGCAAAGTTAAACAAAAGCCTACTCCACTTTACTTTTTCGAACAACTATTCTCACGTGCAATTGTTTGAACCAGAGAACAGCACAATTCGAAAAAAAAAACCAAACAGTTTTGTCACACTAAAGATCAAAACAGAAACGAGAGAAGGGGAGAATTACGTTGTTCATTTGAGAAAATAATAGCCTTATTATATGTTTTACGGTAAATTATACAAATAGGGTGTTGAGATTGAAATGAGTTCAAATGGAACTTTGATTATTCTGATAAAAAATGAAACAAAAAGGGGAGGAGTGAACTGTCAATTAAATGGAAGGTAAACTTTTGTGCACACCCAAAGTATAACATTCATACTGTATCAAGAACTATATTGTTCAAAACTCAATCGGTACCGTATTTTGCAGTTTCAAGCTTTAACTGAACTTTAGTTAGTTTCAGAATCAAATATTTCGACACAAGAAAAAATTGATTGTTAGAATAAGTTGCCAGAAGAATGTCTTTGAGATAACTTTTTTGATACTACATTTTTTAAGATAACTTCGGAGGCTCGTACATTTATTTGGAAACATGTTATTATTACCTATACAAAATTTTCACATAAATTTGTTTTTACAATTTTCACAACTGTATTTTTTAAGTGCACAACTGCTTAGAAATCTTTATGAAGTACTTCTGAGTTTCTAATGATAAAAAATAAATAGGAATGAATGACCAAGAAACTTAACCTTCAATCCAAAACGTCTATCATTTGTATGATAATTCAACCTGATAACTGTATAGTTTAATTTCCAAGTTTCAACGAAAAACAGAGCAAAGGTCGAACTAGTTCGCTAATTGAATGTATCATACAAAAAAATAATATAAACTTTTGTAAAATTCTTAAAATTATATAAGACATTATTCGTTCACTAATTATGACAAATGAATAAAAAGCTTTATGTCCCACAATGTGTATATATGTTTGTATGTTTTTGTCTCCTCTTTTCATATATCTTATGTTAGGTGTAAAGTGAACCATCGTTCCACCTGCTGATTCTTCTTTATCGAGGAAACGAAGATGAAAATATAAAAAATGATAGAGAAGAAAGAAAACGAACAAAAACAATAAGTTCGAAAAAACGAAGAAGAATGATGCACAAGCCAGAGAGTAATACTATAGATCATGTTTCACTTGATCTCAGAGTTTGGAAAAAAAGCACGTACTCATGGAAAAATACATTTCTGAAAGGTTATTAGGATTGTGACTTTCATGTTTCTTTGGATACGTGATTTCACGTAAACATTTGAAAACAGTACTATTTTCTAAACTCGCATCAGATATTTAACAGTCTTAAAAATACTATTGAGGAATTTCTATCTAGAAAAAAGTAAGCAATCATCAACAACGCTGAATCAATTGAAAAATCTGACAACTGCGCCTCCTCATAAGAAAAACAATAGCAAATGAACAAACGAATAACAGAAAGAGAAAAACGGTGTGGCAGCGAAGTGGGAACAACGATGTTTATCAGAATTTTCGAACAAAAACTATCTAAAAATATCAAGAGTGACAAGATGAAGAAAATAACACTCAATCGGCCAGAGTTCAGGACCTTCTTGATCGTCACTGAGAAAACACTGTGAACAAAAACACATTGAATCCATGGCTCGCAGATAGTGAATGAAACAGTTGTCCATTTCTTTTCAATAACCAATACATAATCTCTTCTGAATCGACTTTGCCACATTATGAATCAAGTTAACAACATTCTCTCAACAGTCAAGGATTTCAGAAAAATATTACTATCAATTGACAAGCATAAAACACCAATTCAATTGTTTTTCTTTTTCGTTTTCACTTAATTACATTGATAGCTTCTCTAACTGTCTACCAATGTTTCCTTCAAATATTAATATTTTCTTTCATATCTGATTTAAAACTGGTTACAAATGGTGTAGTATCAATTCGAGGTATGCGTGAAAGATCTGTCGATATAAGAAAAAGAGAAAAAAGTGAATAGTGTAGTAAACCAAACAATGTTATTATTTACAAGTGTTGAACACAAGGAAGTTATAAATATTTAAAACCAAAAAGTGAAATTTAAAAAAGAATAGTGACTTCTTTAGTTAGTAACGGTTTTTTATACAATTTCAAAAATGTTTTGAATTTTTAAAAATTAAATTGAATGCTGTTAGCAGAAAGTAGATATTTTTCCTTCTATGATACACAAAAAGTCTACGTGTTAAATTTTTATGAAGTAGATCACAGAAATTGTCCGAAATTGGATACACCACGTGGTTCTTTTCAATATCACAATTTCATGGAAATAAACTGACAATTGTAGATTGGTAAAATTTGGTAGCATCAATGAGATGTACGAATTGGCCTCAAGCATATTTGGAATGAAATATGCTTGAGGGAAAGGTTGAATATTTAACGCTCTCATAGTTTTTCAGGAACATTTCAAACATACCCTTCGTAAGCATCCCGCAACCGTGGACAGAAATTGATATTCTGGTCGGAAAACTCGGTTAAACTTGTTTGATTCTCGTTGTCTGGCGATTCTGAAATATGAAACTTTGTATATTCTAAGTTTTGATAGGAGAGTTCTAACTTCAGATTCCTAATAGAAGATCGTTTTACGTAGTTACATTTTCGCGTGTTTCAATATATTTTATGGAAGTTCTCCATTTTTTTTTCACATTATCAGAAAATTATTTTTTTAATGGAAACTTACTTTCCTACTTTTGAATAGTTTTTCACTCACCATCATTATTAATTTCCAAATTACTCGGAGTTCCTGTCTGACTTGTCGCGGATCCAAAAGACGGAAAAAAGTGTCGAGCACCTTGTGAATGCGGTACTGGAATAGGAGCAGTTGGCTGTGGAACATGTCCATGTTTCGGAACTCCAGAAGGCGAAGAAGAGTCGCTCGTAATTGGCATGAGCCGTTGAATATATTGGAGTTGTGGATTTAAAGATAAAATTCTAAAAAAATGAAATTATTTACAGAACTGAAAACAGTGATCACCTTTGAATTTCTCTTTCCGGCAGACCATTTATCATCGTTTGATAATGCGCTGGATTTTGTATTGCAGCGGCTGCTGCAGCTGATGCAGCCACTTTTATATGTTCCATTTGCACGGCTGCTTCCGAAATTTTGATAGAATCGCACATCTCTTTATATGGTGATGAAATGATACTAGAAAAATTTTTTTTTTTTTGTATAACTTGAAAAATTCAATTTCCCTTTTTCAAAAATAAACGAAACTCACCAGATTCAAAAAGACAGATGACAAATGAGTTTGTAACTATCAAAATCTTATTCAATGTTTAAAAATACAGTTTTTCGCGCATCACATTTCATAGATCAAAAAAAGATAATTGATTTGGCGAGTTCATTTTGATGATTATTTGTAGATCAAGAGCAAAAAACTATATGACCTCTAACTGGTTGAAAACTTTTTTATACCTCGGACTCGGACTTGGTGCAGTTCCAGCTGCTCGATATCGATGAATATGTGAACCAGCCGATGATCTACCACCACCACTTTCTTGTCCACTCGAATCATGACGAACTCTGGATGAACTCAGTGATTGTGGAGATGGTGAACGATTTTGTCGTCGACCTGTTTTTCGCATATTTTCTTTAATTTTAATAAATTAAAAATACCATTTCCATGATAACTTCTGTCTCTTGGGTAGTTCTGATTGTACATGTGTGATCGATAATCGCCCTGATAGCTGCAAGACAAAAACTCTATAAACTGTTTTGAGAGAAAAAAAAGCATACTTCGGCTGATATTGCCTCGGATTATTGCCTTTGTACATCGGATTGTATCCACTCCCGTTAGGACTGTAATAAACTGGCGAACCAAAACTCTTATTATGTCTTCCTCGTCCATTGAAAGTGCCTGTAAAAATTAATTTTTAGAATAAAACTTTAACAAAACAACCTTTTCTACTTTGAGAGTTTGCAGAATATTGGTTGTTTTTTATGAAACTTCCACGACGGCTGGAGCCAATACCTCCACCTAGAAAATTAATTTAACAATAATTTCAAACATATTAATTGACCTTGTGATTGTGATCGAGTTTCAGAGTCGATTGACCAGGCGCTTGGAGATTTATGCCTGTTGCGTATTGTTTCATCTGAAATAGTAAATGTGTTAATCTTTAGTGGATGAAACGAAAACAACCTTCTGTTTCTTCCGTTTTATCATTACGATCTGTATTCATCCAAATATTCTGAGCATTTCTTATATTGCTCGTTAACATCGCCTGCTATCACAAAACCTGGAAATGAAAGTTCACGTACGGAAACGTAAAAAAATCCAAAAAAAAAAAGAATGAAATTTCAAACTCACAACTTTTCCCGGCCTACAGTACCTGAAGCTAACGAGACCTTTTCAAAAAAATTTGTGCGCCTTTCAATTTTCATTTTCTGTTTCCTCGAGAGCTGCAGCTGTAGTTAAACTGGCGAGCTTTTAAAATTTGGATACAGTTTTCACAATATTCATAGTATTAAGTATTTATAGGTATCAATTACATTCGATGATAGTTTTTATGTATTGCGTTTATTTTCGGATGTTTCTCAGTGATTTTCAGTTTCTAATTTTAAACGAAAGCCATCCTATCGACGAGTGTGCTCTTCGGAGTTTTTTGTACTGTTTAACAGTCTTTATAATGTTAATTAGTCCTCTTTGAAACGAACAGACGCTCTTGCGCTGCGTGCGCGCGTCGCGGCCACCCAAGCTGTGTTCGTTTGAATTTGTGTTTTATTTTCCCATTTTTCAGCCAAAAATGAAGCGTGAACACGATAACGACGATGCTGGTAATAATAGAAATAAGAGGCCTCGTGCCGATGGGTGAGTCATCGAAGTTTCAACATCTTAGAAAAAATATATGACGACTAATAGGAGCCAAAATACTATTTTTGATGTTTTTCAGGTTCATGGAGGCTTTGAACAATGGGAAATTTGAAATTCGACTTTTGGTGAGCAGCAAATCTGCTGGTGCGATTATCGGAAAAGGCGGTGAAAATATCAAGAGACTTCGCGCTGAAGTAAGTAGAAATCCATATATAAACAAGCCGAGTCCTGCACTCCACTTGTTTTTTCAAATTTAATTTATTCAAGATGTCATTCCTCCCTATTTCAGTTCGACGCCCATGTCCAAGTCCCCGATTCCAACTCCCCAGACCGGTAATAATTGTTTCCAATCCATTCCACAGTGCCCTACTAGGAAACCCGCCTTTAACATTTTCTTGTTTCTGAGGGCTCACCTCCACTTCACACCCGAGGTAATTTCAATAATTCGATTTCAGGATTTGTACTATCGTTGCTCCGGATAATGTTGTTTTGAATGTTGTACGAGACATTATTCCACGCCTTGAAGAGGTATGAATTTCATTAAAAGCACAGTTAAATATAAACACTTTTTCAGTCACCAAGCGATAAAGATCCTTGCGAACTCCGTGTTTTGATTCACCAATCTCACGCTGGTGGTCTTATCGGAAGAAGCGGTAGTAAAATCAAAGAATTACGTGAAAAATGTAGTGCTCGTTTGAAAATTTTCTCAATGTGTTGTCCAAATTCAACTGATCGTGTTCTGTCAACATGTGGAGAAGCTGAAAATGTCCTAAAAATCGTCGAATGTGTTGTACAAGAATTGAAAGAAATACCAATCAAGGTAATTCGAATAATCTGTAAAAGATCACTAACAATAATTAATTTCAGGGAAATTCCACTCCGTATTCTCCATTCAACTATGATCCAACACGCGCCAATGAGTATGGTGGCTTCGGAGGTAGTGGAATCTCATCTCCGCCAGGTAGAGGTGGTCCACGAGGCGGTCCACCAGGCCCAGGAGGCGACTACGGTTCTAATCCAGGTTATCGTCCACCTCCTCCACCACCAAATAATTATCCACCAATGCATGGAGGCGCTGGGTTTGGCCATCCGCCAAATTCAGGAGGGAATGGACCGAGTTATGGAGGCGCAAATCCTGCCTATGGTTACGGTCCAGATGGAGCAGGAGCAGGAGGACCGGTTACAACTGCACAAGTAACAATTCCATCAGATCTTGGTGGTACTATTATTGGACGCGGAGGTGAACGAATTGCTAGAATTAGACAGGATTCTGGAGCGCAAATTACATTAGAACAAGCGAATGGGCAACCTGAAAGAATTATCACAATTACTGGAACTGAACAACAAATTCATACTGCACAATATCTATTGCAACAATGGTAAGTTGGAAAGTTCCAAAGTATTGATTAAATCGAAGTGCGATACTTTTCAAGGCAGTAAAAAAACTTGAAAACACTTATACCTTCGTATAAAGTAATTTGACAACCTTTTTCGATAACCGAGTAGAATTGGGATTCTATCCGGACAAAAAACAAAGGCACAATTACTAAATTTTACGCAATTTCTTGTGAAGAATCATTTAGTCTAGATTCTAGAGACTCTAGATTAATCAAACGTTTTTTTTCAGTGTACGTAATTCTCAACAAGGCCGTGAACGATTTGGCTCCCACCATCATTAGTTATCATATTCCTCCTTCATAAATTCGTCCCATTTGTTATCATCACCCCAACCAGCACACGACGTTTATTATTACGATCTCTTTTTCATCAAATGGGGTGTTTTTAATTATTATAATTATTACCAAATATTTATGTGAATGTTTTATATTTCTTCTACATGAATATATTTTTATTGTAATCTTAATTTTCTGTTGTTGATATTATTAGTGTAAGAAAAATTCTTATCAGGTTCTCAACCTTCTTTTCACTTTTTACAACCTCCTCTTTTACCCGATCAGTCAGTTCCTTTCTGACAAAATGTCAACATCCAAATGGGATACGGTGGCATTTGGCCTGTCTTTGGCGTGTTTATCAACCTCGTGTGTCTTGTTAATATCAATTGCTACTTGGCAATCACAGATTACACAAATTGCTAATGAAGCAATTGTAGAAATTGACGAGTTCCAGGTAAATTTATAGAATTTCTGAAAAATACTTCTTATGACTTATCTACTGTAAGTTCACTTTCTGATAGAACGATATAATTTAGTATTTCATTGTTGGGACACCTTTGTAAATTTCGTTTGGATTGTTCCGTCTATTTAAAATTTAAAAAAAAAACATTTAGTTACTGTAGCTTCAGTATACATGAAAACTGAATTTGCATTAAATCAGTTTTCTTACGAAAAATACCTCTTGTTTAAATTTTATGATAATAAAGAACTTCACGAAGTTAGAAATATGAGGACATTTTAAAACTACAGTAATTTATCAAATATATAATGAACGAAAACGCAGTAATGATAATCAGATGCTACGAGTCAAAAAATCTCAAGAATACTGTTTTTCTCATGTGGAAAAGGCGGATTCGGAAAATATTCAATTCCTAAATTTGAATTCACAACACTAAACAACGCGAAAGATTTTCCCATCAACATCAGGAATTACATAGGAGTGAATTCAGATTTCTCACTTTATTCGGTGTAAGAATCATCCAGAGCGATGCTCCGAAAGAAAATGTTTTATAATACACCGAACAATGGTGTCATGTTCTTTGAGATTTGCCATGAAATTGCAGGATAATTTTCAGCTAATTTCCGAGAAAATCTGGGACCAATTGGTATTTGTGGCAACTGGAGAAACGAATCG
The DNA here is from genome assembly GCA_900536415.3 of Caenorhabditis sp. 38 MB-2015. Taxonomy (NCBI): domain Eukaryota; kingdom Metazoa; phylum Nematoda; class Chromadorea; order Rhabditida; family Rhabditidae; genus Caenorhabditis; species Caenorhabditis quiockensis. The sequence goes on from LR553120.1 coordinate 403,421, forward strand.
ACAAAAGAGACATGCTTGTCAGTTTTCAATTCAATGAAGTTCAAAAATTAAGGCGTTTTTTTCAGATCTCACTCGACAACCAACAATTCCTGTGACGAATCGAGTTTATGGTTGGTCTTTCTTTTTTGTTTGTTATGCGTTTTTATTTTCAGAAGGAGTAATTGATAGACAAACAGTCTCAACTCAATGTAACTGCTATGGACCACCTGGACCACCAGGAACCGATGGAAGTGATGGATGTGAGTTACAGTATCCCATGATATTCTAATTTATTTGATTTATAGTTGATGGAGAGCCGGGACTCCCTGGAAAAAATGGAGACGATGACATCACAGTTCACCGTCACGATCCGGGTCGTTGTGCTCAATGTCCAGCTGGCCCAGATGGTCCACAAGGACCAAGAGGAGAAGTCGGACCACCGGGACTTCCAGGAGCACCTGGAATCGATGGACACAATGGTCGACCAGGTACACCTGGTTATCCAGGAGATATTGGATATCCGGGATCAGTCGGAAATCCGGGAGAACCTGGGCCAAAAGGAAATCCTGGGCGCGATGGAAAACGATACGTTGGAGTTTCTGGACCACCAGGTCCACAAGGAGAAGTAGGAATTGGAGGTATACCAGGACATCCAGGAGTCAATGGAATTCCGGGATCACCTGGAGATTCTGGAGAAGCTGGACAAGCGGGACCGCCAGGAAACGCGGGAGTACCGGGAATCGACGGACCACCAGGACAACCAGGAGCGCAAGGACCAGATGGACAATACTGCCCGTGCCCCAAGAAAATCAACAAATTATAATTATTCGATTCATTTTTTAATGAAAAATAATCCAAAATCTAGCCTTATTAAAGGAAAAAATACATGATATGATAAAGTTTCAAAATATAGAATATAATTAGTATATGAGTATGGTTGCTCTTTGGAACAAAATAAAAAAGACTTAGTCCAGAAATGAGCTCGGATCAACCGAAATATGAAAAAGACTAATTTCAGAATGGAAATTGACATGAGTTAACTATATTACAATATCACTGTTGGCGTAACTTATAGCGGGAGAGAAATAAAACAGAGTTTTTAGGTTTATAAAGATGTTTCGGTCCAGTTTGTTACTTTTTAGAAGCCTGAAAGAACAGTTTCAAAGTTGAACATGGTAAGATGGAAAATACCTTATTTCTTATGTGTTCAATCATTCGAATACTTTCCTCTTTTTCTTTTTGCAATTGTTGAACTCTTTCACGATGTTTCTTCTCTTGATTATAATTATCGGCTTTCAAATTGCTGATCTAAAACAATATATATATATATATATATGAATCTACCGAATTTCAAACAAAAAAATCTAACAATCTTGTCTTTCTCCAACAATTGCGCTTCTTTCGCTTGAATGACAGAACTGAGACGGCTGATTTCGTCATTGAGCTTCTGAATTTTATTCTGATTCTCAAAATCGGGAATTGTTTCAGCAGCAAGTGCACCAAGACTTGTTGTTCCAGCACGGCCATATTTAGTAGGTGCAGGCTCTTCTGTCTGGAAAACTTCATCGTTGGTTCTACAAATTTCATAAAACTAGAAAATTTTGTATGAGAAAAATTACCGTATTTTTTCTAATATAAGGGCATGCCCTTCTATTTTCAACCCATTTTTTCTAGTACTCTTATTATAGGAAAACGCTATTCCTAGAGGTTCCTTTTCTTTTTTTGATAATGCACTTAAAATGAATTAACACTTTAATTGGCTTCAGTAACAAAATCAACGCACTCAAAATGAACAATTATTTTTTCAAATGCTCAAATCAGAACTGTCCCGAATGCCCTTATGTTAGAGGCACCCTTCAACTGGAGATGCCTTTGTATTGGAGTAAATACGGTATATACTGGAACTGTAAGAGAAACTACATGAAAGAAAGTTACTTTCAATTATTTTCAATTTCTCAGTTGATACTAAACATTTGAAACAACTTGTTATTTTTCAGTTTAGCTTAAAAAATATTAAGAAATGGGTAAAATTTCGGAGTTTTCATTTGCCTGAATTCCTCACCTTTTCTTTTTCATGTTTTCTTTTATGTGATGAACTCGAACTCTTTGGTGGCTCGGACCCAGATGGTTCATTTTCCTTCTTCTCTTTTTCTTTCTCTTTCTCTTTACCATCAGCGGGAACAGCAACACCTGCCAAATGCGTTTGATTAGTTTGGCGAGCTTGCATAATACATAATCTACACAGAGTTTCAGTCTCAGCTCTCTAAAATTCGAATTACAAATCAGAAATGATGTAATAAAAAACTGACCCTTGCTCTCAAATTTTTCGGAAAAGCACATTTCAGTTTACAATTAGCACAATGAATCGGATCTCCAAACTTTCTTTCAGAATGAGCGCACCAGACACATTTCTTCTCATGAAAAGCTGCATTCAATTTACAGAACTGGCACACTGACGCCTGGAAAACGTGATTTCAGAAGATTTCAGTTTATTTTAAACTTGTTCAGCTAAATAACAACATTAACAATACGAGAAAGAAAAAAAAGTGTGAAGTGTCAAAAGCTGAGTTGAAAAGAAAAATCAAGTTTTGTCCATATTTTTTTTTCAAAAATTGAAGTAATTTCTTAATGTTGGAAATCAACATCATTACGGCCTTTAACTAACCTTTCCATATTTTGCTTCATTTTTCTGACACTTCGGACATTGAATGGCTCTGAGAAGATATACCATTAATATTTTTTAGCTGTTAAAAAAACCCACCCATTACTGTTCTCTCCGAGAGCAAAACGACAATTCAAGCAATTTTTCACAACTGGACCGGACATCTCTGGAAATGCTGAATATATTAATTAATTATTAAACAGTGAAGCATATAATAAAGATATTAAAAAAGAAGAAAAACAAGGAAACAGACAAAGTATAACAATTGCACACAAAACAATAAACCCGACGACAAATAATGTATCTAAAGTGATGTGTACTTTTAGTAGGAAAGATCATTTTCACAGCACAATGTTTTACAAGTTTATAGAATAAACAAAAATGGTGCTCGGCAAATTTTGATTTCTCAGAAAGAACACAATTCAGATATTTTTCTTCGTTTCGAAGGTCGATGTGAGAACAACGAATACTGAACAGGTGGCGCAGAATGACGTCCATTCATCGAAGGCAACTGTAAAATGTTTTATTTTCTTTCTTTTAAATTGAAAGTGAACATATGACTGAACATTTTGAGGACGGCATGTTTGGTTGCTAGGAGACAACGCAGTTTTTTTTTTGATAATAATTATACTATTGATTTTGTTATACTAAGAATGAGAGAAAATGAAAATACAATAAATAATAATGCGTATGGAAATAATTGCAGATTTCACGAAAGAAATAAATTGTACTTTAGCAAGAGACTTTCTCGCGTTAAAGTTTACGTTCATTTCAAAGTTATTTTTGAAGCCTTTGCAAAGACATTGTTATGAGTGAAATTGATCCGGCTTCAGTCTCAAACTCTATTCATTTCGGATTTATCTCTGGCATCCAGAAATCCCTAAACTCAAATCTACGAATTTTGTGGGAAAACTCTGTATATAATGAAAGTCCACCCTTTTTATAATGAAGAATATTTCTGCAGCTATAGAGACGCTACCCCTATTATTTCAAAACACCCACACATGAGTTGGCGAACATTTTTGGATTTTACTTTTTTTGTTATAATGAAAAGTATACCTGTTTATATACGGGAAGCAACGATTCTCTCCAAGCAGCTCGTTTGTTGTATTCTTCAAGATCTTTTTGAGCAGTAACAATATCAACAATACTATCTTCATCATTGTCTTCATCTTCGATTCGAGTTAGAACAATACAAACGTCTCCAATCTACAAAGTAGCTGTATTTTTTCTGAATGAATAGTTGAATAAAACTCACTTCTAATTGCGCTGCTTTTAATCCATATGCTTCTGATGTTTTCCTAACATCACAACTTGCCCATCCTTTGCCAAGTACAAAAAATGGATGTTCGGCCTGTACCTTCAATGGTGTTTCATTCCTGTCATCTCCTGTTTGAAATACAACTGTTGCACTGGCACTTGATTTTTTGATATCTTTGATAACAGAAGCATTCACATTTGCATCACTGGATTCAGCTGCGCATTTCAAAAAGTCATCCGACGATAAATCCTCTACTTTTTTAATAGAACCATTGGATAATTGAAGGTTTGTTCCTCTTAAGAAATGAGTTGGATAATAATAACTCGAAAAGGGTAATGATCCCATTTCAAAATCGATATCTGAACTATCATTTGATCTTTTTGGTGGTTCTGATGAAGAACAACATTCGTTTGTTGGAAGAACTGGAATTGGTCGAATCACTTCCGTTGGCGCATTAGGAGGCTGTGGTGTTATTGCTGTGGGAATCAGTGCGTTTGTCATCGAACTCATTTGTCGCATCAAACATTGTTGAAGAAATTGAGCTGGATCCAATAAAGAATTTGTGGCAGCAGAGAGTGGATTAGGAAAATCTGACTGGGATGAAAGATATGCCTGAAAACTTATATAATGGTTTAGATATATTGATAATATCAAACTCACTAGAAGCTGAGAACTGAAACAGTCAGATTGATTGTTCATTTTTTTTGAACAAAAATAAATTCATCAAATGCACGATGATTTTATCAGCTCATTTCGATTGCAGATAAGACAAAATAAAAACAACACTGCAAGCGAAGAGGTGAAAAAGAAAATGTTTAAAACTATCGCCATGTAAACGTGATTGACGTATTTTCATAAGGAAAAAAATTCTGCAGAAAAAAATTCGCAATGAATTTTTCTAAGTGAGAATATAAAATAACGAATGTAGTTTATATAATTAGATTCATTTAAATTAAAAAGTTAAAATAAAACAAAATATTGTAGGAGGGGTGGTAATATGAAAAAGGGGAGCCATGACAGAAAAGTGATACATTTAATTTTCTAAAACTTACACTCAAAAATTGTCCGAATCATCATCGAACTTGATTTCCGCTTCTTCTGCCATCATTTTGAATCGGTTAGTTTCTTCGGATTGTCTAGTCTTCATTTGACAACAATTATCAGCGCGAGATGATAAACGGCGAGGGATAATTTTCTTAAAACAAATGATTGGAGAATGTAAATTCACATAAAACTATACTGACCTCTCCTTTTGGTAAATCCTCGGATACGGTAGTAACAGCTGAAAAATTGATTACTAGCAAAACTCGATGGAAAAGTTTTTAGTACCTGCTGGTGGGAGCTTGATTGTTCTTTTTGGCTTCAGATGTTTCGGATATTCGGGAGCTTTGAAATACACCAATTCTGGAGGGCTCTTAGATGGTGATGCAGGTGGAGAAACCTTTTTTGGTAATGGTGCAACTGGTTTCCGTTCGAAAGGCTATAAATGAAAATCGATAAACGGGAAAACATTCAGATAGAAGATCGAAAATTTGAAAACTTACATTTTTTTCTGCTTGGATCTTCAAGTCGCCGAAGGCTCGTGTGATAAGTCTTGGCGTCAGACCGATTTGTTGGGTTGGTTTTTTTGAATTTTCAATAGGTTTCTCATTTTCGGAGGTGATGAGAGTGGAACCAAAACTAACAGAAGTTTTGGCGCGTGCGAAAGTAGTGCTTTTAGATGGTATTTTTAAAGCCTTGCTTTCATTGTACGACGCATCCAAGTCTATATATACTTGCGATTGCCTGGCAGGCAAATCTCCGAATCCTGCAATTTTGATATTCGATGACGCCGGCAAGTTCGGCATCGCAGAAGCCGGGCGTTGGTCTACCAATTGAACGATCTAAAAATCATAAAGTTTTCTCACCAATGGACAGGAATATCATGAAAAAAAAATACAATGTGCCTACTAGGTTACTACTAGTTCGCCGAGGATAAATTCTAGACGGTTAGCTATAAAATAACGTACGTTGTTTTTGTCCATCATAAGATCTTTTGAGAAAATTGTTGTGATCAACGTCGGCCACTTTTTTGCGAACTGCTTGTACGGATCGATGTAAACACCGTATATCGTTTGATATTCTGCGGATAATTGATCAACCTGAAATTGACATTTTTCAAACTAGAACCTCAATATCTCCTATTTACGTGAATTTTCAGTCCATTGTGGTTTTTGAACATTTTGATTACATTGTCTCTGAATTCTTTGATAGTTGTGATTGCTCCGGATTTCTGAGCTGGAGCATAAATAGCTGGAAACGGAACATGTTTATGACGAACATTGATAGTTCAACTCACTACTTTCTCTCTTTTCTTTGAGATCAGGGAATGGAGAGGGAGATGTCTTACGAACACTTTTCACACTGACATGATTGGTAAATACATTTTTTTGTGGTTGAAATGGTGAAGGTGTAACAGCAGGGGAAATCGCCATTGGCACAGTCGTTTTCTGGAGAAAAATTACTTGATTTCAATCGTGATTTTCACAACATACCGGACGAACAAACGGTTTAGGCACATAGCTTAATCCTATTTGCTGTGCGACAGGGAACTGTAAATAATTTCAAACCCTGAAACCATATTATAAACACTAACCCTCACTGTTTGTCGATTCATCATAGTTGAAGTTGGACGATTTTTTGGAGATTTCATGTGGAATGTGTTCTATAAAAATTTATTAATCGCGGTAAGATCCTCGGAAAACTACTCTGAGCATTGGCATTGCGGAATATGGACGTTTTGCTTTACCCTTCTTTTTCTTTTGCGCGTTAACCAGATTGGTGATATCTTGGACATCCCCATTATTGCTCCTGAATAAATTGGCTAATTTAAGCAAAAAATTCAAGAGATTTTTTTTTGTCATCTTACCTCGTAGTGTATTCACCGTTGGGTAAACGTTGAATTTCCTCATGTTTATCTAGCAGATCAATCAAATCTCTGAATCCTGCTTTGCGATATTCATCCAGAGAAATCATGTTTCCTTCCATTTCCCTGTAATTAAAAATAATTCAGTAGAGAGGAAGAGTTCATAGTCAATGATAGTTTGCATTTCTACTCAGATAATTTTAAACGGCAATTGGACATCAACGAGCATTACCGTTTCATACAAACTCATGCCCTGTTGTTACAGTTTTTATTTCACAGACGATTCAAATTTTGAAATGATTCGTCCGATAAAGATCGCTCGTCGGTTTCCAACACCTGTTCAAAGCATGGACTAACTTACTTGATTTCATTTTCCACACTTCTTGGAGTTCTGCTTCTTGCTGTTGCCAGATTTGAGAAAACCAGTAACTTGAGTTTCTTTTGCAGCTTGAGATCTACCTCCATGATCAAACTGGAAAAAACTTGTATTCATCGTAGAACTTAAATACGGCAAAAACTGAAAGATAATTATTGCATCTAAATTGAAACTGGAAACAATTCATAACTAGCCGTTATAACTATATGTTTTCATTCGAAATAATGAAAAGTTTGTTGCCAGAGAACTTGGAAAAGAGATTGAAATACGCGCGGTTCTTAGACGCCGGGCGGAAGAATCTGAAACTAATCACGCAAAAACAGAACGTTTGAAATTTTTGAAATGTTTTCTGCAAAATCGCGTGTCGGTGTGTGCACAATATGTGTCTCGACACGCGAATAATATTTTTTTCATATGTTGCTTCTGTAAAACTACAGTTTTTTGAAAATAATTTCAATCAAAGAGCTAGTCGAAGAAAACAATATGAAAGGAAAATGATTTTTGAGTTGAATAAAAATTTAAAAAAAAAACGTTATTTTTGCATGTAATGAACACTCCCAACGTAAAGTTTAAAAAAACTTAAATATAAAAGTTCTGGTAGACTAAATCATGAAATAGGTCAAAAGTTTTCGGCAAAATCTGGAAGGTTTTTCTGAAAGGATATTTTTTCTCGAAAAAGATGGCAAACGTCATGGTGATGGTCATTTCACACAAAAATAGAGTTTTACTCGAAGTTGTAACCCTTCTCAGAATGTTACCTTTTCAGACAATTCTTTTTTTTTCAACTATGGTACCCTTTTTTTGATGTGACCCTTTCACACAAGTTAATTATTACTCTTTTTCGAGAAAAAATCCCTTTCAGATTTTGCCGAGTTTTAGTAAATTTTTTCTCAACTTTTCTGCCAACAATACTTTCAAAAAGTTCTGGTTTTCACGAGAAAGTTACCTATCAAATTGAAGAACATGCTTCAGAAATACGTTTTAGATTTTGTTGTGCAGGAAGACTCATCAATTAAGTTTTTCATATAATGATTCAAAATCCGATTGGTATGCACTCCGTTGATAAAATCATAGCCCCAGAAACTAAAAAATATATTTTCCGTTAATGTTAAACTTAGGTTTTTTTTCAAAGTATATCATTTTATAGATCTTGAGACGTTGATCAAGAACGTTTGATTAATTTTTGCCAACCGCTTCTTTGAAACTCAGAATTCACTTCATGGAGATTTTCCACAATTTAAAAATAGCTCAGTATTCTAATCAGAACTAGCAACGTTATATTGGAAGGTTACCAATGTGACGAAGTTTAATGTTCCGAATTTTTTCCAATGAAATCTTCAATGAAAAATTTGGACTTGCGGAAATGAATGGACTTTTATAAAAACTTGTTAAAACCCATTAGACTTCAAATTTTCTTCAGTAGTTCAAAAATAAACGCATTGCAAAAAACTTAGGTTTCAAACATTTTGTGGGTCAAATTTTTTCGAACATATTTTTACTATTGTTACAATTTGTAACTTACAAGTGATTTTTTGTTGAAAATGAATGTTCCAGGGTTTCTTTTTATTCCGAAGAACCCAACAGTACACTTATTAAATTTTAAAAAAAAGAAGCAAAAATTGGTAGAGAAAATTGACATCATCTGAGAAAATGTCGGGGCTCAATTCTGAGCTTCAGAGAAGCGATTGCCAAAAATTGATCATGGATTCTTGTTCAACGAGTCAAGATGTATAAAATGATATAAAAACTCCATATTTCCCTGAAACCATTCCCTTGTAAGGATAAAATTCGAGCTACGAAAAATCGGTTCCGTTGATGATTGATGAAATCTGTTCCATTCTATAAATTGTCACTCGATTTTATAATATTGTTTTTTTTTTCAAATTTCCATTTCACAATGATACATTGATACATTTTATCGCTTTTCTCATGTTTCTTTGATCTTCAAAAATTGATGTTGATAAAAACCCAAAATTGTTTCTCAAGTGCTCTCTCGCTACCAAGAAGACAAATAATCAATACTACGATAATGTATGTTTCCCTAAACTCTCTTTTCTATCAACAAAAGGGTGTGGTTTGACTGATAATTTTGCAGTCAGTTTAAAAACTCTTTTTTTAGACCGACCTCTCTGTTAAAAATAGATTAGAGACGTAATTTGTCACGAATTCATATATAAATAATGGCTGAAGTTGCTGTAGCTATTATTCGGCTGAAATTGAGTGGCTTGTCAGAAAGGTAAAATTGATTTTAAAATTTAAAATATTCAAAACTAAAATTACAGAAGTCTTCCAACACCCCAAGACTTCGAAATTTGCATAAAAGAAGAGCCAAGCACCTCAAAACTACACTTTTCGGGAAAATCCCATGATTTCAATGTTACCAAACGGGTTACTGTAGGTGGTCATACTGTAGGAGCTGATGTTTATAAACTTCCAATTTTGTCTTTTGAACCATCGAATATGACTACGGTAGAAGATTTGATACATGATTATTTCAAAAGAACCGGGTAAGTAAACAAAGAAAATTATGTTGACAATAGTTTTTTTTTTGCTGTTCAGAAATCGTATACGAAGAGCAGTTCGAATTCCAATACATATCGATGAGCCATCTTGTTCAAATATGGCCCATATTCCTGGTCTTTCTCTAGCTTGTGTTCCTGTTTTCATCAAAGGTTTGTGATATTTTTTAAGAAATATATGAATGTGAAAGAGAGAATTCTCTTAACAAAAAACAGTAAATCCAAACTGATTCATCTGAAAAACGAATCTATAGAGTCTATCGAGAGAGGTTCGCGAACTCATGAATTCAACTTTTCCTTAAAATTTGAACACTAAAATATAGTTGGAATACCTCATAATTATAATGATATAATTTTTAAAATAATTCTCTATTCCTATATTCCTATGTATCTTTGAAATATTTTGATCTACAGTTGTCTGATTCTCTCACTTTCACTCACTATTTTATTTGAAAAATCTATTCTTGTGATAGTAGTCGGAATAGAAAGCTTTTAAAAAGTTATAGAAAGATGGTCAAGATGTTAAACTCGATATTTTTAAAAGTGTACAAAACATTGAATCCATGAGCCTTGTTTGTGACATAGTTGTTCACCTAACAATAATATTAATTTCATATTCAGAAACCGTCGAAGTTGCTAATTCTCGTTTCGAAAACTTTCAAAAACTCCTAAATTTATGTCAAAACCAGCCAGAAATGTTTGATGTTCATTCGAAAAACATGCTCCAAATACTTGAAAAATGGCTTCAAACCTCTCAATTGTCGGATCATCATTTTATTTCGAGTTTTTTCAAACGAGAAAATTGTCGAAATCGGATTCGTCAATGTGCTCACAATCCAGCTTATATTGAACAACAAGAACAATGTTTCAGGTTTGATTAAAAATAAAAAAGTAAGTTAACTGGAGATTTTCAGAAGCTTATCGCATAGTGTTCGAAGTACTTCAAGTTCAGATTTGGATGACCGAGTGCATATTGCGAATTTTGCGAAATTGGCAATGTTAAACTACAACAAATTCACCATTAGTACTATAAATCCGGCCTTCTGGCCCGATTCGGTGAGTGTTGTTGAAAAAACCAAAAATGTTTCTGCGTTCGGGGGGAATCGAACCCCCGTCGAATGCTTGGAAGGCATCCATGCTGACCATTACACCACGAACGCGCTGTTTAAACTTGTCTCTATTCTCATACAGGATGTTGTTTACTTTTTCTCTCGTATCTCTTTTCCCATACATACATATTTTCTGTCGTTTTCCAAAAACATATGTTTTTTCCAGGCATGTTCTTACTTCTATCCTGGAATGAAAATGCAATGTCGAACAATTCGAGCAACGAGTAGCACTTCACAAGATCTTCGTGCTCGTCTTTTTCCAATCCATAAAGCAGCTGAAAGTGGAAACTCGAAAGAAATCAAGAATTTGTTGAACTCCGGAGTTGATAGTAATCAAAAAGACGATGATGGATGGACTCCTCTTCATTATGCATCATTTTATGGACATTTAGAAGTAGTCACATTACTTCTCAATTCACCTCAAATGACATCGGTTAGTTTTTCCTTTCACAAGAGAAGGTTGATTATATTTTTCAGATAAATGCACAAAATCGCGGTGGTGCTACAGCCCTTCATTATGCAGTTATCAATGGAAATGAATATTTAGTAGAAATTCTCACATCTCATGCAAGTATCGATGTTGTAAGTTTCATTTTCTCAATAAAAATTTTCTAGAAGTTCGATTTCAGAACATCCAAAACTCCGAAGGACTTCGTCCAATTGATTATTGCACAAACTCTCCAAAAATAAGACAGATTTTAGAATTGCAAATTTTCAAGACTAAAATTAACGTGAGCTTACTCATCTTTAGAATACAGTTACAATTTTTCAATCTCCAGGTTGACACGGTCATTGGTCCATTTAGTATAAAAGCTCGAAAACCAGATGAGGCTACTGTAGCTGAAGTATTGGATAGATTAGGAGAAGAAACACAATTGACAACTGATCAGATGAATTGTTTCGCAATTTTTATATATTCACAATCGATGTGTAAGAGTTTTCAATATTAGAGTATATAGGACAAAATGACGATTTCCAGCTCTTCAACTTCGGCCAGATTCGTTGATTGAGGAAAAATTGAAAATGGATAAATGGAACTCAATGATTCGAAAACTGATATCTCCAGATGTTCAAGCAGAAACACCACGACTGAAATTGAAAAGAAATGCATATGCAACATCACGAATGGAAATGATTACGGTGAGTGTTATACAGTAGTTACTATGAATCTAACACGATTTCAGATAGATAGTTATTTATTAGTTAAATAATGCACCGTACAGCAAAATACACCGTATAATATTATAAAATAGATGATGATTAATTGATATAAAACTGAAAGTTAGAGGTATTTGAAAAGGAAGACGAAGATGATTGAGCAGATGAAATTGATTGCTGTATGAGTGTTACTTTCACAGTAACCATTTGGGCATTCCGCACTGCAAACCTGAAAATAAAAAAAATGATGATTAAGCATAGAGTTTGAAATGCATAGGTGGACAACTTGGAAAATGTTTCTCACAATGAAAAAAAAGAGGATTATTTCTATGAGACTTATGCCATTTAATAAGTTCTTGGACACTGATCAACATAGTTTTTTTTTAAATAACGTAAAGCTTAATTTAAGGCCTTATCTAAAAAAAACTTTTAGATGTTACTTTCTTCTCTATATTTGGTTACGTTCTAGTCCTCGAAATCACAGTATTTCTTGTTTTCTCACTACAAATTTGCAAAGGGATTTTGATTATCGTCCAAACGTCTATAATAGGACATAGATACATAGTTGTCGTCAAAAATCTCTCATCTCTCACTTTCTTTCTTGAGTCTTTTACTTACCTCAACGAATGAATGGATAGTTTCTTGACGATGATTTTCTTTTGGTTGACTGTCTTTTGTAATGAGATGACGACGATGCTAAAAAAATCAATTTCAATGAACCTACTTTCTTTTTTTTTTATTTAAAAATACCTTTTTGGTCAATTTCGAGTTATACAATGTACATCCTTTCACATCACTTTCCACTCCGCAATGCCGTTTTGTCACAATACGGTCTATAATAATAATAATAATAATAATAATAATAACAACAATAACAACAACAACAAATGTATTGTTTTTGTTAGAAAGGAAGATCTAATTATTTTTGTTTCGGGATTTGTTTCTTTTGCGGCAAAAAAAATAATTAGAATAATACTCAGTTTCTTTTATGGTGAGAGATAATTGAGTTGAACAACTTACTCGAACTTCCGCCAGTTTTATACCAGTCAACAATGCAAACAGTATGAGATGCATTTGAGCATTTTGTTGGCTCGATGAGGCCATGATTGCAAGCATCACTTCGTCTGAAAAATTAAACTAATAAGGTTTCAAATTAGACCGTAGGTGTAGGCCAAAAACGGGCTCAAAGAGTCCTGTTTGTTTACAAAGGTCACTCTTATCCTTATTTGAAGAAATTTTTTAGCTGTTGCAAAATGTTGTCAGTTCCACGTGATAAACAAACCAAAAACTCACTGTTGTTGTTCTTCTTTCGAATAAATATTTTCTCCATTTCCACATTGCATACAAAAAAGAGCACATGAGCCATAACCGATGAAAGCGATCAGCATGAAAAGGAAAACCTGATTCATTTCTGAAATTATTCATAATTTTCACGGAACAGACAAAAAAGAGAAAGAAAAAGTTGGAATGCAAATGACAGAATGAGAAAAAGAAAAATATAGACATACAATATAATGAGGATTGAAAATGAAAATGACAGTCGAATTTATCAGTGTCTGTTGCAATGAAAATGTGACTATGATTTCACAAATTGAATTTTTGTTGAGACATATGTAGATATGAATTTTATTAATACATAAAAACAGAATTACAATAACCTACTTAACGATTATCCAATACAATCTGTTATTATTTATAATTATCCAATACAGTTCAAAATTGTGGCTATCGGGGTACTGTACTTTCAAAGAATGTTTTTATTTTGAAACAGCTATCACCAAATATTTTTTTAACAGGTTACGGATATTGTATTGTTGAATTTCAGCGTCAAATAATTCTGAAACCAGGCTTTTTAATAGGTATACAAAAAAAAGAATACATTTTCAGAAAGTCGACCACAATAGTTTTGGCCATTCAACCCTTTTGGATGAAGCTATAAATGCATATTTGGATGGTGTTTTGATCGGTAATTCAAAAGATGAAATGGCGAAAATGGCGGCAATTGTGGCAAGAAAAATGCACGGACGCGACTATAAACCGAGGTATTAAACACACATCAAATGAGAGAATAGTAAGAGGGTGGGAAGGAAAAGAAAACATTTTATGATCAACAAAATTGAATATAATGTGTTGAAATTCATATTACATATAATTGTGGCTCGGATTCATCATTATACTATCGAGAAAAGAAGATACTGAAGTTTTGAATACCATAAATAGAACCAACTGTAGGTGGTACCATAGCTACAGTATCCTTTTCTTTATTTGGCACCTGATGGACACCTGCATCCACCCATTTTTCTTCTTTTTTCTCGATGTCCTTCCAAAAAAAAAAAAGAAAGAATTGAAAAATGAAATTGGGCCACTCCAAAAAAAGATCCTTCCATGATTAAAAAATGTTTGAAACAAATGAAAATAAATAAATAAATGAAACCCGCCTGAGGCGACGAAAAATGGGCGGAACAAAACAGACGAAAAAGCACTTAATTTGAAATTATAAGTAACAGGAAAGAGAGTTGAAAAGGCGTGGGAACCCAAAATTTTCGAAAGATAAAAGACTTCTTTTTCTTTGTTTTGAAGAGTATTATAACTATTTTGAGAGGGTTCCATCTTTGAGGTATACATAGGTCAGAATGGGTAATCGGTATTGATCATTTCAAATTTTCTCGATTGGAGAGGTATTTTCGGGATTTTTTGATTTGAAAACAGAAACTCCAGGACTTGAGCTTTGTTTAAAACAACTTCCTACATGTTCTGAAAAAAACGGTTTCAAGATTTTAACCCGTTTTTTGAAATATCGAAAAGCCCTCGGTCAAACCCCAAGGTTTTTATCATCGAAAAGTCTATAATTCGCAAAAATTTCACTTGACGTTTCGAATAACTCCACGTGGAAAAGTTCCAATTTCCGAAAATTCGATGTTCATTTTTCGATTTCCAGACTTTCCGATGAAAAAATGGCAGAATCGTTGCTATATCGGGTTGCTTTTTCGTTAAAAAAAACCTAACCAAACCTATACATCACCTTCAAATTCTTTAGAATTGGTTCAGAATGAGATTTGGGTGGTTTACGACTTAGAAATTTTGACAAGTGAAAATTGCGAGTTTAAAAAAATATAGTGAATGTCTCTTCTCAGGTTCAAAAAACGGTAAACCTTGTATAAATTTTATATATTTTTTAATCTTTTCAAAAAACAAGGGTGGTTTGCGAATTCATTGATTGATTATTGAACTTTTTCTCAAAATTATTACACTTATAGAGTTCGATTTTGGGCTCATAAGAAAGTATAAAACGCCAAACTGGACTTCAGAAAGACTTCTAAAAGGCAGATATCTTATTTTGAGAGCCCTCTACTGGTGGTGAATGTCTGAAAAAAAGCATAACTTCTTCGAAAGAAATACATTTTATTTTCTGAAACAGATAAAACTCTGGACACGCTTTTTTTACACTGTCCACGTGAAATGTAACTCGAAGTTTCAGTTCCTGCGTTCCATATGAAAGGTTCAAAATTCAGAAATCAGGAGAACCGAAAAAAAACTGAGACAACGTTTTCATCTAGCCATTTCAATAATCCTCTCTTCATTAATTAATTCATGTTTTTTTCAGGCTATAAAAATAACAAAAAAATAGAGAAAGTGTACAAAATAATAACACGATGAAAAAAAGACATACACGCACGCACACCCTTTTCACATAGTAAAAAGTTAAGTTAATTAAAGTGGTCATAATAAATTTCAGTTGGAAAAAGGAGGAAAAAGGACCATGTACTCATTCACTCACGCTCTTTCTTCTTCTTTTGGCAAGGAATTTTTGAAAAGAATTTATAATTTTTAGGTGGACCAGAAAAACGAGAAAATAAAAGGCATGAAAAGAAGGGAAATGCATCTAAATAAGTGGACACCACGAAAAAAAGGGGCGGGGCTTATTATGTGTGGAACATTAAAGAACTGTGAGGGGGTGGTAAGATGAGGGAGACAGTTACTGTGCTTTTGTTTCAGAATTTTGGAACTCACAAAATTTTCTGGATTAAAGAGAAATCTTAGACTTGGGTCATAGTAAAATTATTTTCAAAAAAAGCCGTAAAACGGTTGAACGGGAACAGTTCTAAGGGTTTGAGAACAATAAAAATCAGGATAAGCTTTGGACTGAAACCTCTAAAAACCAGAAATACAACTCATTCGGCGTAGACAATAGGAATTTCACTAACTCGCATTCAGTCCAAAGAAAAAAAAGTTTAACTTCATCAATTTTCACAAGAAGATTTTCTGAATATCTGATAAATTTGGAGACATAGATGAAACTCCCATATTCATCTTTACAAAGCTTAGTTTTCATCATCATGAAATCTTTTTTATTCGCCTGAAAATTTTGGGGAAAATTCCAAATGGATGAAAGTTGTTTTTCAATATTCCTATCATATTGAGATTTTTTAAATCACGAGGGTTTGATTCTTTCATTTCTACTCGTCCGATAAATCAAAAATATCATCTAAACCTTCAGAATATACACATTTTTTCATTAAAATTTCGGGAAAATTAAAAATAATACATCATGCTGAAGAGGAGGTCAAACTTTTAAGGTAAAAATTTTGAGAAAAAGTTGAGTCTATGGGTTCGAAAATCTTTCTGTGAGGTATGTGCTCAATATGAATGAACCTTGATAACATTGATCAAATTTTGAATAGTATGACACTCCTAATAACTTCAGAAAACAGTTTCCAAAACATTATTGGTTATCTATTCAACAAATTTTCAAAAAATTGAAGTTGGAACTAATTTTTGGTCAAATTTCGGTCTTGATACTCTAACAGCCCAACCACTTTATTTTGCTAAAATGACCACAATAATAAACACTAGTTCATTTTCAAAGGTGGTTCATAAATCTCTTTCATTTTCCCACCTTTTCTTCCTCTTTTTCTCATAGTGGTCCTTTCGAAATTTGGCGCATTTATTTCGAATCCAAAGTGATTCCTAATTGAGGTGTTGTGTATCACCAAGGTGCACCAACTGCACCCTATAATTATATATATTTCGCCAAAACAATTTCGATTTAGGGACTTCCTCAAGGTTTTCTTTTTCTTTGCACTTCTAAATGAATATCTTCTGGCGCCACAATGGTTTCTATGGGAAAATCCTCCTTTTCTCTTCTGTTTTTAGTTAGATTCTGAAGGGGTCATTAGAATAAGGGATAATGCGGGAAAAAGCGAACGAAGGATGAAATATGAGAGCCCAGAATGGACCAAAAAAGACAGGTGTCACAAATAATTGCTATCTCTATTTTTTAGGGATTACAGTTGGCTTTTTTTTTTTTTTCATTTTCTCATTTTTCTCTCAGTTGACCCTAAAAAAAGGAAAAAAGACAAAAAAACGATTAAAGTACACCCCAAAAATGCGTTTGAAAAATTGCTACAAACTATTTTTAATGAGGTTTTCTTTTTTCGCCAAAAAAAAGAGTAGCAGTTATTTTTTAGAGAGGAGAGAAGGACGAATAAGCATAGATGGACCACTCAAGGTGTTGGATAATCCTATAAGTAAATATTGACAAATAATCTAGAAAGTAGCTAAATGGTTGAATTGGAATTAGAAAAGAACACCTTTTATATGATTGGAGAAGAAAAAGGGAAAATAGTGAAAAAGGAGTTATCAAAGAGTAGAGGGTGGGTGCACTAGACGAATTTATTGGAATATGGAATATCCTCTTCAATATAATGAAACCGTCGATTGATATTACAGAGAAATCTTCGAATATAAATTTCACGCGGTCACAAAGTTTGAAACTATCCCTAGATCCTTCGGTGAAAAATTCTTCCAATTGTTCAAAATTTAAAAAAATGCATGTTGCCTACTCGTCCCAACACTTTCCAAAACATTTTGAAAGAAAAATCTCAACATTTTGAAGATTTGATTACAGAGAATTGGAATTCTTATCTCCCTAACACGTTTTTTCTCAAAGGTGAAACATCACACTATTTTTTGACTTGGATTGTCCTGCGAAAATCGGAAAATTCTGACAAAAGAATTCAATGTTCCGATAAAATTTCATCAAATGTTGAAAAAGACCTGATTTTTTAAAAACTTGCTCACTATGATGTAAAAACCAAAAATTTAATTTTTGAAATGAGAAAATTCCAAAAACAATACCAGCTCTAGTTTATGACGTACTAAGATAGTCTTTTTGTAATAATGTAAATTTTGACTGAGGGGCGTATCCAAAAAAAATTTATAGTCACCGATGTTGCTCAAATTTTTTTTGGTGAAAGTACTATTTATGGCCATGGTGAGCAACCACTTTATTTGCCAAAAAAACGTTCCCCCGTTTTGGTGCGCGCGGGTGAATTGCACCATGCTAAAAATTCAAATGACCATAACTTTGCTCTCCTTGAATATTTTTTAATTCCAAAAAACCATTTTGACGAGCATCATGAGGACCACATTTTTTCTGTTAGGACCAAAATTGGATCTCTTCTCCTTAGTGAAACGTATTTTCGAAAACCCCAAAAACCTAATTTTCAACCCTTAGGAAAAGTTTCCGCGGCTTCTAACCTGTTTCAAACAATTCTACAAACATTTTTACATTTTTTAAGATAGTTTCAGAAAAAATCGCCGGGTACTATCTTTTCGAGTTTTGAGCTTGAAAAAAACATCTATTTTTGCACTACACCGGTGTTGTAGTAACTTTCTGAGTTTAATAATGTTGTTCATCGGAAAGAGCGTGCAAAGTTACCTATGTACCCATATTTTCATTAATTAATATGCAAAATGTGAAAAAAACGGTTAAGATGAAAAAAGAAAAAATTTCCTCATTTTCAAGAACACACAAACACACAATCATACGGTTGTGTGTTTGTGTATTTATGTGTGTGAGTACACGCGAAAATGGAAAAGAACAACGATATAGAGTGTTATATGACTATGAAGTTGAATGTTTTTTCAAGCTCAAAACTCGAAAAGATAGTACCCGGCGATTTTTTTTGAAACTATTTTAAAGTATGTAAAAATGTCCAAATAATTGTTTAAAACAGGTTAGAAGCCGCGCAAACTTGTCCTAAGGGTTGGAAATTAAGTTTTTCGAGTTTCTGGAGAGCCGTTTTTTACTAAGGAGAAGAGATCGAATCGCACCACAAACACAAAATGTTTTTTTCTGGCAAATAAAGTGGTTGCTAACAATGGTCACATATGGTACTTTCATCAAAAAAAATTTCAGCCCGATCGGTGACTATCAATTTTTCTTTGGATGGGGCCTTTTTCATTCTTACAAAAAGACTCTCCTAAATATTTGACAAAACATTTTTTACGTGAACTTTTCGCAGACTAGCAAAAAATAGCTCGAAGAACATGGGTGAATGAAATGGAACCTCTTCCATCTGTTTTTTTTTTGCACAAAAAAATGAGGAATACAATTTTCAATTTCTATCCGAAAATAACAAGAAAACGAAAAAAAGAAGAAGAAGATGTTGAACCGAAGACGAAATTGGAAAAAATAGGAGTAGAGACATATTACTGAACAACAAAATGACACATGTTTTCATATAGTTAGTAATTCATTCTTTGAGTATTAACTAGAAATGAAGAAAATTGTATAGGTTGAAACTGGTCTGGTTAACAGAAACAAAAAAAGGTTGAAATTGAATTAGACATACCCAAAAACTAAAAAAAAAAGAACAATTTTGGTGAAAAATGGGCGTTTTCCTATTTTCGGAAAGCGATTTTTTGTGGTATCAAATTGCAGTTCGAATTTGACACTTTTCGAAATTGGAAAAATGAAACTTTTGGGAACCACTTGAAATACTTTACGAAATAAGATTGATAGATTTGAAATAATAAAAAAAATGAGGTGAATAATTCAGAACTCATCAATCAAATCATATTCTATTGTCTTTTTTTTATTGGCTAGTTATGATGGGGAAGGAAGAGGTGGACCATATTTCCATAATAATTATGCAAATCTGAGCGGCACCTGCAAAAATATGAGAAAAAGGAGAAGAAGAAGAGGAATAACCCAAGTATTGTTGACATATTTAGGAAAAAAAACAAGAGAAGAAAAAGAAATAGATGAACAATATTGTAACTTTTATCACTTTTTGGCAGTTAAAAAAATTTACACATTTTTCGAGAAAAACGTCAAAATGAAATATGTGTATGAGCCCCTTGTTCTTCTTTTTTTCTTGGTTTTTTTTGTTGAAAACGGAAATTTGGGAAGGAAATGGGTAATAGGAACAATTGGAAAAATGGAGTCAAAGAAGATTTATACGCAAAATTTGTGGATTTTTTGAGAAGAGGTCAGCGAGATGTTATATAGCAATATCGGTGAAAGGATGAGGTCAAAATTTGTTTCATTTCCAAAATTGAAAAAATGAACATTTGTATCAAAATTATCCCGAATACCAGGGTTGGGCGCTCAAGGTGGCCCATGACCAAAACAGTCAAGTTTGTCAATATATTCAAAAATTGAAAGTCAAGCTGACTCCCGGTAAGAATCCCTATAATTGACCGAGTCAGAAATCCTAACATTCCCATTTGATCGATTTTGAAAAAAATTCTGGAAGTTCTCGTTATAACAGATTCAACTTGTCACTATCATACTTTTTACAGACGCTGATATAACTTTGTGAATTTCAACAAAATGATATTCAAACATTGTCTTGTTAGAGTTCTAGTAACCTCTTGTATTGTGTCCAAAATTAAAACACCAAACGGTTTCTGTAAGTGATGTTTTCAGGGAAAACTGGAATACATGTTATAATTTTAAGCTCGAGATTCAGCTCTGCAAAAATTAGAAACGAAATGTCAATAAAACTTTTGTTGAAAGTGAGATCAAAGCACTCGACAAGTTGTTTTCAAATATGAATCTCCTCATTGTAAATAAATCTCCAAAGATTTTTTACTGAAAAGTGTGATATTCGAGAAAAATAGTTAAAAGTTCGAAATTTGGAGATATTGCATCAGAAAAAATTTTCAAATTTCGATTCTCAAACTTTTATCTCTAATACTACACTATTTGGTAAAAGTATTCGAACTATATAAAATTTGCTCTTTTTCATTTAAGAGCAACTTATCAAATACCATTGACCTCTTTAAAAAGTTAAAATTGCTCAAAAACCATTCAAAACTTCATATTCATCAAACTACAGTATACCTTTTACCTAATTCAAAAATAAGCTATTTCCGCCCATTCTCATCCTCCATTAAAAATTCCCGAATTCCTTAAAATCTGAAACTTTTGAAATTGGCATAAGTGCTTTGTTTGGTGGAATTAAATGGGAGAATATTTTAAGAAAAAATAGAAACAAAGTAAAAAGAAGTAGTAGTAGGAAGAGAAAAAGAAGTGCTTAGAGCATATTTCCCAGGCGAATATCAAATGAAGCGTGAAAACAAAATGTGGTGGCTCGTGGTGTGCACCAACGAGAAAAACCAACCACCCAAAATAGTTATTATTGCTTTTGCGGCTGCTATGGAATTCCAAAAAAAACTTGGACAAAAAAAGACAATATTATATTTGGTTGCGCTTTTATTACGTTTTTATGGGATTATCCTTACTTTTTTCTGGAGAACAATATAATTGTTTGGAGGGTTTTCAACATTGATCAGGAAAAAGAAAAAGTGGTTAGAATAATACAAAAAAGGGGAAAAGCTCGAGAAAAGGTTGAACTTCTGGCAAGTTGTTCTGCCATAAATCGGCAGAAAAACTGATTCAATAGAGTACGACTTTTAGAAAAAGTATCTAAAGATGGGATCACCTAGTTTTCCTTGATTCTGAATTTTTTTCAAAAATTGAACGCTATTTGCGATGTTAGAAACAGTTTAAAAAAGTGGGTAGATCAAAAATTGAAAACGCTAGGTCCAAATTTTTGGGACAGAAAACCATCCAAATTTTTTTCTGGGTACATTATTTTTTAGGAACCTGATTTTTTTATAGAAAGAGAGGAATTTATCTTTGGTGTGATTTTATCAGTATTCTTTTCATATCAAAACCAACAATTCTTCTTGAGCCGAAATAATATGACATTGCCAATAGAGCACGTGTTAGCGATTTAATTCTGGTTAATACATGATGAACTACTCTGCACAGATCTGTGAACGACAATTCCAATATTAGAAAAAAACCCAAACCATTCTAATACCGTTATAAATAAATAGAGCAATTATTATCAATCAGATTTTTAAAAAATTTTAGACAATAGAAACATCAATGAAAATGACTTGACCTGTGGAAGTGTAACTAATTCCCATTCCTTTCTGACTAATATTTCAAATATTCATAAAATCTAACTTGTCAATCTATTCAACAACACAAAAAAAAAGAAATACGAGAAAAAAAACTAATCGAAAAAGGGGAAACATACGGGAAAAAAAGCAACAAAAAAGTATATTTCATGTTGAGAGCATCACTCACACAACATATTTTGAGCCATCTAAACTCCGCCCATATTCCGTTTTTTGTTACTTGTTCCGTCGACGAAAACATTTTTCTACTGACAATGGGATTATCCTCGTAAAGTCCGAAAATGTGAATATGGATTAGCGAGATAGGTGGCAAAAAAAGAAAGAAAAATATAGGAAAAACAGAAAATTTGTGGCTTCGAATACAAAAAGTGTTGTTTTCAAGAACTTCTTTTTTTCAGTTCAAAGAATTTGGCAAATATCTTCCCTCAATATATGTTGGATAATCATGATAGAACAAAATTGGCAGAACGGTTGAAAATTGCGATGAAGAAAAATGAGGTAATATTGAAAACATTCAATCGACTTTTGATGTCACAACGAAAAGTTTATGGAAAAAATTAAAACTACAATTATTGCGTGTTACCGATTAAAATTTGGACAATATATAAAATAGATAGTTCGGTATTTTCAGACGAGGAATGATGCTCAAATTGAAGATGACTTTCTGTCGACAGCAAGAGGACTAGTTACTTATGGTGCTTCGTTTTTTGAAGTTGATGTGTTTACAACAAAAAAGGTGAGAACTTCTATTCGGTCGAGTTTCACCAAGGAAGGGATTTCTGGCGGGACCTTAATATTGTCCTCAGGTTGGACTACGATGACCCATTAGCCAATTTTGGTCTGGTTATATTGGCTCTTTCTCTTTTTTGTTTTGAGCCAATTTGAGGTCAGGTTGACGATTTGTCCAACAAGTCCGAATAAGGCAAAGCAAACATTTTGAAAGAAAATTTCGAAATAGCAAGGTTTCAGATGTTACTTTTTGCTCTATATGATAATAATTCCTAATCAAACTGATATTGATCAATTTGGGCTTCTTCAAAATTCTCAACGATATTCAGAAAACATTTCATGAAATATTTTTATTTTTAGAACTTTTGAATCAAAATTGAGTTCCAAAGTTTGCTCTGAAAATCTTTATTTTCTCTTTCAATTCAAAATTTCACATTAGAAGCAAGGTCTTTATTACGGGGAGAAAATATTTGCAATCCATTTTTTTTTTTGATTCATTGTGAAGTTTTTGAAGTCTGAGAAATTATGGAAAGTTTTTGTATAACTCTGAAAATTGAAATTTTCCAAGTGAGCTTTCATTTGGAAATTGTTCAAAATGTAAAACTACCCAACGCCTTGTAAAGTGGATAACTATGAACTTAGAGATTTAACCAAAACTCAAAAATTTCAAAAACATTGCCTTGTAAATTAAGAGCCCGCCCTAAAAAAAACCCTGGACCTCAACAAACATTTTTTTTTTAAATTTAAACTATAATTTTCGATTCTTCTTTGAAACTGACAAATTCGGCGTTTTTCAAGAAAACTTATGCATCAAGATTTTAACATTTCAGAATATTTTTAACTGGTGTTTGAATTACAGAAATGATAAATTCTATAAATTATGAAAACTTGGGTTTTCGAGAAACGACATGTTTGCCAATATATTCTTTCTCTCATCACCAAAAATAAAAATAAAAACAAAAATAGGAAAATGCAAAGAGGCAAAAAATGAGAATTGAGTGGACATAATCTATATGGTCACTCACTTCGAGTACTTTTTTTCGAAAAAAAAGAAATGTTTTTACAAATAATAGGAAAAAGGGAAATATGTCAAATAGAGTAGGCCCACCACCTGTTTAATTGACAACTTGAACTGGATGAGCATGTTGCATAAATAAATATAAGAAAACAAAAAATAATAGACGAAGAGGGTCAAGTAAATAATTATGGCAAATTAATTTTTGAGCAGCTCTGATTTTCTGAGAAAATGTTTGAAATTCATGTTTCGAACATATTTGTGAGGGTTTTCACTTGTTTTTTTTTGCAGAACTTTGGAAATGGTCAAGCACTTGTTGGTGTCAATGATCATGGTCTTCATATAATACTCAAAAAACAATGGAATGTCAAAAATCTACGCTTTGAAGAGTTTATTGCACATTATAGAGATTCGAAAACTATCGAGGTACAATATCTTTTTTAATTCTTTCATTTTTTTTTTTTTTGCAATTTTTCAGATCGACGCTCAACGAGTGCGTGATTTACACTTCATCTTGGTTTCCACACAAATGAAGTTTCTAAAAGGAATTCTACAAAAGTTTCAATCTGGCTGAAAATAAAAATGTTAAAAAACCCATCAGTGTAACTATGACATTAAGCGATCACTGCTGCCAGCTCACGCTAAAGGTTGTATCATCACTTGGAATTTTCATAAACAACGGACGAGGAGGGGAATCGAACAAGCGATATGTTGCACAACGCGCTCGCCTCGTACCCACTGCGCCATGAAAACGTCAGTGAGAGGAGAGAGAAATGCCATCAAATAACTGAGTAGGGGGAAGAGATAGCGAGAGTGTTTGTGGTTGTTTGAGAAGGAGAGTATTTGTGGGCACTTTGCTGGTTTTGCCATTTAATTTGAGGTTCTAGTTAAATTTTTTATTGAAATAAAAAAGTTGATGTGGAAAAAAGCTTACAAGCAACGGAGAATAAAAATGCTTAATATGAGAAGGTAACTCAAAAATTGTTAGTTTTCATTTTGAGACTTTTAAGCAAATGAAAAAGAACCTTCCCAGGTGCAAAAAACTTAAGTATACTGAATCGTCAATCATATGAGTTCAGGTTACAGTCACTATGTTGAATCGATTGAGTTTTGGCCATTTTTTTCGGCTGACTTTTGGGTCTCCCCGTATTGCGGCTAAAATTCTGCAATGTGTATCAAAAATATCAAAAAAACTTGAACTTATAACTTTGTTTTTGCTTGAAAAAATACTTCATTTACATTTAAGAATTAGGCTTTTTGTGGAGTTCTTCCTTTGAAATGATCCATCGAAGTTGTAAATCCAAAGTGTTCTCCATACAAATTCGTAACTTCTGCAGGTGTGACTGTAGCTAACGCCATCATCAGATAAGTGAACTTCGGAACCGCCAAAAATGCTCGATTTGTCAGAACTGCTTCCATAATACATTCAACAACATACTCCGGTTCAAGAAGTGGAAGAAGATTTGGCCGTTTCATTTCTACTCCATCGAACATTCCTGTCTTGATATACATTGGACAGACAACGGTGGTTTGGATATCTTTTTTCAAAGAATAGATTTCGGCAGAAAGTGAATCATTGAAACCAACAGCGCCGTGTTTCGAAGCACAATAGTCGACCAATCCAGCTGTTCCGAATTTTCCAGCCATTGAAGCGATTGTGACTATGTGGCCTTGATTCTTTTCAAGCATAGCTGGCAGAAAGTTTTTAGTGGTCTGAAAAAGTGTTCAATTTAGGTGCAAGTAATGGTGTTCTAGCAAAGCGCTGTTGGATATTCAATTAGCTCAAAAGTCCCACAAGAATTTTCAGAGCATCTTCTTAAAAACTTACATAGAAAAGTGCGTTAGTGTTGACAGCCATTGTCTTTTCCATCAATTCATCTGGACAATCGAACAATTTCTTTCCTGTTACGATTCCTGCATTATTTATGAGAATATCAACATCTCCAACTTCTTCTTTCACCAGTTTTGCAGTTTTGTTGATTTGCTTGTAATCACTTAGATCGACAGTATAGGCTTTGACCTGAAATTTATAACAAATTGAGCGTCAGAAGTTTGAAATTCTAGTTAAAACTATGTGTTTTGTTTCTATTTTTGCCTTCGTTTCTCGAAATGTATAAGCGTTCATTTTTCTTTCATAGACTTCACTACACAAACAGTTTATAAGGTACTGTAGAAAAGGCGCACACAACGTTTTATTATGTTGGTCTCACCGCCGTTATTTTTCAATAAGAACAACACTACGAAGTTCCGCCACCCAATTGTTTAGTGTTTTAGGATTTATTGAATTTTTTTTCGAAAAATATCTGTAAAACTCAAATTTTCAGCATAATTCTGTGTATATAGTACTCGATGTCAACTACCAAAACAAAGGCAATTAATATGTGAGTTTTTTCATAACTTCATGACTCAAAAAATAAGAAGTTTTAGACCGCACGAAGAACCAAGTGGAGATGAATTTGGAAGTTCGCCATTCTTCATTGGAGAGGGTATGATAGAGCAACGACAACAGAAAAATTTTGTTAAGCCGAAGGTGAGATTTCTGTTATCAAAAAATATTAAGTGTTTAGTTGTTCAACAAAATGTATTTCCTCACGTAACCGATAAACCTGTGGTCGATATTTGTTTTGAAGAACAACGCTAGTTATTTTGCAATTATTGCCCACTCGCAAAGTAACGGCTAAAAGTACTAACTTATGAAATGAATAATAATCAGCAATATATACACTCGACGCCCAGACAAATGGGTTTTCGTCAATCACATCCAAGTCTTCTCGATTGGCAACCGCTGGCCAATAATTATGGAGACTATAATACCGGTGAAAATAGTGCATTTATGTCAAACTTTTATCAAAATTATAATCCTAATGGATATGGTGTTGACAATTTGTACAATTATAACAATGTTTTGCAGGTACAATGACAGCTTTCTAATTTATATTTGAGACCTCAGAACTAACTGTTTATGTATAAATGTTACTTTTTGACAGCATGGCTTCAACAATCTAACAACTCAAAACTTTAATGCAACTCGCACTAGCTTACCGAAACTAACGTCTGTGTCAAACTTGGATCAATCTAATACGGTTAGTGCTCGTTCCGTTAAATGTATTTATTTGTTTTATGTCGTGTGTTTAGTGTCGTTTACGTCAATGGGTTTCATCGTCTTCGTCTATTAACCAAAATAACAGTGCACCCAATTTATCATCATTCACTGAGCGAGAAAAGAGAAATCGAACAATCAGCATGTCTTCATCAACGACTTCCGGAAGAGAACAGAAGGTTTCATTGAAAAAGGTCCCAATTACTTTTATGTGATGACTGAAGGATTTTTTTTTTCAAAAAAAGTTTGCCTTTTAGAACCCTTGATTTTCAGACGAAAATTTGTGAGCATTGGCGACGATCTGGTCAGTGTTCGTATGGAGAATCGTGTTGGTATGCTCATGGCGAGTTCGATTTGAGAAAAAGTGTGAGTTTGTGCAAGAAAACGATGGAATACTATTAAAAAATTACAGTTTGGTTCAAGTTCGAAAACCGATGTACGAAAGAAAGAAGATGATAAAAAAAGTGAAATTGGAAAATCGAAAAGAGCGTCGACAAATGTCAAAGGATTGACTGTAAACATTCCTATGAGTATAACCACTATGGATAGTTCGAGTAGCAGTTCTACTATGCCTTTGTCCCCAGCACAAGAGAGATGGATCTCGATGTCTTTAGGTAACTTAGTTTTCATGACATTTTCCTACAAAAACTTTTTTTGGTTTTTAGGATCTAACGGCGAGAAAACTGCGACTAGTAGTGCTTCTTCAATCTCGAATCACCAGGATACGTTGACTTCGACTTCTACCGTAATTCTTGAAAATTCGGAAGAACCTGAAAAGCCTGAGGAAAGTCCGGTCATCGAAGTTGTAAAACAACCGAAAACGAACATGTATCATGAATATCCGAACTACCAACATCATGCTTCGTACAATCATTCAATGTTCACAAATCGATCATATGGAAGAGGACCTCATCATCGACAGAGTGTTATAAATCATTTCAATGGTGTACCTCAACAACCAAAAATGACTCGTTCCAACGCTTCGTTCTCCTTCATGGAAGGTGGTTACCCGGCAAGAAATGGTCAAGTACCACCTGCCAACATGCGCTATCCTCCTCCGCCAATTCCACCACCACAACATCCAACAGCTCAGCCACACATTCAGAATCAAATGTACAGTTCCTTAGTTGATGAGATTTATCGACGTCAAAAACATATTGAATCTGGTGGAAAACTTGATACAATGAATGTTCCACCACCGCCAGTATGCCCAACATCGATCCCGCCTCCGAATGGATTCTACGCAAATTCTGGATATGAACAACATAGGAAAAATGAGGCATTGTTCAGACAAATGTATTCGAATATGTTGTGCCAACAACAACAGCAGCAACAACAACAACGACACGAAGAACTTGGCGCCGGATTTCAACAACATTCGAGACGAGATTTTGTTACGGTAAAACTTATCATATTTGATTATAGGTAAACTTGGTTTCATTTTCAGCAAAATGATCGTATGATGAATCGTTCTTATCCGTACCAACAACCAAATCATTTGCAACAAGCATATCAGCAACGAATGAGTCATCCTGATTGTCCATGTTCTCACAGTCGTCCAAAATCTGCAGTTCCTCTCCCACCACCACCACAAGTATTCCCAAGCTTCTCCAATTTATTTCCTTCGGCTCAAAATATAACAAGACAAGAGACTCCGGTTCAATCTCCGCCAAAAATAAACGAGTCGCTCTTGCCAAATGATGATACATTCTCAATATGGTTCGATAATACGAAACCAAAAAATGGAACATCACCAATGGAAAGCGATTCAAACGCAAGTCTTTTGAGTAAAATGGAAATGTTGAGAGCTGAAAGTGTTCCAATCGGAGAAGCTGAAATTGTGGCAGCTAGTTCAATGGAAGGTTTGTGAAATGATTCGTTAATTTATATCAAATTTTGATTTCTCAGATAAATGTCATTATGAAGAAGCTGTCAGCCCAGGAGGAGTTCTTTCTTTGTACGACTTGTTGAGTAATGAAAACTTGCTCGATGAAGATAAACAAACTGAAGAATCAAAAAAAAAGATGAGCGGAGACTATCATCACTCACCTTTCATGACAAATATTTTTGATTTTGATTTGCTCAATGTAAGTCGATAATCAGAAAACAAAAGTGAAACGTTCTTTTTCAGATAACTGTAAATAGTGAGGTAACACCTACACAGTCATTGTATGTGCTATCAGAAGATAGAACACCAAGAATCGAAAATACTGTTGAGGTATGTGGATTAAAAAAATTAACTTTTAAATTTCTGGACACCTTACTAAGATGACCTTAGTGATTATCGACTTTTTCTCCACTTTGAAATAAATCTTAAAACACAATTTTTGAGATTCTATAGCCAGAATTTTTCATAAAACAAAAACAGCTATTATATTTCATTATTCTTTTTAATTTGAAACCCTTAGTTAACAGAGTAGCTATTTCAATTTTATCCAATAAATAGTACCACCATAGGCAAAGTTATCTTATCATTTTTCTAGTATTGTAAAACCACCTGTTATACAAATAATAGGGAAAAAAACGCTAGTGATGTGGGTTTTCTGATAACCAAACAACACAATCCATTTTTACAGATGATGTCACCAAATCCCAACAATAATACTAATGATTGTGATAATGGTCACCGTTGTTATTTCTATTCATCTGCTGGTAATTGTCCTTTTGGTGATGCATGTGCCCTCGCACATTCAATTGATACAGATTAAATCAGTCGAAGTGCGCAAAGGCAAGAAATCTAACGAGTTTAAAACTCAAAAGTATAAATGTTTTGTATTGTTCTACTAGTAGTATTAGATTTTTGTCCAAATTTTTTGTAGGTAATATAAATCCCCAAACCCCAAACAAAAGTCCCATATTTTTTGCTTGTTTTTCGACTCCTTAAAAAAATAATGTTCATGTTTTCAAAACCCTGGATCCCTTCATAGATTTGTGATTTTTATGTAATTTTCTGTTTTTGTTGTGTTTCTTTTCTAACTTTTTTATTTCTGAAAATCATATTTTCAGTTCCCCCCAGCCTTTTTTGTTTTGCAACATCATTTTTCTTTTCCGTATATAATCTCGTATTTTTCTTTGATTGAATTTGATGAAAGTTGTTTTTTTTCACTCACCTCAACACCTTTCGATTCCAATTCTTTCGCGGTTTCGAGATTCCCTTGCTCATTGACGTCCCACAAAACAAGTTTAGCACCAAGTTTACCGAATTCGACTGCCATTAGGCGACCAAGTCCGCTACCTGATCCTGTGATTAGTACGGTTTGACCTGAAAAAATGATTCTGACAGATGTGATTTTAAAAAAATTTATGCAGGAAGTGGGATTCGAACCCACGCACCCATACGAGTACCAGAACACCCAGTCGACCTCGAACTTGAGGCAAGCTTACGCTTGAGTCTGGCGCCTTAGACCGCTCGGCCATCCCTGCTTGTGTGTTTTACTAGCAAATGTTGTTCATTATTTCGACTACTTTCTCTCAGCAGCACTGTCAGCGCACACAAATTAACCTTTAAAAATTACGGTAGTTTACAAACCTCTGACATTCTTTCGTGGCAACACTCCCATTGGTAAAAGATTGCGGAAGACTGAAACAACGATGAGAAAAATGGCTTTGAAGGTAACAACAACACTCTCAAGCAAATCATCCATTTTCTGAAAATTTACAATATGAAATAAAAAGTGAAAATAACAAAAACAGAAACAGAAACGGAGTTATTGTTTTTGGCATTTTTATCATAGAGCGTATTGTGCATTGTTTTATCAATCGAAAAAAAGAGATGATAAATATTTACATCAATTTGATCAACTACAAAGCAGACTAGAATGATTAGTAGATAAGAAAGTTATTATATGAGTATTTGAATGAACACAAGAATTGAGATCAGAAAATGAAATTACGGGAAAAATCGAATTATTCTGACAAAGGCTTTCTTGTTTTTGGCACCTTAGTATTATTTCATAGGTGATTGTGTAAAAAAACCGTTTTAGATATAGTTTCTGCTTTGAAAGCAATGGAATTACAAGAAAAAGTTCAAGAATCTTCAATGACTGAAACAAACTATTTTCAAATTTCAAAAAAAAAATTCTCTTTTTTCCGGTCAATCGAGCCAATAATTATTTTCCATATTCACATAAACCGGTTATTTTCAAATGTATTTCAACTTATGAACATGAAAAAAAAGAAAACAGTTTTTGCAGTTCGGAGTCAAGTATGGTATTAATTTCTATGTTTATAAACACTAACATTTTTGGAACCTGTCCTCTCCAAAAAATTAAATTAAAAACTTGGACGAAAGTGATATTTCGAATTTAAATTATTTTTAGTTTTTTTTTGCTAAATGTTTTTCAGGACGGCGTGGTTATTCAAGGTTGTATGTTTATGAATAAACATGTTATCTGTTCGAAGAGGAAAATTAAAACAAAAAAATGAATTCATTAAACATCCGATTACTGTCGCTAAATTGTGAGCATATTAAACAGAAAAAGGCAATACTTCTTGTTGAAACCATTAGTTAATCTCAAAATTTCAAGTGAAGTGATTTTTAGGACTCTTTTTATCGTAGAATCCAGTTCTTGAAGCTACAATTTTTCATAAAAACAACACAAAAACTATATTTATGAGAATTCGAAAAAATAAAGTGATAATTTCCAGACCATTGAACCTCGCTTTTATCGGTTAAAAATGTCGTAATCAAGATGTCCTTTATTTTGCGAACGAGGCAAGAAAACTTGTTTTCAAAAAGAAAAAAAAACAACTTTTATTCTAACGAAAAGTAAATAATTATACCACTCTTGACACGATTCTTTCTAGCAACCAAGCGAATTTCGAAGAAGTTGAGATATCTGCAAACAAAAAATATTCCGAAAAAATAGAGAAAAGGCACTTTGATTTATGATACCACTTAAAAGTAAAGCTGCTAGTTGAAATTGGAATAGGTCACGGTCACTGAGAAGATCAAAATAATAATGTTAAGCTGGATTTGTTGGACTCGCCCGTTTTACAACCTCTTATACCTTTCGAAAATCATCCAATGCTTTTGTTCCACTTTTTTTGATAAGCAAATCGTCGAAACATTTTGAAGAATTAGTTTGTGTGAATATTTCACACTGGAAAGAAGAGTTTGGATTTTGACTGGTTGGAAGAAATTTGGAACATGGAAAATATGAAATTGATGAGGGTTGATGAGGAGACTACGGTATTTTCATTTTTCCTACTCGAAAATAAGCTTTCCGAAATAATGAAATCATGAAATAAAAAGTTCCCTAGAGCAGTTTTACACGTAGAATTCGAATGTGATATTGAAAATCAACTCAAATTTCATTTTCAGAGCAAAAACTCATAGATTATCAATAGAGCGCGTGTTACCGATCTGTGAAAGGCTTATAATCACGTCAATCCAATTTTCCCTTACATTACTGTTTAGAAAAAGCGCAGTTGCTGTAATTTTAAATAATGGCTGGAATTATCTCTTTTTTATTTCCCGGATGTACTTTGCCTCTGAAAACTTCATGGTCTAATAATCAAAAATCCTATATATTCACATAAAAATGTAAGACGTCATTAATTTATTTTATCGAAATTGATCATCAAGTTCAAATCAACCTCTCAATGTTCACAGATCTATCCGATAAGGTAAACTACTACCTGTTATTTCTCCTCACCTGACTCATGCATTTTCCGAATTCGCCTGAAAACATTCGAATTCCATCACATGCCGGAACAATATGTACTTTGACTAATTGAGAACGCGAACATTTCACGGAATTCAAACATTTCTGAAACACAAAATCTATTGGGGTTTCTTCTGGATTTAACTCGGATATTCTGACTGACTAAAGATTTGTTGCAAAAAGTAGAAGTTTTTCGCGCGTTTTCAAACTCTGGAAAATGTCCATCAGCTACTTCATTCTTCTGAATTTCAGCAAAAAGACTCTGGAGAAGAGGTCGACATTTGTTGTCGAGAATACTTGAATCTTCACTGCTACAGTTTTTCGACTCAGTCGAAACGCCACACAATAAAATAGCGAATAATAACAAGTGTAACATCGGCGGATTTTTGATCGACTAAATGAGAGTCAGACAATGATCTTTTGCAAATGTTTGACACGCCCAGTTGATCTTTTTTACTAAAACTTTCATGATAATGATAACAAAACTCAACAAAAACAATTGAATGAAAAACGAAACAATATAACAACAATTAATTTCTTCCACGTCCACCTCTTCCACCACGGAAACCTCTTCCTCTATCTCCTCCTCTGAATCCACCGCCACCTCGACTTCCACCTCTGAATCCTCCACCATCTCGATCTC
Source organism: Caenorhabditis sp. 38 MB-2015 (assembly GCA_900536415.3). Taxonomy (NCBI): domain Eukaryota; kingdom Metazoa; phylum Nematoda; class Chromadorea; order Rhabditida; family Rhabditidae; genus Caenorhabditis; species Caenorhabditis quiockensis. Next base: position 436,764 of record LR553120.1, read on the forward strand.
CACCTCGGAATCCTCCTCGGCCTCTAGACCCATCTCTTCCGCCTCGGAAACCACCACCATCGCGATCTCCGCCTCGGAAGCCTCCTCTTCCACCTCTGAATCCCCCACCGCCTCGATCTCCACCTCGGAATCCTCCTCGGCCTCTAGATCCATCTCTTCCGCCTCTGAATCCACCACCATCGCGATCTCCACCTCGGAATCCTCCTCTTCCTCTTGAACCATCTCTACCACCTCTGAATCCTCCTCGATCTCCATCACGACCACGGAATCCACCTCTTCTACCACGATTTTCTCCTTCGTCATCATTGAAACGGCGGCGTTTGAAATCGCCTCCAGAAGTACCCCATTCCTCATTGGCACGTTTGAGATCTCTGAAAAATACCAATACATTCACAAACTTCAAGAATTTTCAAAATAAATTTTTTTTCGAAGAGCTCAACAAAACCACTAAGCCAACAACGGGAATAAGACAAAAAAAGTTATCTTGTCAGCTAGCATGCTTCTATATTTTTTGGATACAACAATAATGGCTTACAGTAGCGTTCTCAACACAAAAACCACCCCGTTTAATTGTCACATAACTTTTTGAAAAAAAAACTACATAACTTCCTTATGTGTAAACGTTGATCAAATTATAACTTCCTTTAATTTTTACCTTTCTCTTTGCATAGCAATTTCACGATCTTTTTCCTTCTCATTTTCAACTTCTTCGACTTGTCCAGTTGCCGCTGCTTGCCGTCTTGCTGCAGTTTCTCGAATCGATTTGATTTCTGCTTCTTCGGCATCTTCTCGTTCCTTGTTAACCTCCAAACGACGAATGACGCGTTGTTCGTTGTCTTGTTCTCTGCGTTTCTTCATTTGTCTGAAAAATAATTATCAAAATGTGCTATGACATTGATTGAAAACAAAAACAAACTTCTTCTTATCCATATGTGCTCGCAATTTAACTAGTTCATCCGGTGTCTTTTCGTTATATTTATGGTATAATACTTCTCCTTCATCGATTCCTTCTTCAATTTTTGTCAACTCCAATGTGAGCCTCGGTCCGATTTCGTATAATCTAACATTACTTTTTTGCCCGATTCCGCATCCTCGGCTTTCTGAAATCTCTTGTGGCAGTTCTACTTCTTGTTGATCTCCTTCGAATTCACTGTCGCTCAATTGACCCGGACTAAAACAACAAATTGTTTAGATATCTTATAAATTTCACTTACTTTAAGAAAAATTCACTAATATCTTTGTAGTTGCTCAAATCCGGAATAGTTTTTGACATAGTTTTCTCGGCTTGAACTAATTTTTTGACTGATTTGTTGAGACCACTTGCGACAACCCGGATAGCACTGAAATAATGAGTGTTTTCTAGTTTACAAAACATTTTGGGAACTTACAAGTGTCTCATATCGATCTCATCGGTTTCTTCGTTATAATTAACAATAAGACAACGTTTCAGGTGACTTAATTGAATCTTTAAAAAAACAAAATTATACTTTGAATGTCATAAAATGGATGAATAATAACCAACCGTGTCTACATTGATCCCGGGAAACATGTTTTGAATGAAAGTTTGAACTAGAGCTAGTTGCTTTTTTGTTGAATCATTGAAGCCGTTCATAATAACAAGTGGTGCACTTTTGTACAACTTATCAGTGGCAACAGGACGTTTTTGACAACTCACAACATGACGCGCCAGAGAATATTGTTTGACTGAAAATTATATCTCCTAATATTTATATAGCATTATTTTACTCTCACCTTTGAATGTCAGCGTTGGACCTTGGGAAAAACGCATCATTCTCAATTGGAGAGAAGCATCACTTGCTGTTAAAACCATCATATTAGTAACTCCCAAAACGCTTCCGTTAACGATGAAATCTTTGATATTATTTCTTTTGAGAATCTTCAAGTTCTTCGCAGTGTTTGGTTCCATTACATTTCTCAAGTCGGTTTCCAAGCCTTTTACATACTTTCCAACATCGCCACGATGAATGACTAAACAGTGTGGCTGTCTAGCCAATTCTTTTTCCTTGAACTCGAGATATTTTTGCTTTTGAACTTGTTTGACGAATTTTTCTTGATGATAAAGCGCATCTTTTTTGCTCATACCATCGACATTTCCTTTTGTCTTATTATGAGCACCAGACTTGCGGTTTTTCTTTACCATTTCTGTAATTTAGAACTTTTCTACCAGTAAAAGCAAAAAAAAAAAAACAGAAAAAATCCTACGAGTGTGTTTGCAGAAAAAGGTACACAGTATGCATTTTATCTGACGAACGTTTCGAATCTCCGCCCACTTTTTTCTTTTTTTTTCGAAAAAAAATGCTCAAACTCCTTGATAGACGAGAAACAGGATATGGTTAGTTATAAAATAACAATTCAAAAAATTCACTTGTTTTCAGCACAATGTCTGGGAGATTATTATACAAAAATTGTTGAGAATTGTTCGCAATCGTTGGAACTTGATCCAGTAGAAAATTTTGACGACAGTACACAGAATTTAGGCTTTGCACCGGATGGAAGACATCTTGTCACATATCAGACAGAAACAAGACTTTTTTCTGTTTTTTATTATCGTGGGTTTCGATACAATAATGAACGGGTTTGTTTTCCTGCTTTGAACTTTCGAAACTTTATATTTTATAGCGTATTTTACGGGTGATTTCGAAAATGCGACTGACACAAGTTTCAGATGACATAGTAGAATTCAAAGGATACTTTTATACGAATGATTCTAAACATCTTGTAATTAGAATCGCTCCGAGAAGGCGAGTTCAAGCTCCAACCCCGGTAAGTATTAGGCTCATTGTGAAAAAACTCGTTAATAACCATAACTAAAATTGAGTTTCAGTCAATGACACAAGAAGAGCAGCGCGCACAGATTGTCGAATCACTAACATCCTACAGTGCATATCAGAGAGAAAGACTTCACCAAGAAGCAGTGCGAACAGGTGATCCAGTAGCAATGGAACAGTTTCAAGCATCTCTCGAAGTACTCACTCCACAAGAAGAAGAAGAAGAAGTTGAGAACGGCAGAGAGGATATTCACAGGCAAGCATTGTTCACAAATGTAGTTCGGGATTTTCAACTAGGAGGCAATGACAGAAATGTTTTTCTTGTGTTTGAACTTAAGGTAAGCTTTACACACGTTTCATTTCAATTGGAACATTTTCAGACTGGTCGCATTGTTTCGAAACTATCCATTATGAATATAATGGAGAGTGTTTACATGAATGATCGAATCCTCACAGTAATCAATAAATACAGTGAAAATATCGACGTCTATGAACTAACACAAACAGGCTCATTCAACAAGATACAGCACATCAGTGGTGTGATGAATTATGATGGACAAATGGAAGAATCAGAAGAGTTCATAACATCATACAACAAATATGAGCATCATTCGCATATTCGACATAGGATGTTAAACAGACTTTATGAAAACACTGTAGTAGAAGAAGGATCAAGCTTTATTGAGTTTTTCGAAACGTGAGTTTTAAAATGTAAACTTGTTGTGGTGATCAATCTTTCGAAAACTTGATGAATGGTTATGTATAAAAATGGTATTAGGAATCCAGAACTGAAAACGGTACCAAATCCTTTCCCCGAGTTCTTTTCTTTATTCTTTCCATAATTGTTCCTTAAAGGTACGGAGAGATGGCAAGTTGCTCTTGAAAGAAAGATCACATTTTTAAAAAGTAAAACCCTTGACAGATTTTCTACCGAAAAGTCTACTATTCGAGAAAAAAAAGTTCACAGTTAAAACTTTGGAAACTTTCAACGTATACGTGGAAAGTTTCCAAATTTCTTTTTTCAAACAAATTTTTCTCGAAAACTCGTACCTTACCTTTAATAATATATTCACTATCTGTTTGCAGAACCAAAGTCACTCGTGTTACTAATCTGATTACTATGGATGATGGATATTTATCGCTTTTCTGGGAAGTTGGAGAAAAAACGAAACCCAATGTTTTGGTGCTAATGAATTATAAAAATCCGGATTTTTTCGAAGTTTTCCATCAATGGGATGATCGGTTCAGAACATTTTTATATTCATATCTTCCTGATTTTCTTCCTCCAACGATGGCTAAAATCAATTCATCCAGTTCTATTTGTTATATCGAAAAAGATGTGTTCAACTATTTAGATGGTAAATTATTTTTTGTTAACGAATTATAATCGAAACTTCAGGTATTTCCTGTGAAAAGAAACGATTCCAAAAAGCACTAGCACTCATTCAAATTTTAAGAAACATCAAAGTAGGTTTAAAAAAAAACGAAAAGAATCAACAAAAATCATTTAGTGTTCGTTTTTATCTCCGTTGCTGGATCAAAAATATTTTCGATGGGAAAAAAGCTATTTTGTTCAAATTCTGAAACGAGTCGAAGAATATGAATCGCCAACAATCTTCGATTTTGAATGGAATGTTCTTGAAATGGCCCCAAAGTGAGTCATCCAAAAGCGAGCCAAGAAATAGAAAACATTTGTTTCTTATTCAGAATATTCTGTGCGAGAACTGGACGATTATTGATAAAATCAGTTTTTACGAAAAATTCAATGGACCCGAAAAAAAGGAAAGGAGTCGAGAGATGTTTGGTATGTTTTGCTGCTTTTTTAGTTTCTATAATAATTTGTTCATTTTAGACGGTTCCCTTTTTCCACCCGGTCGATTTATTCTTCTTGTTCGTTTTTGAAGGCGGTGCATTCACTGCAAAATTGGACCAAGTGAAACAATAACAGGTATTACTCGCAATTAGAGAAATTATTATAGTACTACTAGATCTTCATTTAATTTTCTATCTTGTACAACTTTTTTTTTACGAACTACGGGATGTACATTTCGGAGAATTACCATGAATTACCATGTTTCTTATTCTCACCAATTTTTCTTGTAAATACACCTACCATTTTTCCAGATTTTATATTTATTCACTCATAAACATATTAAGCATTAAGTTCTTGTTATGTTAAACAAAATGCACGAGAAACGATTTATAGGTAAGATTTTACAAACAAAACTAATGATAAGAGTTGATATCAAGTTGAACTATTGTATAATTCTGAAAAGATCACCACCTGATGTTTCCCTTTAAATATTTTACGAGTTTTGCGCACTTTTGCAATGAGTTTTCTGTTTCATACATCGGATACCTTGAATAGCTTCAAAAATTGAAATCAAAACTCACCGGCCGGATCAATTGACTCGCGTGATACAATACTGTAACACTAAACCTAGAATAGTTGGAGGAAAAATAATTTTAATGTTTTCAAAAATTCACTAGGAAGATGATGAGAACAGGCTTTTGTTTCATATCGTTTCGTATTAGTGAACAGTTGACATTTCGGTTCTTTTTCAGTCTCTGGACCAAATCAGAAAGTTAATTATATCCTATAGAATTTGAAGAGGTATCTCACAAGTTGTAACATAACTAGTATCATTCTTTCTCCTCATCTAAGTTTCTCTATTTCTCAAACTCTCCGAAAATGTTTAAACATTTTTGACAGCTGTTCGATATAGGCTCTTTTCTTTCCATCAGTGTTCATTATTTTTATAGTTGTCTGTTTCTATTGTTCAAAAATTTTGAACTAAAAAAGTTCAGAATGAGATCAACCGCCCCACCAAGAGAATTACATGTTGCATTGGTAGGTATGAGTGGGTCGGGAAAATCAGGTAAGCAATCCACATTTTTGGGAAAAAAATGATGTATCTTTGCAGCTGTTGCTGTAAAATATATAACAAAACGATTTATTGGTGAATATGATTCAACACTCGGTCAGTTTTTCTGATAAGAAGAAAATATGAATAATATTTTAATGTTTCAAGAAGATACTTACTGTCGTCAAGAAACGGTTGGTGGTCAATGTATGATGGTTTGGATAATGGACACTGTTGAAAATGCGGCTAGAGATGAAATGAGATGGATCGCATGGGCTGATGTTTATGTTGTTGTTTATGATGTCACCAGCCAATTGAGTTTCCAGTAAGTACATTATTTCTGAAAAATCTGGTCCATTTAAAGGCCAAAATTGTATTGTTGTACCACAAGATATATCGACAATGTTAATTTTTGACTGATTTAGTTCAAGATTATTGGCTTCATTGTAGAATTGAATACAACGAGTCGACGAATTTTGATGATAATTTATTTGGTATTTAAAAAAACCTGATGCCTCATGTGATCAAAGAAGAACCACGTAAAATTTTCCAATGCGAACGCGATGGAAAATACGCAGCCGTTTTTTCAGATATGCAGAAGGTCTTCTCGAACGAATTTCTCGCCATGAACATGTTCTTTGTCCAAGGGAACATCGAACTTTGCTAGTTGGAAATAAAAATGATCTCGAAAGATATAGGTAAATAATTTGAAAAATAACTCATATGAATTTTTTTTTGGTTTTCAGACAAGTGTCCGAGACAGAAGGAGAACGTCTTGCATCACAACATAAAGCATATTTTGCAGAGTGTTCGGCTGCTAGTGATCTTCGACAGTTTACACAAACATTACATTCAACGTTCCAGGTAGGGAATTTAATAAGGCGCGAGAAAAGCTTTTTTTGACCAATTTTTGCCAGGCGTTGGAAAAAAGGTTGCATGACGAAGCGATACTAATCAGAGCAATCGTAAAACTATCTCCTTGATTCATAAGCTACAAAAAAGTACTCATTTTGAAAAAATAATTGTTTTGATTTTTGGTTTTTCAGAACTCTTTTTTTTTCAAGTGGCGTAAAGAAAAAATTTTTATTCGGAAGTAGTTCTGGAACTGATATTTCCAGTTGAAGGCTCCTGATCATACAATCGAGACCTTCTTCTGCCGAATTACTTTTCTTTCTGTTTCAAAGCCCTAAAATCAACAGTATTTCAGAATATAATATCTGGAGCGCGTAGTCCATCTCCACGACAGTGTTCATCAGATTCCGAAATAATTACACCAAGTCAGTTTGAAAAAAAATTGTGAACAATTCGAAAGTCTTTGAATTTACAGGAAAGGGTGCATTCTCATCACTTCGATCATCTTCTCGATCTTCCCAAGTTCGCGCCAAAACATCGACCTCAAAAGCGCCACAAGTTCAACAACTTCACAAAACACCATCATTGAGCAAATTGAAAACAGGTTCCAAACTTTTGAAGTTGTTTCACACATAAATTTGTTTTCGTAACTATTATCTACTGGATTCTTTTTTACTAGGTCCGTGTACCTTAAAATATTATCAAAGTTTGTATGAATAATACAATAAAGGGCTTTTTAGATGTCATCATTTTCGATTCGAAAACGGAAAAACCCAAGTAGTCTCGATGCTCTGTTGAAAGCCACTGCTTCTGGAAATAATGACCAGAATACAATCGACAAGAAACTTTTCACAACATCAGACCGAATTATGAGAACTAGACTCGACTTTTTCAAATCGCACACAATTTCAACCGGAGATTCGAAAGAACTTGAAAAGTAAGTCGGAGTTTATTTCAAAACAGCCTTTAATCCTACGTTTCTCAAGGTACATTGTGCTTCAACCAGATGTCGAGATTGAAATTGAGGCAGCGAAGAAACTGAGGTCAATTGGAGTAGCACCAACTGATCGATTATGTAAAGTGGAACCATTACCACCAGCGCATTTCAAATGTAAAAAAATTTATTCAAAGTGATTGAATTACGGTATATGAATTAATCCGGTCTTTAATTGTTATTGATTTGGTTGTTGACTTTTATGAACTCGTTTATCATTTGAAAAAGTTTCAATTCGCACTATTGATCATGGCAATTTTGAGACCTACGAGGTATTTGAGGCGTAATTTGAAATAAGAATTGGATTCAATGGGCTGCGAAATTTCGATGGTCGTTATTCATATGAAAAAAACTCGAGATATTCAAGTGATGTGGAAAAACAATCAATGTGATACTCAATAAAACGTGCTGTAAAAATCATGGTTTGAAAAGATTTTTGATGTCTGGAAAATGTTCATAAGCTTTTCAAAAGTCGATATTTCAAGAAGGATTATGATTTAAAAATGAGTTCAAACATTTGTGTTCTCAATGTGAAATTGAAATTTGACGTCTAAAACTGATGGAGGGAAGATTTTTCTCATTCAACTTTCGATCAGTATCACTCTTTTTGTTATGTGAAGTTTTCTCAGTCTGGACGGCCATTTAGTAGTATTGTGATATCATCGGTCTGAAAAGCGCTAATAATCAGAAAATTTCCAATTGAAAGGGTCTGGTTCTTGAAATATGGAACTGTGAAATTTTTCAATTAAATTGAGATTTTTCAGAATAAATTAATGAATTTACAGTTAAAAAAGCAGAATGAAATGAGAAAGTGGTTGTAGATATATATAGATGGAATTGTAGAATAGGTTTTTAACAGTCAAAAATCATTCACAGAAAGTTTCACTAAAGTAAAGTCAGCAAAATACTTTAAGGTCATTTTGGTTTTATTTTTGTCGTGAAACCTTACAAACTTATTTTCGATTTTCCAGATATGACACGCCTTATGTTTCTTATCCGCTAATCAAGTTCCATTTTTTGTCTTAAAAACTTGTTCTTTTTATCCTTATTCGATTTTTCAGTCGTCTATAAAATCCAGAAATCGTTTATCCTCTCATTCCGCAAAAATGTGGAAACTTTTGACTGGAACAGCTGCCACGTCAGCAATTATAGCTAGTTTTGCCACAATTTATTGGGCGGTTACTGTAGTTCAAGATGTGCAAAATTTCCAAAATGGTTTCAAACAAGAAATGAATGAGTGGAAGGTTTGTTTTAGTGTTTTATGAGGAGAAATTTGTTTTTATTTTAATTCAGGAAGTAAGTGATGACACGTGGCAAAGATTGATGAGGATGTCATCGAGAAATGCGCCGAAGAAAGTGAATATTCTGAAAATGTTCGGAAAGAAAAATAAAAGAAATGCCGATGATGATTGTAGTGAGTTTTTCTGTGGTTTTATTTGGAACTAAAACAATGAAAATTTTCAGAATGTGCTCTTCCAACTGAGAACTGTCCACCAGGACCTCCTGGTCCAAAAGGTCTTCCTGGAAATCCTGGCCAAGCTGGACCAGATGGAGTTCCTGGAGGAGATGGAATGGATGGAATGCATATCACTAACATCCTTCTTGATACAAAGAAATGTATCCAATGTCCAGCCGGACCATCTGGACCCCCAGGACCACCTGGACCAGTTGGACCAAAAGGAGAAAAAGGAGCTAATGGACCAAGAGGACAACTTGGAGAACAAGGAGATACAGGACCACTCGGCGAGTATGGACAACAAGGATTACCAGGAAATCCGGGAAGATGTGGACAACCGGGAGAAAATGGAAAACCTGGAACTATTTATCATCCTGGACAACCTGGAAAGCCTGGATCACCTGGACCAAGAGGACCACCTGGACAACAAGGAGAACCAGGAATTGATGGAAAGAACGGTGAAAAAGGAGAACCGGGTAGAAAAGGACATGATGGAAGACCAGGAAAAAGAGGAAAAGATGGAGTATCTGGAATACCAGGTGGAAGAGGAACAAATGGAGAAGATGCCGGGTATTGTCCATGTCCAGCGAGAGTTTAGATATTCATTGCAAAATAAATATATCAATTATACTTTTTCTGGAAGTTCTTCTTTTTCGTTTTCTTGTCTATTGCTTGTTGTTGTTGTTTCAGTAGTTGGAACTTGTTGTCGTCCTTGTCGCTCGGCAAAATATTTCTTACAATCATAGAAAACACGAACCCTCCAGTACAAGAAAGCTGCAATCAGAAGGCAGATTGTCTGTAAAAAAAGAATACGAATTTGTTAGATCTTATTTCAAACTTCAAAACTCTACTAATGATGACAAAAATCACATTTAAAGGGAGTATTTGGGTTCATCAAAAAAGTTGTGTTCAAATTGACGTCACCGTGTTGTGTGTCGCTTACGCACACACTTTCTAACGAGACAAAAGGCCAATTTTTAAAATTATTTTTCACCTCCCATTTCGCTCAAAGCAACTCTAAATTTTTCATTTGCATGGATTAGACAAGAAGAAAAGTAGTATAACGAATTGGCAACAACATACAGTAAACGCGGACAATCCCTTTAAAGCAACACCCTAACAAGGGAGGGTCAAATAAACTCCATTTGAACTTTTTATGGAATCAAATGGGAAGTAGAAAAGAAGGCAACACTTTCAATATAAAATCCCAAAATATGAAATCACAATATTTTCAGAGGATTATGTTTCAGCCATCAGAATTTTACATGGTAAGAAAGTATTTCAAAACAGTTGGGATTTCATATTTTGAGATTCTTATGTTGACTTCAGTATCAACTAGCTATCGATTATTAGCTTAGAATGTTGCTTTAATCTAACCTGAGATTCTAGAATCTTTCAGATTTGAGTATTCTCGAGTAGTCAAACTCGAAATTCCCCAGTCTAAACAATGTTTTCAGCTCTTTTCAAACATGAAATCGGCTTCCCTGATTTTTTCCTCTCACTAGCCAGAACTTAATCGCTGCCATTGGGTTACTGTAGTTTCGTTTTTCAACAGGAAACATTTCCAGAATTTTCAAATGGTGAATAAGCTGAACAATGGGGTTATTCGACTCGTTCAATTCGATTCTGATGTCAAAATCAGCCAAAAGGTTCATTTGAATCGAAATAATACACCATTTTCAATAGAGCGCGTGTTACCGATTGAATTTTGACTTATACCTTTATAACAAGAACCACAATTGCTCTCGCAAAGAATCCTTCATGAAATTGTTGTCCATAAAATGCAAGGAATGTATCTGTGCTGAAAACAGCGATAATAAACTGGAAAATTGTCAATATTGACCAGACGACGAATTGAATTCCCTGAAAAAAAACATTTGAAGGCAAACTGTCCTCATAAACTTCTAACCGAATACATGATAAATGGCCACATGAATAAATGTTTCTTCTTTCCAATTGCATAAATAGTGACAAGAATTATAACTAGATGAAGACCAATCCATGTTATCCACCATGGAAAAACAGATAAAACATATGATGGAATAACTACGAAGATTTCGAAGAGTAGAAAAAGTTTAACGGAATTCTAAAAAATAAAAAAGTACTGAAATTCAGGGTATCGATTAACTCACTTGAACATGGAGTAGACCTAGACAACTTTTATGACTTTCATCTTCAAGATCGACTTCGAAATTGAAAAGTTTCAGAAAATAATGGGAAAGAGGATAGTCGTCGAATAATAGAACCATATTTTTTGTTTTTGCAGTGGAACTAAATTGATGATAATTTGACCTTTATCGGGCAGAAAAAGAAAAGAAAAAGAAGAAAAAATTTATCGTAATTCGAAACAATCACATGTTTAAACGATGGGTATTTTAATACAAAAAAATGAAGGTGAAAAATATAGGGAAACAGAAAGGCTTATAAAGAAAGTTTCTTCTGAGTCACTAAATTTTTTGAATATAAGAGACTCTTCTATGCCTTTCAGGTATATTTTTATTAAAATAAGTATAAAGATCAGGTTCCGACCTGGGTCGTGCTTATCCGGATGGGTATTGAAAAAAGTCAACAACCCGGAATTGGGTTTAGATTTTTTTCTGATCCATTAAAAAATATAAAATTCTTATTATCCAAAAAAAATCTGACCAATTCGACAAGAACCGGATCTATAATTATAAACTCGACTCGAGTCACGATCAAACCGAGACTGGACCCTATCCATTCGATCCGTTTCACATCTAGTCTCGACTTAATCTAACTTGGTCATAACCCGACCCGAATCAACAAACTGAGACTAGATCAGACTCGTCACAATTGTTTTCAATCTGACTCAAGTCATTCTACCCGAGACATGTCCGACCCAGTTCACATACAACTCGGGTCAGCTATACTTGTGGGTTGTTGTCAAAAGTCAACAAAATTGTCAAATAAAAAGCGTTTTTTTTTTTAATCGATTTTACTTTTAGTTCTCTGTATTCACTAGCTCGGTCAGATTCGAAACGCGAGGTCCGAGTACTCCTCCCTTCAACTTTTTATGAAAATTGGTACACTTATGTATGTAGTTTAACCTCCTGATCGAAAAAATTTATGAAGGAGTACTTGGATCTCCCTTGTTAGTTCCTTATTAGCTCCTAGACTTTAAAAAATTGGGAAACAATATTCCATAAATTAGGTATCACGTGACAATATTTTCATGTATTTTTTACAGTTCGGAAATTTTTTCCGTTTTTTCCGGGTCAAATACAATGGATCCGAGCCATGTCAAGACGAGTCGGGTCAAAATTGAGTTCCGATTCAACCCGGGTCGAGTCAAAACGGGTCGGTTTACGTTGATTTATCCGAGTCTCATTCGGTTTTTCGGGGTTATCCGAGATGGTATTTCCAGGCCAAAAAAGATCAGTTGTAACAGAATTGAATCTGGTTCAGGGTATATTTTGAACCCGAGCTCGGTCGAGCAAAAAGTTGAACATCGATCATGAGTGATTTTTGAATGTTTCTTTTTTCTGAACTGCGGTCGTGGATTTCGAGTTAGCAGTTTTCACCTGTCGACTATATACTACTACATACATCAGTATAAATATTTTTCAAAAAACACAAAAAATGAAACATGAGTAAAGTGCACTTTTATCCGAAACAAAACACCACAAATTTCTACTATAAAAATTTATTGAAAAGTGTTTATGGGTTGTACTCAATTGGCAAGTTCTTTCTACGGACCATTCCGTCTCCTTGGAACCATTCGCGGCGGAATTGTTTGGCAGCTCCATCTGGAGTGTTGGTCCACTCAACAGTGATACGGTCATTGTTGGTGTCTTCTTGTCCATAAGCGAAAGCATCACATGAAACGGCAAGAAGGACAGCCTCCTTTGGGTCCAAAACTCCGCATGGTGGATCGACTCCCAATCTCTTCATGTTGGTGGTCTTGATTCCATATCCAATACGACGAGCCGATGAGTTGATAACCTTGATGTGATAGGTATGCTTGTCATCATATGGAGCATTGAAGACGATCTTGGCATTTGGTTGGGTTGCAATATCTCCTGGTGGGACAGATTGAGCCATGATGAAACTCGATAATTCAACTGATCTCAAGCTCTTCTTTTATACCAAATTATTAGCTGATAACATCAATACGTGTCATTTGAAATGTCGATTATCCAACTAAGATGTCACGTTAAAACATTCATAGAATATGGAAAATTAGTTTTTTTTTAATTAAAAAAAAGTTGAACCTGAAAAATAATAGAAACTTGACTCCTTTACGAATTTAGAAAATAAAGAAAATTACTGTACATAGTTTCAATTTATAGCATTTTTTCAGAGCTTTTTCATATGAAATTAAATACAAATATAGTTCTTTGAGCATGTTTTTTCATCGGCAATACTGTCGGGAATTCATTAGCTACCAAATGGCTAAAGTAATTTCAGAATTTAGCCCTAAAAGACCCAGCATTTTTGGAAAGGGACAGTTTCTTGAACAGCAGATGCTGCAGAACCTCATTCTGAATTTAAAAATTATTTTTTCAGCGAAATCAAGGTTGTTAATGGAGCGCGTCACACCGAATTCGGTAATGTTTTGGATACTCCGGTTTCAGTTGTTAACATCTTTTTCTGAAAATAACGTCCTAAACTTTCTCCCCATAATGTGTTCGAAGTCTTTGTGATATATTAAAATATTAGTAATGAACGCTTTGTTAATTTTAAATGAAAAAATTCATTTTCGGAACAGAATTTTAAAAATTAATATTCACAAGAAAAGAAAAAATACAAGTAATATCAGAATGTTATGAACGCATAATTGCATCAATTTCGATTCGCAGCTCATCGCGTTTTATTTGACTGGCCTTTTCCATTTCATCAAGCAATTTAGTTATCTCTTCAACTTGTCTTCGTTTTTCTTCGGTGATTGCTCGATCTTCTCTTGCCTTTCTCGCAACTTCATGCATAACTTCTAAGGTTTTTTGTGCTCTTCTCTCTTTGAGACGCAAGATTTCAGATTGCAGTGTTCTCACATCCATCGAACACGAACTCAGCTTTTCGAGCTCTGCAATATATACTTTTTGAATTCCATATAAATGACTCAAATGACCTACCATTCAATTTTTCAGTTTCTTCTGAGATTCTTTCAATCTTTTCAACATTCTTCTCGTTCTGCTCAATTTTCTTAGCTATCTCAGAATTTTGGTCATCTGTCATTATCTTTTTCTCGCTCGCATACTTCAATCTCATTTCCAATACTTCGATTTCAGCTAAATTACGTGACGCGTAAACAACATCTTTTTCGTCTTGTGTCAGCTGAAAATTCAATAAACAGACTCAATTGAATTGAAAATATAAGAACGCACCTTTGACAATCGCCCTGCTTCGATCGCGTCTAATTTCGATTTTGGTAAGACATTAGACATTTTCTGTATTTGACCATCAATTGAACCGATTCGTTCTGTCACTAAGCCATCCATTTCAGACGTCGCATTCTCTAACCAAACAATCTGAACATTCACTTTTCAAACGACAAATAAGTAAGTAAAACTCACATTACAGACGGCTTGATCAAAAACTGGAAGGTTTATAACAGGCGAAACGGGAGAGTTGACAACACGTGGAGATGATCGAATCGATGTGTTCTGAAAAGTATCTTTTATTTTTACTGACTCATAAGTTTGAAACTGACTAGATAGAAAATATCTTTTTTGACCGAAGGCGATGAAGAAGCGACAAACGATGCATTAGTTCTGTTGATTGACGACTCGTTTAAAAATGAGTTTTGAATCGATCTTCGTCTTCTCATTTCTTTCAAAACTCGTGGTTCAGGACAGAATGCCTCAGTGATACTTTTCCGTTTTTCTTTCTTTTCGAGTGTTTCGTTTATTGTTGTATTCGTTACGTCGAGTGCAACACTTTTGGAAGATTGTGATGGAATGGCTGAAAAAAAATTTAATTTATCCATATTTATATTTATATTTAAACAGAAATTTCCAGCATAAATTACATGGTTATGAATGTACGGTATTCGAAAACTTTTGATTTCATGATGACTAAAACTTAATTCAAAGTGTTATTACCTGAGGTAAAACTCCAATTGTCTTTCTCTTTCTCTTCCTCTCCTTCAGTACTCATGACAACATCTGGTTCCTCTTCAAAAATAGTTTTGTTCAGTTTCTGACCATTTCCTTCGAAGTTACTAGCTTCCAAAACAGTATGACCAATATCAGGAATATTGTAAACGGAGAGATTCGTTGTCACCATTGTTGCTCTGATGTGTTCTGTGACCATAGATCTCTCTCCAACAGTTCGGTTCGTGGAAGTTTCTAGCAAATGTTGACGTTCTTCCGTGATTTCCATATCCATGTGTACGGTGAAATTGGAGTGTTGTTGTTCCATTGCTTCGGCATCTTAATCATTAAACTATACAAATTTTAAATGATCACCTAAGCAGTATGATTTGCCATATTTTTTTAAACTATTGCGGTAAAGATTTACTAAGCAATCAGTTTACAAAAAAAGAAAAGTTGAAATTACCTTTTTCCCCTTCAAGAGTTTGTTCTATGGCATTTTTTGAATCAGTATGAGCCGAATTGTTGTGTGACTCTTCTTTTTGTTCATAAATGAACGATCCTTCGCCTCCCGCATTGTTTTCAACAATCATTGTTTCGAGATCCATTCCGCTCATATTTTGACTGGTGTTTTCTGTTACAGAAACTGTCGATTCAACGAATTCACCACCTCCATCTTGGACTGTTTCTTGTGAAACATCCATTGAATCGTCTTCAATTATTTTCGCGGACTCTTGTGACCTTTCATTCGATACTTCACACTCCAATTTACCAACATCAACATTTTGATTATCATGATAATATGTGGGATCATGCTTGGATATATCCATAAAAGACTGTCCTCTCAATGTTTCCACATATTGTGGCTCTCGACTCGAGACGTTGAACTCAGTGATATCCATATCCTGAGAATTACTCTGGGTCATATTGAAAATCGCCATTGTGTCATTTAAGACGGTCTTTGGAGTTTGAGAAGACGACGATTCTTCGATTGGTGGTGTGATGATTGAAGAACTTTGAATATACTGTAAAAGTTCAGTTTTATGACATAATGCGTATCCAAACAAAAATAGGAGTTTTCATTCTTGATACTCACGTCATTTGTCTTGTTTTCTTCAACCGCTGTAGAATCTGTCTCCATATCTTGACCGTCTCTCTGTGTCAAATTGAAAATGTCGATTGTCTGATGAAGAACTCCTTGTGTGGTTGTGGTATTTTGAGTTGGAGCAAGTGATTTTTCTAAGTCCATAGTTTCATTAGAATGCTAAAAAATAATGGAATTATATTTGTTGAATATTGTGATAAAACCTGTGAGAAAACTGTTGTGGTTGTCTTTTTCTGTGGAGACGCGTCTATATCCATATCGAGATGTTCACGATTCGACACATTGAAAGCCATCATTGTGTCTTCAGAAACAGGATGTGATAAAGACTCAGAATCAATCGACATGTCCAGAACGTTTTTTTTTGTCTTATTCAAATTTGCAGGAAGACGTGGAATGTTGAAAACAGCCATCTGAAATGAGGTGAGTTCAAAACTACAAAAAAGTCTGTTCTCACCGTGTCGTCAGCTGCATTCGTTGAGGGTCGATCGACTGACAAATTGAATACGGCCATAGTGTCATTAGGTCCAACGGTCAACGTGTTGTCCTTTTCTATGTCCATGTTACAGACTTCCTTATTAGTCATATTATGTTTTTCCACTATTTTGAGCTTAAAATTATTTCTCTTATTTTTCTTCCAATTGTTGTAACTCACCGTGTCATCGCTCGATTCCTCAATAGACATATCACAAACAGTTCTTTTGGTTTCATTCAATACTTCTATTGACATATCGGCTGTTTTATGGAATACATTGATCGTCTGGCATGCTTCTTCAGATTCACTTTCTCGGAATGTTTGACCGCGTGGTCTGAAAATTTAGAATCACTAATCTATGTGATAAACAAAAAAATGTATCACAAATTTCGGTGTGTATTAATTCTACACCTAGATTTTTTTTTGCAAGTTCTAGAACCCACGTTAAAATTCCATCGGAATCCATAGTGTCCGTAATTTTCTCACGCAGAGGACTTGAATGAAGGAAGTTCCCGCCTTCTTTGTCGTATTTTCTGGAAAAAATATTATTTTTTTAGTTCTAAGGCGTTTCGTATTAATCGCCAACTTTATAAAAAATTAAACTCACTTCACATGTTTCACGTTATGAAAACTGACACGTCTTTCCCTTCCAGCAACAACTTGTTCGACATTCTCATCGAAAATATCTTCTGTTGCTCTTACTTTCAGAATTGAAGATCTTCGTTGTTTTCTATCCATAATCTGCAATTTTAAAATGATATATACGTAAATATTTTGTCAAATACAATTGTAGCGTTAAAAAAACAAGAAAACGCGCGTTTACAACAGAGCGAACTTGGTGCATGATAAAAACGGTCATGAAGCTTTTGCGAATTCGCAACTGACTTTTGGATAAAGAGAGGAAACAGCGGTGTTGTTTATGCATATATGAAGTATTTTTTCTTCAATGATTAATATTAATTATAATGTATATGGATGGATATGAGCGACGTGGGCAAAGAAACTGATAATTAGTGTTTTTTGACTGAAAAGATATTTTAACTTGAGAATTTCGAAAACACTGTTGTTATTCGGGAGTCGGTTTACTTCATTGAAATTACATCCTACGGCCTCAAGTTAGAGTAAAACACGTTGACAAGCTCAAACTTTTTGACATGGCCCTAAATAGGCGCAGTACACTGCAATGCGAAGCCCTGCGCCTAATCTGATGGGATGATTCACGAGCAAAAAAATAAGAACATTTTCCTTTTTTTCTGGAAAAAAAGCGATTCACCAAAAAAGGAAAAATAAGCAATTTTAGATGAATCGTGGCAAAACCATTTCGAATAAATAGTCGCGCCTTTACATAAATCCGATTGGACGCGCCGTCGACAATGAATTGTCTAAAGGCGCGACTATTTAATCGAAATGGTTTCGCCACGATTCATCTAAAATTGCTTATTTTTCCTTTTTTTCGTGAATCGCTTTTTTTCCAGAAAAAAAGGAAAATTTTCTTATTTTTTTGCTCGTGAATCATCCCATGAGAATGCGCGCATGCGCGCGCAATTCGAATAATTGTCGGGAGTCTAATTGTTTCGTACGCAATTGCATACATTCTTCCACTACAGTAGTCACCGTTTTTTTGTGGCTTTAAAATTTAGAACTAGTGGGCCATCTTTTCAAAGCGAACAATAGGATTTTATATTCTCCGGGTTCCCGAAAAAGCTACCGGGTTCCCAAAAAAAGCTACCGGGTTCCCGAAAAAACTACCGGGTTCCCAAAAAAGCTACCGGGTTCCCGAAAAAACTACCGGGTTCCCAAAAAAGCTACCGGGTTCCCGAAAAAGTTACCTGCTTTCCGAAAAATAAACATAACTACAACAAAAAAAAATTATTTCGAAAGAAAAGAATTTTGAATTTCCTCCTTTCTCCTTTCTCCTGTGTGCAACATCGCGTAATTTTCCACACATTTTCCGCAAACACCACGCCAATTTCACGCGCAAGTGCCAAAATTAGATTTTTGTTATTTGCGTTTAGAAAAGGAAGGGATCTTGTTTTTTTTTTCAAAACGAAATATTTTGAAAAGCGATGAATTTTCTGGTTACTATATCGTTTTTTTTTATCATAGCATATAATCAAATTTTCTAAGTCTTCAACAAAACTGAAATCTTCAAATTTTATCCTGATTCCATGATATCCAGAAAAATGTCAAAGATAATTTTATTTGTTATTCTTTCCTTTGGTTTCAGCTTGAATTTTTCATGAAGCAGCGCAAACGTAGTTTTTTTTCTCATTTGTTGTGTACGGTAGGTTTGCGGTGTTTGCGGGATTTTCGAAATGCAAAAAAAAACGTTGAATGTGACGACAACTTTAATTTAAAAATACTTTTTCGTTCTTCGCGTTTTTTGTTCAAATAGTCTAATAGCAAAAATTTCAGACAATGACAGAGGCGGATGAACCGATCACCGACATTTCAGCAAAACTTGAGAAAATTCCAAACTTTGCCACTTTGAAAGGGATTGTAAGTCTTTTTCCCTAACATATCAATATGTTGTTTTTTTTTCAGAGTGCTGAAGACATTCCATTTGAAGAAGACATTTTGAGAAATCCAACATCTGTAAATTGCTGGCAACGATACATTGATCACAAAAAAACGACGAAAAGTCCACCAAAACAAGTATTTTTGATTTATGAACGGGCACTCGCAGTTTTCGAAAGGAGTTACAAATTATGGTATCATTATTTGAAGTATCGCGAGTCAACAATTCAAAACCAATGTCCAACTGAAAAAGCATGGACATCATTAGCTGATACATATGAGCGATGTCTTATGAGATTGCACAAAATGCCAAGAATTTGGCAATGTTACTGTGAAATCATGATCAAGAGAGGATTGATAACAGAAACAAGACGAGTATTCGATCGATCTCTTAGATCATTGCCAGTCACGCAACATAAAAGAATATGGGATTTATATATCGATTTTCTAACACAACATGATTTGCCGGAAACTACGATTCGAGTTTATCGTAGATATCTCAAGTTCAATTCTCGTGCTCGTGAAGACTACATTGAATATCTTATTTCTCGAGATCAAATTGACGAAGCGGCCAAAGAATTGACTATTCTTGTCGACAAAGACCAATCAATATCCGAGAAGGGAAAAACAGCACATCAACTTTGGACACAGCTTTGTGATCTCATATCGAAGAATCCAGTCAAAATCTTCTCTTTGAATGTGGACGCCATCATCCGACAAGGAATTCATCGCTATACTGATCAGGTACTTAATTAAAATTAAAAACTTGTTGTGAAAGAATATCCTAGAACGTAGGAAATGTTAAAATCTTTTAAATTTTATTCAGGTTGGTTTCCTATGGTGTTCACTAGCTGACTATTATATTCGAAGTGCTGAATTTGAACGAGCTCGGGACATTTATGAAGAAGCAATGGCGAAAGTGTCTACAGTTCGAGATTTCGCACAAGTTTACGATGCATATGCCGCATTCGAGGAAAGAGAAGTGTCGATTATGATGGAAGAAGTCGAACAAAGCGGAGATCCTGAAGAAGCGGTGGATCTCGAATGGATGTTCCAAAGATTCCAGAATTTGATGGAACGCAAAAATCTTTTAATGAACAGTGTATTGTTGAGACAAAATCCACATAATGTTGGAGAATGGATGAATCGAGTGAAGATTTTTGAAGGAGATTTTGAGAAACAAGTGGAGACTTTCAAAGAGGCCGTTAAATCGGTGAATCCGAAAATACAAGTTGGAAAAGTTAGAGATTTGTGGATTGCATTTGCTAATTTATATGAGAACAATGGAGATGTTGATGCCGTTAGTTTGAACTCTAAAAATTATTTGAAAATCGTGTTCTTCAGGCTCGCCGCACTTTCGAAACTGCAGTTTTATCCCAATTCGGCGGTGTCAGTGAGTTGGCAAATGTCTGGTGTGCCTATGCAGAAATGGAGATGAAACACAAGTGAGTTTTGAATCTCTTTTGTTCAAAGTCAAAACTGGCTTATTTGCGGTTACGTTCAAAACGCCAATAATATTTTTCCAGTCGTCCAAAGTCTGCAATTTCATTATTACAACGAGCATGTACTGTTCCTCGTCCAGGAGATCATGAGAATATGCACAGTGTGCAGGCTCGCGTTCATCGAAGTCCTATTTTATGGGCTATGTATGCTGATTATGAAGAATGCTGTGGAACGGTAATCGTATTTTCTATTTCAAAAATGAGATGTTTGTTTTCCAGGTTGAATCATGTCGAAAGGTTTATGATAAGATTATCGATCTTCGTGTTGCTTCACCACAAATGATCATGAATTATGCATTGTTTTTGGAAGAGAATGAACATTTCGAATTAGCATTCCAGGCTTATGAGAAGGGTATCGCACTATTCAAATGGCCAAGTGTGTTCGATATTTGGAATACATATCTTGTTAAATTCATCAAACGATATGGAGGAAAGAAATTGGAAAGAGCAAGAGATTTGTTTGAACAATGCCTCGAAAACTGTCCGCCAAAATATTCAAAATGTAAGATCCAATTCAGAAAAAATTACATTTACGGTTTCTTCTTTTAGATATTTTCCTTCTGTATGCTAAATTGGAGGAAGAACATGGTCTGGCTCGACATGCGCTTACAATCTATAATCGAGCTACTTCGGGTGTCGATCGATCAGATATGCATTTGTTGTACAATATTTATATCAAAAAAGTGCAAGAAATGTATGGAATAGCACAATGCAGACCTATATTTGAGAGAGCTATTGCCGAATTGCCGGAAGATAAGTCAAGGTGAGTAGTTGTCTTGACGATAGTTATAAGAAATTCAAAAAACACAACCTAATTTTAATTTTATTGTTTCTCAGAGCCATGAGTTTGCGGTTTGCTCAACTCGAAACGACAGTTGGAGAAATCGACAGAGCCCGTGCCCTTTATGCGCATGCTGCTGAAATTTCTGACCCCAAAGTTCATGTCAAGTTCTGGGATACTTGGAAAACATTTGAAGTTGCTCACGGAAACGAAGCGACTGTTCGAGATATGTTACGAGTTCGTCGCTCTGTCGAAGCATCTTATAACGTAAACGTAACATTGACATCTGTTCAAATGAGAGTTGATGCAGAAAGAAAAGCACAAGAGGTAGGTACTTATTCATTATACACAAAATACTCATTCTCATCGGTTCGAATCGCATTACAAATACTTTCTCGATTCCATAGAGCAATCGTGTAGGATATTAGTAAAACGAGCATCGTTATGAATATATAGAAACGTAGTTCGGTGAACATTTTCGAAATAACTTGGAGGAAGCTCTAAAGTCAACTGTGTTTAATAAAAAATAATGAATAACTCACTCTCTCATCATCTTCAGAGTTACCATGTTTTATCATCATATCTGGTACTCTGTTTATTACCTGAAGTTTTGTGAATTAATTTGAAACCCTCAAAAGAGACTCACTTTCAAGTGTTCGTTCGATTCATCTTTTTTTGCTAGTTCTCTTGACATGGATACGTTGACCTATAAGAACGATTCTTGTTCATATTTACAGGTATTTCTAAATTACTTACTTCTGCATTTTCAGGGGTTCTTCGTATTTTCGCATCTTGTTTTTGAGTTAGTTTTAATATTTCACCGTTCCGTGATTTTGGAGTCCTTACAACAATCGGTGAAAACATTGGGGTGTGGAATACCTGAAATCATAGGGTTTTTCAACATTTTATCTGATATCAAGTTTTAGAGTAGATAAATTCTACTGTTTTAAAGTGTTTAGTATAGAACATTCTGTTCAGTTTCGTTTTCTGATATTTGGAAAAGCGATAAGCTCGAAAAACTGAAGGTTTCCAGTTACATTAAACACAAACCTCTTTATCGGCACTCAATTGTGTCGCTTCAGACTTCATTGGGCTTTCTATCTGAAGTATTTTCAAAGATGAGTTTTTCCTATCAATAACAACTACGCTCACTTTTTGGCAGGTCCTTACGTCATCTGAATATCGATTAGGTGTTTCTGGTGATTTACAGCTTTTTTGTGTCTGGTCTTCTTCTGCGACTCGCGGTCTTGGACTCACACTTCCTACTAATTTCGTAGGAGTCTCTGTTTTCCTATCATATAAACAATTCTCAGGAGTAAGTGGTGCCTGAATTGCTCCTGTCTGTTTATTTTTTCGTTTTCTACACACCTCGATATCCTGTTTACACGGTAGAGTTGATTCGGAGATTCTAGAAATCAATTTGTGTCTTAAACTCTTGTTCGGTGATCTGGAATCTTGCGCCTTCTCAAAATATAGTTCGTTTTCTTGTGGAACAGGACACTGAAATGATTATTTCCCGTTTTTTTTTAGTTCGAAACTTTTAACCTCAATATCTGCTTTTGATGGGACTATTTCGTCTCTGATGATTGGGCGAGTTATCTGAATATATCTTACTTTTTTTTTGCTATTCATGTTGAAAATCGTAGCTAACCTTTGGCGATGTAGTTGATGACATTCTAATTATTGTTAGTTATTCGAATTTTTATCGAGTGGTTTTTTGACGAAGGATTGATAAGAAATAGAGTTGCGAGAATGTCATGACGCGAAAACGTGGAATACAATTTTGGAATAATAACATGTTATAAAGATCATATTGTTATAGACCACAAGTGGAAATGCAAATGCAATGGATTCATTGGATCAACAAGCCGAATCATCTGAAAGTGGAACAATTACACAAGTTTCGATGAACAAAGGGAATATTTCGTTTGTTCGCGGAGCAGGTAAAACTATTCAACAAGACACAACTGAAAATCCGGATGAAATTGATTTGGGAGATGATGACGATGACAATGAGAATGATGAAAATGAAGGTAGTAATAATCGTTTTGTTTTTCGAAAACATTTATTTTTTCAGATATGGAAATCGACACAAAAACTGTACCTGCCCAAATTTTTGGAAGTTTGAAAAAAGCACAAGAAGAGGAAGAAGAAAATGTCTAGAATCACTCTTTTATCAATATTTTGTTTTTTGTTTCTTTTGATTTAAATAATTTAATTTATAGTTTAATTGCAACTTTGATTCATCAAAAAAAAAGTGATGGTTTTCTTATTACGAGTATCTGAGTGAGCGTGAATATAAAACAAGAATAATAATTTCAGATGGAAGAGGATTTGTATGATATTGCTCTGGAAGAAACAGAGAAAGGTTTGTTTATTTCGTGAAGGTTAATTCAGGGGAAAATGCGCGTATCGTGACAATCAATCTTGCTGCAATAAAAAAAATATGGACCATTATTCGACAATAGTGTTTATTTTCAGAAAAAAGCGTTGAGCCTGAAGAACAGCAGGAAGAAAAGGTCGTTGATGACGTTCCGAAAGACATGGAAAAATACGCAATGTATGTTAGGAAACTAGTAATTGGAGCAAGAAAAAGTATCCAGAGATTGGAAAATGAAAATAAGGAATTGAAAGAAAAGTTAGTTTTTATAAAATGGAGAACAAAACAAATATTATTTTTCCTAATTTTAGTCTGAAAAATTCTCTGAATTCGTCTTCAGTTGTCACTTGTCCTGATTGTACACATTCATTCAAAGAACGTCATCATTCTATTAGGCCAAACCATATGAAGGTTTGTAAATAGTCGGTGATGAAAAGTTTATTGATTCTAATTTTACAGGCTTTTCGAGCTAATAAATGCGTTGAATTGGAGTTCAAATCGGTAGAAGATATGACCACTTGGTTGTATTTGAATCAGTTGGAAACTAATTCTGATGGAATGCCAACTGTTATGAAAACCGAATCAAAACAAGAACAATTGGTGAGTCGGAAAAAATCATAATGGTGCTTTTTTTTTGGAGTATACTTACTTCGTTGAAGTCCATGCATCCTGATGATTTTATGTTTTTAGAAGAACGGTATACTCTGGAATTTTGCGAACCCCATTTTTCAAATCAAGAATACATATAAACTTTCTACAGAGACTTTTCTTAGACCTTCTACATATCTTAGTCAATCTCATTTTTTCCATATGAAGATAAACTTTTCTACGATTTTCAGAACACATTGAAGTCCGTTGGAAGTAAACTTCCGGAGCTCAATTATCGAAATAAACATAAAGAAGACCAAAACAGAAAAAGAAGATTGGAATCAGGAAAAGACGAGAAAGAAGATGCTGAAAAACGTATAAGAATAGGAATAAAGAAGACAGAACATGTCGGAAAAGAATCAGCCTCTTCTACATCGAGTTCGTCTTCTTCTATCCGTCCGAGATCTGAACGCGAAAAAGTAGAATTAGGAAGAATGGTTAACTTGGATGAGAAGAGAAATCATATCGCATCGAATAGTTCGATGAAACCCAGAGAATTGTCGAAATCTGAATCGAGGAGATCTAGGGATTCTGATGATCGGAAGAAGCAGGAAAAACACTCGTCGCATAGTTCTCGCGATGAAAAACAAGAACGACGTTCGCAGAACGAGAAACATCGAAGATCTTCTGAGAGATCGCATCATGACGATTCGAGAAAGAGAGAAACAGAAAGAAGAAAAGAACGATCTCCGAAGTCAGAACTTTCAAGATCCGGCCATCTTCAGAAACCATTAGAAATAAAACCGATAGCAAGAGAAATTGACAAAAAATTCTCTACTTGGATCAGTGCAAAACCTAAATCACCTACCCGATCTCCTACTCCTTCATCATCTTCTTCTTCCTCACGATCATGTCGTAAACCAATCACGTTCGCATCAGATGATATAGAAAAAAATGATACTGAACCAAAAAAGAACTCAATTTTGTCACGGATCTCATTCACCTCAAAAAGTGCAGTTCGAAAACTGAATATCGAACATGAAGAAAAACAAATATTCAAAACATCTCCTGCTAAACTTGAACAACAATTAGAACTGCAAACAACTGCACCCGCACCAGCCATCAAAACCAATTTCAAAGTTCCAACTAAGAAAACTAATGGTCAGTCATTATTTTTAGCATTCGTCAAAATTTAATACGTTTTGTTTACAGAACACGTCAAGAAGGAAGAAGTCATTCCAAAAGTAGTTGGAAATCCAGGTAATGTGACGATTTTTTAAATTTTAACATGTGGTTTTATTTTTGAAGTACCCTCAACTGCGAAGTTCACGATGTCGAGAGAGAAACGTCTTATAAAGAAGGAATCTGAGCAAGCAGTAAATGAATCCATGAATTCTTCAGTATCAGCTATTTCATCAAATCAATCGACAGGAAATGGAACAGTGGACGAAGAGATGGTCGGACATTTAGTCAGAGGTAAATGCATGAAAATTGAATAAATCAAAGATCAGCTTTTTGAAAACACTGAAAAGCTATCTTATTTCTGTGTGCGAATCAGTTCCTTGTTGTTGAACGACAAAACGAAAAAAAAACCTCCCATCTGTCCGAGTCTGTTTGTATGTATATTGAAGTCAATCATTTGATTTCAGATAACGTTGATCAAGCAGAAAGCGAACAACATAATTTGTTGAATACTTCTTCCGAATCTTCTTTTGTTCTTCCCGTGGAGCCTGTCAAAAAGGCGGAGTATAATCAAAATGCGTCTCAGTTTTTACAACATTGTGTAACAAATCTTCAACAGAAGAACTTTGTTCCAAACTCCCCCAATCTGTTGTCTGAATTTTTCCCAGATTTCGGAAAATGTCAGAACACTGCGCCGATAATAGAAAAGAAAGTGGAACAGGAGATTGAAGAGGAAGACGATATGTCTTATTGGGCTTCTGGTGATGCCGTTGAAAGTGGAGATGGAAGCGATCAAGAAATGGAATATGAAAAACGAGAAGAGGAAAACGTATATCCAGGTTAGTTCGTAGTTAGCGGTGAAGCGTAAACTGGTTGTTTGTTACTAGAAACATACTGAATTTTTTTTCGAATTTACAACTTTTATAAAAAATGTACTTCAAGAAGCTTCGGCACAATCTCGTCGTAGTTCAATGTCTTCGTTGACGTCCGATGGAAAATCAGAACAAGATGAAGTATTTTCGGATTGTTCAATATCACAAGATGCAAACCCGAGAACCCCAAAAATGAAAACTCCGGAAATAGTGTTAGACGAAATAGAAGTACTCGATTGGGACTACGATGAGGATGAATTGGGACAGGGTTATTGCGCTGGGAATATTTCAGATGATCAAAGTAATATTTTTTGACATTTATTTATTTCATAAAATTTAATTTTTCAGTTCCGATAACACCAAATAATGGTGCAGTAATTCCACCACAAGATCTGAAATTCGACGACAGTGGAGAAGTAGAAGATGGTGAATGTTCGTCAGAAGAGGAGATGGAAGAAGAGGAAGAAAAAGAGGAAAATAAAACCGATGAATTTGTGCACAGAAGGTCAATATCACCAACACAGAAAGAGAATAAACAAAAACCGAAAAAAATCACGAACAAAAATAGAGGAAAAAGAAGAAATGAAAGAATGGCAGAATCGTATTCAAATGGAATTCCGACAGATCAGAGAGCATTTGGTATTCGTCGAAATTAGTAATAAGAATTTGTAAGAATTGAGATCTCTGTTTGTCTTGTATATTTGATGCACTTTGCAATTTGAATCATGTTTTATCAATGAATAATGTCTTTCAAAGGTTAAATTTCATACAGAATGAATTTTCACTTTTAGAGCACGCTACTGTAAAGAAGCTTGATAAAATCAATTTATTCGTTCGCAACGAAATTTTTGGCATGTTCTGATGTTTTAATTGAATTCTACTAATCTCTGGTTTTGAAAAGAGGCTATGCTGAAAATTGAATGTAGGCACAAACAAAGGTAGCTGAATAAGAAGAACGAGGATGTGGCTGTATTTCCATTTACACGAAGATAAAATTTATGAGCTTTATTATGATCGTAAGAAAGAAGTAAATTATCGGTTAAATTTTATCCTTTCTTTCCAATAACCGAATCAATTGGTACATTTCCTCCATTTGCACATCTCGAACATACACAAGTCGGTCTTCCACTTCGTTTTTCGCAGTATCCAGTTCCACAGTTCTGCATACTACAACTAGTAATACATAATCCTCTCGCAACTTTGCTCAATCCAGGAATATCCATTCTTGCACAAGATGAGAAATCGATTTGTGCATGACAAAATGCCAGAATTACCAGTAAGAAAACGACAGTTGATGTTCTCATTTTTGACTGTCGAATGATCTTTTCGCACCTTTTTATAGTCATTTTTTCAACAGTATTTTATGTTTATTTGCCCAACCATTTATTGTTTATTTATTTATCTGGACCTGTATCTATTTATGCATCAAACATTTATTATTATCATTTTGTTAAATATTAATTATTAGTAAAAGTAATAAATCACCGTACACTTGGAAAATGGAAAACATGATGAAAAAAAATAAGAGTTTGTACGGTGTGAAATATATCCCGTGAATACTTTTGCACTTTTTTGTTTTAATGTAGAAAAACTAATCGATAATAAACCTATAAGCATTTATAATTCAGACTGATATCGCTTCCTCCCCAATTCTCGACACTGGCTCGTTTGAATCCATTTTGACAATTGCAAAACATCACTGCATTTGTCACACTGACAACACTGTCACCTGAAATAATTATGAAAAATTAATTTGGGTCGTCGTTCCGAACATTGAATATCACTTTACTTTTACTAAGTCTGGTTCTGTGCGATCCTGAAATACAGTTTCCACACGATGATGATTCAATTTTAAACGTTCCAATATGCTACAGAATGATACTTCAAATATGAAACTGAAATAACAATGACTAGATGTAAGTTGTAAAAATTAAAAATTTCAGGCCACTATTCTTGAATTAGTGTTAAACTACATAATTCTTATAGTATCAGTTATATTTCGAGAACCACAATGATTGAGGAACTATATCCACTATTAGAGTGACTATGTCATGAAAAGTTTCCGTGACTCGGAATTTTTCATGTCCAATGTTGTTGGCAAACTGAAAAGTCAGGTGTTCGATTTGATGTTTTGAAAGAAAACAAAAAAAAACAGTAGAAAATGATTACATTTATCTTAAAATGATGACTCATATCATTTCCCACAAGTTGTGTTTTCTGGTGTTCTAAAAAAGTTCTATTTGAACAACTATTGAATTCCGAAAGATGAAAAACATTTTTACGACCAAAATTTGAATAATAATAATAATAAACAGGTAAATTTTAGGTCAAAAGAACAGCAAGTTCCAAACAACAAACATATTTTTTTATCGGAAACTGCAGCTTTGATTTTTTGGAATTTTGATCCACATAATTTATAAACTAAAAAATGTTTCAATCGAAAAATTGTAATCTACTTGCGCGTATCAAAATTTGTTACTTTTTTTCTTGAAATTTCGATCAAGATTTTTTAAAATCGTTTTTAAAAATCGACAGTTTTTAACTCTCATATTCTTTTGATTCCAAACTGTTTAAACACGAGTCCTCAAATTTTGAAAAAAAAAAAGAAAAAAAACTCAGTTTCAGTGGGTGTTTTGATGTATTTCCTCTTTCTCTTTTTAACTCGAACATTTTGTCAAAATAACAAAAAAAGTATGATTGATGAATGATCCAGAAATATCTGATAGAAATAAGAAGAAGAAGAAGAAGAAGAAAACAACAATCGATCATCATGGAAAATTAACAAAATTTGAACCACCAATTGTTGTGACATTTTGTGAGATGAAAAGAGATAAATCGACATTTTGGAGAATGACTCATTCAATTGATATATTCGAAAAAGAACACAAACCTGTTTGTTGAGCATTTCCGATCACTCGAACTTGACTTGGACTTTTTGATTTGCCACATCCAGTATAAATCGAAGATAAATTACAAAATCGAAGTGTCACATGCTGAAATTAACGGCTATTTAAAAAAAAATAAGAATAGGTAACTCACGTAATCCATTTTAGCACTGTTATCATCGGATTCGAAATCACAAGTTTGATCATCTGGACATGAGCAAATATTGAAGTTGCTCAGGGTTGGTGTGGCACTAAGATCGTGTGTTTCGTGCTAAAGTTTCAGAAAGTTTTGTGGAAGTTATTAGTGTTAGTTGTTAAATGAGAGAAGGTTGACCTCAAAAAAATTAGCTGAGGTAATACTTTTTTCGTGGAATGGGGCCATGTTGATTTTTAATGAAAGAACACGTCTCGATTTCAGTACCACAAAAGGAGATTCTGTACAAAATCATAGTATTCATGGTCCAAAATTGGTGATGATCGTAAGTGATCTTTCAATCAACTAACTCATAAGCTTTACTCGTTCTTTGTAAACGGGATCCTTAGATTTTGTTGATCAATAACTCTGATTCTAACTGTTTTACAATAAAAGTCAAATTTAAAACAGAGATTTCTGAAAGGGTTGATAAACTTCTACCAGTTTTCATGAATCGAATTTTTAAAACTCTTTTTCCTATCTTAATTCGCCCAATATATTTTCGAACTTTCAAAAACACAAACCGTCAATAATTCGTCGTAAACCGGTGGCCCTCCACTTCCGAACCCTGAAGAGTCAATATCTTCTTGTTCTTCCAATAATGGATATGCAAAGACTGTTGCACCACACGCTACTTTGTTTGTTGAACATTGTGGTAATGAACCGGCCTACAAATTTGAATTTTTAATGAAATTTTCTTGTATTGCCAAAAATTCAATTGGTATTACGCGGTCTATTAAAGCTGTTTAACCTGATATCATTTCCTTCTGATTTTCTCTCATCACAACAAGATATTTAAAGATCTGGCGGGCAAAATAGGGAGTGATAATAAGAGAATCAGAAGCTTCAAAATATCATGAGGCGATGAAAGTAGAAAACTGAAATAATCGAATGACCTTTTTCTACTTCTGAAAACACTCTGTCAAATTTGGGAACTACAAAAATTGCAGCGTTGAATATGAACCGTGTGGTTACTATAATTTTTGTTATCTAGGGAGATAACTACGAGCCAATTTTCTATCAGTAACGTTTCTGAAAAGTTAAAAAAAAATACAATTCAGCGAAATGAACTAATTATCACGCAATTACTGTCATTTCAATTCTCAGAACTTTGAAAGCCAGATATTGTCCTGGTTCGACCGAAGGTTCGAAAATTATACGATGAATCTTGGCCTTATGTTTCAAGTATGTTTCAAGTAATTATTGTTTCAAGTAATTTCTAGTTCAAAATATTTTAAACCTCTTTCTCAGAAAAAAATTCATCTTTGATACAGCTGACAAGAAAAGTTCTATTTGGTCCCATTTGATCTTTTGACTTACTTATTTGGACCTCCGTTGTCCGATTTGAAATACAGTAACCTGATTAGGAAAAATGTAAAATACTCACCTCTACTTCATTTTCGTCTTGTGCGGCGGCGAAAAAATAAGACAAAGACAACAAAATGACGAAGTCAAATCGCATAACTAGAAGAAATAAAAACAAAAAGATAAGAAGAAGAATAACAAAGAGTTATATAATAGTACCAGAAAGGGTAACCTTTTATGATATTGTTATCTTATCACACACAAAATGAGAAAAGAGCAATTCAGAATGAGAATGACCCCGCCCACTTTTTATCCGGAACAGTTGCGAGATGAGCACAAGTTATGCTGGTGTAACACATGTCATCTCCTTCTTGCGAAACTCTGCTCGCTCTTCTTTTTCTTTTGCTCATTTCTTCATTTACCGGCCTTGTTTTTATTGATGATTTTGATGATTTTCCGGTTGATGCCGACAAAAGAACAAGAAGATAATATAACAAGAAAAGAAGCAGAAAAAAGAGAGAAAAAGAGCAGTCAATTAAAGTGCCAAAGTACTTTTATATGTTTTGTCTGTCATTTTGATGATGAGTTGCAAGAAATTAAAAATATTATCGCAATCAAAAAACATGGATCCTAATTGAAGGGATTCATTTAAACGTGTTTCGAAACAGTGAACTCGAAATGGACTCATGGGAGCTCGAAAAGGAATCTATTCAAAGTCCATGGCTCATTTTTGGGATATTTCCATCAATAAGTCATCGCTAACAACATTCTCCCAGATTAAAAAAAAATGTTTTCGGGTTGTAGAAGGCTTAGGGGAAGGGCTTCTCATTGCGCCTATTTGAGGTTATGTCAAAAAAGTGACAACTCAGATTTTCCACTAGACGTCGAGGCATGTTATGAATCCCTAACAAGGGAGGATTAAAAGCTCATGAATACAATTTTTCGATCAAAAATAATAGTTTAACACTACAACTGTACAAGTCTGAGACGTGATCACGTGACAAGGGAAAATGAACTAGAAGACAACTGCTATAAGCTGGTGGTTGTGCGTAAACTCCACTCTCGTTACCGATCGGCCATAATTTCAGACGGAGTTTCTTCCTCGGAAGTTTCGGTCCCCTGGTTGTGGACAATGTCTCCGAGTTTAATATGTATCAATCTCATTACCACAGGCTTCTGAACTTGTTTTCCTATCATCTGAACTTCGTGTGAGTATGAAATGGAAAAAAGAACTGTATTATAAGGTGTGCTTCAAAAAAAATTGTCGTTCTCTCTTGCGGGAGATCGACTCTCAACAATCAATTGATGAAAATAATTTCAAGTATAAATCTTTTTTAATGTTGGACTTCTTTCTCAATAAATGCTTCATGAATCAGGCTGAGGAAGATTTCATGAGAGTTCACACCAGTGAAAATAAAAGAATTTCAATCTTTGCTTATTTTTGGTCACGTTTTCAAAATACCCCAGAAACTATATTTTAACAAACATTTTCGCATATCAACTTGTATATATTTTTAAGGTGAAATCAGAATTACGGAATCGGCAAATCCGGATTTTATAACAGTTTTTAACAAAGTAGATGTTTTCGATAAAATGAAAATGGAAATTTATATCAAGGAAATTCGATAACAAGTGGTTGCTAATGGTTTCCAAACTATATGTTCTTGAACAGGCACAGAAACGATGGTTACTGTACTTTAAGCACCGAATATTCATTCAGCACCAGTGTGAAGAAAATAATATCTGCTACATTCTCACTGGCATGATGTATTTTCCCATTTTATTCATCTCTTTATCAATACAAAAAAAATAAATCAATTGATTTAATCGCCTCCAGTGACCGCCTTGTAGTCCTCGCACCATTTTTGGAATTTCGCCGCATTTTCGCCCTCCAACAAACTTGCGAACAAATCCTTGTACTTCTCCAAGAAATAGGCGAGAAGAACGCGATGCAAATACAAGTATTGCTAAAAGACAACAATGAAAAAATGAATGTTGGCCGAGAAACTCACGAATTCGTTTTGAATAGACCACGGTCTTTGCATACGCAATTCTTTCAATAACTCATTCATTGCCATACAATCTTCGCCAGCTTGCATTTTCTCTTGAACATATGCCAACGCGACAATTGTACCTGTTCGGCCAATACCAGCAGAACAATGGACAAGAATCGGGAATTGAGACCCACGAACTGCTGACAATAAATTCTGAAAAAAACAGCAAGGCTTCGGGTATCACAGAAAGTTCTCAATAATTGATGAAAAGAATTTCGAGTATAACCATACAAATATTTTTTATGTTGGATTTTCTTTCGCAATAAATGATTCAATAATTGAATTAAAAAATGTCTCGAACAAGTTGTAACCAATTAATTAATTCACGAAAGGCTTGTCCAACTGGGCTACAGTAGTCTCATTTTTCAAGTAACTTACGGTAGCAGTGAGCTTGGTCATTGGAACTCCACGATCTGGCCAATTTTCCCATTGATAATGTTGAATGACCTTGTTTCCACCATCAGCCCATTCCAATTTCAATGTGGTTACATTGATACACGAATCCTCGGCCGACAATTTGCGCATTCCTGAATTGGTGACAGTGATTGTATTTGGTGCATCACCAAATGTCATTTTATCATTGGCAGTTGGTGGCCAATATTGATGACATTTGATTTTAGTCATCTCAATACAGTTACACAACATGATAATGCATTCGACTTTTTCTTGAATTGCCATTGCCCAAAATGCGAATTGGGTATTTTCAAGAGGACCTTGAGCACAGATGAAGCGTTGAGCATTTCGAGCGGTTCCAAGATAATTCGCATGAATGTAATCATTTGTACAACCACCGAATTTGAGCACAACACGACCTTTGTCTTGACATGGAACATCTTGATATCTATTCTTGTCTTTATTGGCTTGGAATGCTTCGACAGTCATTCCTTCCGGTGTCCATTTGGCCAAACCACGGAATTCTTCGACCAATTTCGGAACGCCCATATCCAAAGTACGTTGAACCCATTTTTGAACCGACTCTTTTCCTTTGCCACCTCCCTTTGATCCTTTCATACTGTCACTTTGTTTCTTCATTGATTTGCTTGATTTTTTGGCTGATTTTGAAGATTGTTTTTCAGGTGCATCGCCAGCATCCCCACCTCCTGCCGCTCCTGCTGCATTTTCGGGTTTACGTGCATCCTCGTTGTCACGCTTGTTCCTGAAAATAATGGAAGAATTGCGGTAGATACAGTCAACATAAGTTGTTCATTAATCGCTGTCATCGGGCTAATGTAGTTTTAGTTTTCCTACTACTAGAAAATAAGCTTCCCGAAATGATGTAACCATAAAATAAAGAGTTGGATGTGGTAGTTTTACACGTAGAATTCGAATTTAGCATTGAAAATCAACTTGAATCCCATTTTCAGAGCAAAAACTTATAGATTATATATCTTATAAGTCAATATTCAATCGGGAAATATTTTATTCTGAATTTCAAAATTACAGTAACATCATGGTAAATAATTGCAAGCTTTATAGGAAATATACTTTTTTCTGGAAGAACTTTGACAGTGTTTGTAATTTCCTACAAGATAAAGCACCTTAGAAAATTTCAATTTTTTGGATTTGACAAGAAAAACTCAACTACTACAGTTATTCAATAGCGCAGAGTTGTTTTCAAAGAAATTTGTCGTACGTAATATAGTTGGACATCGACTCAAATCGACTTACGAAACTTTTTGATCTTTTTCACCAAAAACGTGAAAAAATGTGTATACGATGTAAAAAAGCGAGAGCTTTATAATCATATGATTTTTGACAACTTTACATGACCAGTGAATGACTTATCCACATTCAGTCGATTTCGAGTCGAGTCGTTAGTCGATCGACTGATCGTTG
Organism: Caenorhabditis sp. 38 MB-2015; assembly: GCA_900536415.3. Lineage (NCBI taxonomy): Eukaryota > Metazoa > Nematoda > Chromadorea > Rhabditida > Rhabditidae > Caenorhabditis > Caenorhabditis quiockensis. Next base: position 471,444 of record LR553120.1, read on the forward strand.
CTCAGTCGCTTGCGAGTCAAGTAAAGTTGTCAAAAACTATATGGTTAGGAAGCTCTTGCTTTTTTACATCGTATACACATAGCCGCAATTCACTATTTTCACGTTTTTGGTGAAAACGGTCAAAAAGTTTCGTAAGTCGATTTGAGTCGATGTCCAAATATGTTACGTAATTGTATTTCATTGAAACTGATTTCAAAAGAACATGTGACCACCGTAGTTTGTTCATTCGAACTAAAGTAATCTGCATTTTTCAGTGAATTATTTCTCCTTTTTCCAAACATGGTACACTATATTTTGATTTATTGGCCACCAACAATCCTGAATGTGTTCAGTTCACTTACTTCTTTGGTACACACATTTTTATGTGATGTATTATTTGTGGCTAACACTTCAATTAGAAACGATACAAAGAAGACGTCGAGTTTGTCTGTTAACCAAACGTTCAAAATAGAATCGATTGTCTCATCCGACTGGCTTATGGAGAACAAATACACGTTTCACGTAAACAATTTATTTTTGATCAGATAACAATCTTTTACAAAAAATGACCCGAAATGAAGAAAAGCAAAAAATGTAGTTATGAATACTAAAAAACTCTAAACTTCTGAGGATTAAATCCATAACAATAACATAAATTAGATAATCGAACAACTATAAACTTTCCAGCCATTTTTTCATGTATTCACAAGTTTCTGGTGAGATAACATAACCTGGCCGGCAATCTTCGACAACTGGACAAACTGCGCATGGAACTGAGACTAGTGGAGATGCTCCGACACGGGGAGGACATGCTCGAATCTTTCCGTCAGCTCTTCTTTCGATAGTTCCATCGAGAACCGCCACATCTAGAATTCTTTCGAGATCTTCTACACTTAAAGGAACATTTAGAACACGTTTTTCTGATATGAAATCGGCAATTTCTTGAGGACGAATATAGCTTGCTTCGCGTTGAAGTTGAATGTCATTCGGATTAGATTCAATTGCATGTTTTCGACGACTCTGGAATATTGAGTTTGTGTTTTAAATTGTACTCTTATACTAACATTCGCATAGGATCCTGAGACATTAATCAATGTGTTAATTAATTCGGAATCTAGCTGTTGATCTGAATAAAATGTTCCACCAGTTAGTGACATATCGGGCTCTAACTCGAATAAAATATAGCATTTTTTGGTTGTTCCAACAGCTTTTATAGTTTTGATAAGTTTTTTGTTCTCCAAAGATTTGAGGGTTTTCCGAAGTTGTAATTGATTGAGACCAGTACCATCTCGAAGTTCCCTTATCCAAATTCCTCTTGTTTTTGATTCTTCGATCAAAGCATAAATAGCCTGTTCTTCAGGTGTTCCGGCAATTTGTTGCCCTGTGTTAACTTTGAGCCGAAGAACTCCACCCGGTGCTTGTTGAATTGTCAACTTTTTTGATCCGAGTAAGCCATTGATTGCATTCTTAAATTATTTTTTTGCAGCTTTAGAAATATAGAATGAGCTTACCTGACGCTCAATTGGTTGCAATAAAGCGGTCATCGCGGTCAATGCATCCATATCTATTCCATCAGCAGTGGATTCTACAATACGCAACACTTGCTGCTCTGCTTCACCTTGGCTAATCACTTCTTGTTTGACAGTCGCCATTTTTCTGGAAAATTGTGAATTTAGCAAGTTTTTTCGAAAAAAAATTAAATAATTACTAGGAGGGTACGGTTGTTGAAACAAACGCGTAAAATACGCAGAAAAAATCACGAAGTGTTTGCACAATTGCATACCGTAGTCATGCTTTTTGAATTTTATATTTCTTTTTGTTTTTTCTTGCCTTCTGAATAAATTCGCGAGTTGTAAGAATTTCGAATCTGGGAGGATTTCGCATATTCATCAATCAAAAAGAGTATTTTTCGAACGATACAGTGAAAACGGTTTGTGAACAAAAATTGAGTTTTGTTCAATTTTCCCTAAAAAGGTAAGCTTCTAAGACAGTTTTTAGAAAATTAAATATACTAAAGAGGCCGTTAATGAAAAAAAACCCACCGAAGATGTTCTCAAACTGTAGAAAGTTAAAATTATAATCAACCTTGATATAGATTTCTTTTTTCCGTTAGACTGAATGACCCAGCTTTTGTTTTTTCAAAAAGTGGAGCTGTTTTGTTTTTGCTTTATTTCATTCAATTTCACTATGAATTGTAGTAAATTACACTGTGATAACCTCAGTCCTTTGTTCATTTTTTTCCGGTATAGTCTGTAATTCCATCCAATAATCCATCTGACCCAATGTTACCGATTAGTGTTACCATTTCTTTTTTCTATAGAGATCCCTTCTCAAATTAGAATTTGAAAAAAAAACATTCACTTTTTTCGAAATATTTTGTTGTCTTCTCATGCTCGCGCGCACACATACATGAACGTGCTCTTTTTCTTTTTCCTCATCATCAAAAACATTGAAAAATAGAAAATGTAAACCAATAAGCTGTAGACGCAGACATTAGAAGAAGCGGGGAAGGGGGACGATTTGGCGCCCGCCCGGTCGGTCGGTTGGCCGGACGGACACAACAAAGTAGAAGACGAAGGAAGAGAGGAGTGAAAATGAAAATGTGCGCAAAAATGGATATGAGCAGCAGAATAGTTGTGTGCGTGAGTGTGTGTGTTGTGTGCCTAATAATATTATGTTTTTTCCACTCCTGAAAAAGTTATAATAAGATTTTTGGTTTTTCAAAAAATATCTTTGAAATGGAGCACATCCTTGTATTTATCTTTACAAAATAAATTATCTGCGCTGCTCGAATTTCTCTCATTTTCGAGAAATGGCAACGTTACAAAACCATTTTTGTTGGTTTCTCTCACCTAACACCAAATAACACTCATGCTGTATGTGGTGTAAAATAAAGAGCTCCTTCTTCTCTAAAATTGAAAACTCCGTTTGTTCCCAACCATCTATTAGAATTATATAGTTCACAGATTATCTGAGCGGTTTCCAATAGAAACAGAAAACAGACATTTCCGTTCTAATTTTTTAATCGACATCAGCCTTGGGGTAACTTTTTTTAAATTCCATTTTTCTTCTCTTTACATGTCTATTTAACTCCAAAATACAATAATTTTTATCAAAAACTTATGGTTTTTCCACATTTCTGTTTTTGCCCTTTTGTCTACAAATCAATTTGTGTTCTTCACACACTTATCATTGATTTTACACAACAAAAACAATATACTTTCTTTCTTTCTCTCTTTTTTGGTCAAAAGTTCTCAATAATTGATGACAATCATACTTTTTGTTTTCATGGATACGATGTTAACTTCTGGGAGGTTGTCCTCGCAGTCGATTGCATCAGATTCTATTTGGTCGTTTCAGTTCCACTCTTTAAACATTGTTTCAAAAAAAAAACTGAGAGATAGAATTGGAATAGAGAAAGACAAAAGTTCACGTAAATAGGAAACGAAGACCTATTTTCCGGACACTATTCTGATCTGAATTTCCAGATAATTCGATGTTTGTTTTGAACCTCCAAATTTAGGTCAGAAAATGGCATGATTTCACGTTCTTGAGTGCTGGTATTGACAGTGTTGGGTACACTTTCTAATAGTTTTCGTCATCTTACGAGCTAAGAACATATTTTAAATGCTTTCATGAGTAAGTTCACTATTTTCATAGTCGATAAACGAGAAGAATTTTCACAGACAATAGGAACGAGCCATAGAGGCTTAGGCCCGCTCAATAGGTTACATTGAACGGGTTGCGGTGGCCCTGTTCGGCCCAAACGGCCAATCTGTTCTAGGCTGATGTAAGGTTTTTGTGTAATTAAAAATATGTCTTCGAATAGAACTTCAGCACTTTCTCCTTTGCCTAACACACTTATCTATTTCGAACGATTTGGTATTTTTTGAACTTCACGATATCTCACTCACATATACTATTCTATCGACACTCAGAACGGGTTTCAAATTTTCTTACAGCCTGTATTTTACGCGTTTCTGCTCATTGTGAACACAAATTGGCCCATGTTTTCATTCAATCATAAAACAACTTTGTGAAGAAAATAGTTGTCCCTTCCTTCTTTTTCCCATCTGCATCTATTTGTTGGCTCATAGCCAACCACAAAATGGCGCACACCCAGCTGTTCGTTCTCATTCTCTCATACTTACTCTCTCTGTCTTGCGCTCTTTATTTGGAATGAGTCCAAATACCGCCTTTTTTCAATTCAGACATATGGAGAGAAAATAATTATAACATATTCCTATAAGAATTTTCTCATTTATTGTTATTTAACTCATAGAGTAATGAGATGGTCAAAACAAAATATCTCGAAAACAAATCGAATAGCACTGTTTCTGATTTGCGAGATTGAATTTTCTGATTTTGAGTTTTTTCCATTTTCGGTTTCATTTTGAAAATTATTTCCATGATGTTACTAATTTTTCTTTCGTGTCATGCTTTTTTTTTAAACAAAATTCCTAAAAATTTATTTCCTAAAAAAAATACTTCTGTTTCAAAGTTAAAATGGCCCGGGGTTACTGTAGTTTAATTTTTACTACTGCGAAATTTACAGTACAAAAAATTGACGATGAAAGTTTCCTAGTTCCTTTTTTTAGAAGAAAAAGTTTTGAATACTTTTTTTAAACTCGAGTACGTTGTCTTCGGAACTGATATCAACATTAAAAATTGGTGCTTTCTTCAATCACTTCACAAAAATTCGAGTTGGTAGCGATAATACTTTTATTTCGCAATCGACAAGTACTCTCCATGCGTTTTGGTCTCATTTTTCTCATCAACACTATGCGAAAAAATAGGGGAGGTCACTTTGAACGGCATTTCGCTGCTTCTTGCCCCTCATTGTCTTTTTCACTCACTAACTCTCAAAAAAACTCATCGCCTCATTTGTGAGTTTTTTTTCTTCTGGTGAGTGTAAATATATAACAACGAAGAACAGGTGAAATTGAGATGAGGCGCAGATGTGCGCGAGAATATATGAAGATGAAAGAGAGATGAGGTGGAAAAAGGGAATCAACACAAAAAACGAAGAAGTGTTGCGCGCTTTGACTTTTTAGGCTGTTCGAATTAGTTTTTGGCGTCTAGTTTGTGTATGTGTTTTTCGCTACTTTGCTTTCAAAATTGGTCCAAGTTTGTTTTCTTATCCATAATATTTCTGTAAGTTTTGAGGTTTACTGACCCAGAGAACTGTTTTAACATCACATCAACTCATTTCTTAGCTTCTATCTTGTGAAATGAGTTATTCTAAACCTAGATAGTTCCTTTCTCAGAAAAAAGTTCTTATTTATCAGAAAAAAAGCCGGCTGCCAAATTTTGTATCAAATCTGAAAACGATGAACTTCATATTTTTGTCCATTGTTAGACGAGAAAATCGAACACCTTTTTGCTATGAATTATTGCTAATTATTTCTTGATAAAAAATATAACCTATTCGAACCAGCACGCGTGTAACAGCATCATCATCATCACCATCGATTAGAAAAAAGGCAGTCACAAAAATAGACGCTACATGAAAATATTGTGAAAAGAGAAGAGAGTGTCAAACATTGGCTATGTGCTGGTCGGTGTATGTTTCTCTGTGTTCTCTGTTCATCCAATACTCTACACCCTCCCAATACTCGCTTTTTCTTTTTCGCGTTTTTTCGACGTTCGTTTGTTCACAACAACTATGATTATTACTACTATTTTCTGAATATTAACACAGTTTTGTCCTTTTGAGTAAAATTGATGAGAGTTGAATGGTTTTCAGATGTAGAGTTTTCATTTCTCAAGAAAGGGCGGAGTTTAGGGAAGCCCTTCATAGAATCAAATAAAGATTCCGCCTTAAAATATAGAAAACTTGCGGATTTGTAGATAAGAGAACAGTGGATATTATTCAGATCAACACAGCTTGTTGTGCGCATAATTTCAGATGTTAAGGATTTTTAATTTCTTAGGCTGACTGTATGTAAATACTTGATAGAGTCGATACACCTCAATGGTCTTCTCTATTCATTTTAGTATAAAGATCTTAATTTTAGTCAATGTACAAAACACTATTAAAAGCAGATGTTTGTTCCCTCCATATTAGAATAGCTATTCGTATCTTTTACCCGTCTTCTTCTTCTTCTTCTCCCCTTTTTTTCTAATACAAATAATAAATACGTATAAAATAATAATAAGAGACCTCGTTCGCTCTCAAAAATCAATAGTACACACAATAACAACAAGCGTCCTTTTTTTCTTTTTTTGGTGTCCTCCTTCCTTTACTTTTTTCTCGTCTAAAGATAACGGCTCTTTTCTCAATTGTTCATTTCAGATATGTTAAATAACTATTGAAATCGCTACAAGAGGAAGATTTATAGTTGAAGAAACACACGCATACATTATTGCTTTATTTTTTGGTTTTTATTTTGATTTGGAATATTTTTGAAAGCACGGCACAATGGATGAAGGTTAGTGAATGATGAAATATTGACATAAAGTGGGAAAGTTGAATTTTTAGGTGATGAATATGTGCCACAAATGTCTCAGATGACAGATTACGGTATGTCTATGGGTGTTCCGCCACAACAACAGCAGCAACATTATCAGCAGGTTAGTTATAGCCATAAAAAAAAACGAAAATTCTCGAAATCGTCTTATGTCTATGAGAAACACCTAGTAGCAGAAAATTTGTGACACGTTTGCCATTATTTTCTTGAGCGATTTGAATTCTGGAAGTCTCAGAATTATAAATTTATGAGATTTAAAAAATCTGACTGAAATTTTTCTGTACCAAACAGCTGCTCGAGATATGCTCACAATTGCTTGATTTATTGAAAGAAAACTTATTGAGAACTATTCAGAATGGTTTTTCAAATTTTATGGTGTCATACAGCAAAGTTTGAACAGATTTTCCAAAAAACAGTTTTATCTTTCAGCGTATTGGTATGATAAGAACAAAATCAGTTTCCTTTTTGATAAGCATACAATTTTCTTAGTTTCAAAGTTCACAACATCTACATCCGTTGAGAATTCAAATTAATCTTAATTTTATTCTTACACGAAGACAGTGTTTTTTTTCAATATAATAAACTGTTTGGAATCTCCAAAGAACATTTACTAAAATATTTTTGAGGGTAGTAGCTATCTGGTCAGTAGACATTTTATCAAGCATCACAGCACTTCGCATACACTGCATTTCTTCTCTCTCATAAATTGTTTTATTGTAGATGAAAAGTTGAAAGTGCATCTTTCATAATAGATAATTAAAAAAAAAAAATAATTTAGCTGAAAAAATTATGGTTTCCAGAGCATGTCAATGGCAAATCCGTATGAACAACAGCAACAGCAACAACAAATGATGATGATGCAGCAACAACAGCAACAACAACAACAAATGGCAATGCAAAATGCTGCAGTTCCACCACCAGCGAAAAAAGGTCGCGGTAAATCGAAAAAGGCACTGGCAGCAGCCGCCGCAGCTGCTGCATCAGAAATGGATCCAATGGCATCGATGGCAGCGATGTCGAACAATCCAATGATGCGACAGGGCGGAGGAGCTGCCGGCTATCCAGGGCAATCAATGCAAATGTACCCACCAAGTCATTATCCTGGAGCCAGTGGAGCTGCTGCACCATATGGTCGACCACCCGGTGCACCTCAACAAGCCTATGGAATGTATCGACCTGGCTATCCATCTCAACAGGGATATCCAGGTGGTTATCCACAACAACATCAAGGATATCCACCGAATCCTCAAGCACAACAACAAGCTCAACAGGGATATCCACCACAGATGAGGCCGCAGTATCCAGGGCAACAACCAGGTGGATATTGGGATCAACAACAACAACAACAACAACAGGCTCCTTATGGTTATCCGGGTTCATCAGCTCCTTCTGGCTCTGGCCAACCACAACCACCAGGACATGATTGGGGAGCGAGAGCGGCTGCAAATTCGGATCAATTAAAACAACAGTTGTACAGTATTGAATCGGAAATCAACAAAATTCAACACCGAATGGGACAACTCTATCATCAGCCCAGAAATCCTATGATTGATCAGGAAATTCAACATTTACAACATCGGATGCAATATCTGCAGAAAGATCATTACATGATAACACAGCAGTCTCAGCAAGCGCCGCCTCCACAACAACCACAATCACAACAGCCACAACAACAAACACCACAATATCCAGTACCTCCATCGTCAACAGGTTCGGCAAATTCTCAAGGGACTCCATCTCAAGTTGTGATACAACAATCAACAACGCCTTCGAATAGCACAGCCACACCAGTTCATGTTAACTCGAGTGGTAATCAAGTGCAGCTGAATATCACATCTGACAAATCTCGAACACTTATATCGGTTTATCATGAAGGATACGGAGGAGTACCACCACCAGTTGGATCGGGAGCAAGTTCGACCGAATCGAAAGAATCGGTTGTCCCACCCGAGCCGACTCCAACAACAGTTCAAGTCAAACAAGAACCGTATACGTCAGGATATAACAATGGGGTTGAGAATGGAACACCGAAATATGCGGGATATCCGGGACAACAAGGACCACCACAAGGACATCAGCAACAGCAAATGTATCCTCAGTATCCGGGACAACAATCTCAACAGCAGGTAAATATTGTCTCCTTTTTTTTCAAACTGAATTCTTATTTAGATGTCTGGTTATCCACCTCATATGGCTCAACAGCAACAAGGGTATCCCATGGATCGACAACAAGTTCCACCAATGATGGCAAACGGTCAACCGATGAGACATCCAGGATATCCACAACAAGGATACTCAGGATATCCAATGGCTCCTCAACAGCCGCCTCATCAACAAACACCTGCACAAGTCCCACCATCGCAATCTCAAACACAACAACCACAACCATTTGATGCACATCCACCAATGTCAGCAGAAAGAATGGATCTTATTAAGTTGGTGAATCAAGAACAAGTTGAAATGGTGGGTAGCGAGATGAAAAATGATGAAAATGAAGTTGCTTGTCAGGCCCAAACAATCCTGATAAAACCATCCTCTTCATTGGCTGATGTTTTACCAAAAGATTCGACTCAACCGATTGAATCAATGATTGATGAAACATCACAACCACCACATGAAAAAGAAGCATTGGAAGATGCGGCGAATGAGGAAATCGATAGGATTATGAGCACAGAGGTTGATGCGGAACATGAAGTCGAGAACAGGTTCGTTGAAGTTCATCTTAGTATTTAGTCTTAAATTATGTTTTCCAGCGCCATTTCTACTCCATCGATAACTAGAGAAGAACATAGACCTCCTGATGCAAGTACGGAATCTCTCGTTGAAAACATTCAAAATGCTTCCACGTCTAACGAAGAAACTGTTAATGGTAGTTCTAATTTGCAACAGCAACAATTATCAGATCTTGGAAACGAAGATGAATCGGTTGTTCCGAATGGATTGAGTGTGAAACAAGAAGTGATAGAACATACAACTGAACAGCGCACTTCTCCACCGATTCATATCAAACAAGAATCTGAAACTGTGATTGCTGAAAAAACCCCTGAACCAGAGAAAGAAGTTAAAATTCAAGAACAACAAAGTGCAGAAACTGAAGAAAAATCTCAAACTTCAGTAGAAGTGCCTGTACTAGAAAAGGAAACTGAGAAAGTAGTGGAAAAACCAGAAACCGAGCAAGAGCCAGAACCAGAACCAGAAGAGCAAAAAGTAACAGTTGATGGAAAAGTCGAAGAATTTGAAGACGAAGAAGATGATGAGGGAACCTTGAAAATTCAAGAGGAGGAAGATCAAGATGTGAAAGAGGATGTTGGGCCTAAAGTGGAAGATGAAGTTACCAGTGTGATGGAGGATAATGCTGAAGGAGATGAAGTTGGAGGAGAAGAAACAAAAGATGGAAGCGAAGAACCCAGTGAGGTGAGTTACGAAAAGGAATAACCACAAGAACGTCATACCTATTCTTGAAAAAAACGTGATTTAAATTTCCTTGTGTCGAAAGTTGTGAATATACTTCGAGTATATCTCAATTGTCGAACTTTTCCTCACAATTATTGAATTATATATCTTTAATTTTATATTATTTTTTGTCCGATGACATACTTTCTTTGGAAATATATTTCTTTTCATTACAGTTAATAGGTATATACTATGACATCTTCTGGGCCCCATTTTCGTTCCTATGTCTCATTTACATTTCTATAACTTTTATTTTCAGGAACCATCTGCTCCCGCGACTCCGATGACAACAGCCAGCACAGCTTCATCTACTTCCAATAAAAAGAAAAGTGCAAATTACAAAAGGCCGGCGGTTATTGTGGCAAAGGCGAAAAAGAAGAAAAGTGTCGATGACTCAGACGATGACGATTTTTATCCGTCAAAGGGAAAAGGTCGTGGAAAAGGTGGAAGAAAGAAGAAAAACGCAGACGAAGGAGAGGAAGAACAAGGGGATATTGGAGGAGTTATGAAACGAGCCGCTAGTGGAAAATGGGCCGATGTTCTGAATGCACAGCAAAATGATGATGATGATGACGACGATGATGAGTTGCTGAGACAACAATCAACAGCACAATCTGATCCGGATGCTATGATTGTTGAAAAGATTCTCAATTCAAAGATGCAAAAAGTAGAAGGCGCTGAAAATGAAAATGAAGAGGAGGAAGTGTTCTTGATTAAATGGAAAGGACGAGCATATGTTCATTGTGAATGGAAAAATGCACAAGAACTGGAAGAACTTGACAAGAGAAGTGTGGCCAAAGTGAAACGGTTCAAAATGAAAAAGAGTATAGCATATAATGAAATTGTGAGTGTATACCTTTTGAGACCCAAAAAAAACTAACCAGAGAAAAAATGCCATATAAACTTTCTCTTAGGGCCATGTTTCAATTGAATAAAAAACCATATATATCCTGGATTTCTCAATGATATAAATAATAAGTCATTGATTTTTTTTCAGGAAGATGAAGATTTCAATTCTGATTATGTAATTGTTGATCGTGTTGTTGATGTTACAGTTGAAGATGATGGACAAGAATTTGCTCTTATAAAGTGGAAATCATTAGGATACGAAGAAGTGACATGGGAAGCTATTGAAACAATTCCAGCCGAAAAGGTAGAAATATGGAGAAATCGGCAAGTTATTGATCCGGCGAAACTGAAAGAGAAAACTAGACCGGAACCCGAAGAATGGAAAAAGATTCCCAGTACAAGTGTTTGGAAAAATGACAATTCGTTGCGAGAATATCAGTTCGAAGGAGTTAATTGGTTATTATATTGTTATCACAACTCGTAAGTTGATGGATAGTATTGAATTCATAAAACGGGCTATTTTTCAGACAAAACTGTATTCTGGCCGATGAAATGGGTCTCGGAAAGACTGTCCAAACTATCACATTTTTGTCGCAAATTTATGAATATGGAATACATGGCCCATTTCTTATCGTAGTTCCTTTGTCAACAATTCATAATTGGGTTAGAGAGTTCGAAACATGGACAGATATGAATGCAGTTGTTTATCATGGAAGTTCTTATGCTAGAGACGTTCTTCAACAATACGAGGTCTATTATGATAAGAAACACTCAGGTGCCAAGGTCAGTTTTGTTTTCATGCTTCATTCTGTAATCTGGAGTTTTTTCAGCAATGGAAAAAGAACCTGGTTAAGCTGGACGCGCTCATCACAACTTTCGAAATGGTAGTGACTGATTGTGAATTCATCAAAAAGATCCCATGGAGAGTATGTGTTATTGATGAAGCACACAGATTGAAAAACAGAAACTGTAAATTGCTTGTCAATGGGTTACTCGCATTCAGAATGGAACATCGAGTATTGTTAACCGGAACACCGCTTCAAAATAACATCGAAGAACTTTTCTCACTTCTCAACTTCCTCCATCCACAACAATTTCATAGTTCATCTGAATTTTTGGAAGAGTTTGGATCATGTAAATCTGATGATCAAGTTCAGAAATTGCAAGAAATTCTACGTCCAATGATGTTGAGAAGATTGAAAGAAGATGTTGAGAAATCATTAGGACCGAAAGAAGAGACAATTATTGAAGTTCAATTATCCGATATGCAAAAGAAGTTTTATCGAGCGATTCTGGAAAGAAATTTCACCCATTTGTGCAAAGGAACAAGTGCACCATCTTTGATGAACGTTATGATGGAATTGCGAAAATGTTGCAATCATCCATTCTTGATCAACGGAGCTGAAGAGACAATTGTGAATGAGTTTAAATTGATGCATCCAGAATGGGACGATGAGACATTGATGAGTAAAGCATTGGTACAGGCATCCGGTAAAGTTGTTCTCATCGAAAAATTGTTGCCAAAGTTGAGAAAAGATGGACATAAGGTGAGAGTTTTTTTTAAAATCAGTTGTGAATTTTGTTTTTCAGGTTCTCATTTTCTCACAAATGGTCAAAGTGTTGGACTTACTCGAAGAATTCCTTGTGAATATGAGTTATCCATTTGAACGAATCGACGGAAATGTTCGAGGTGATTTGAGACAAGCATCGATTGACAGATTCAGTAAAGAAGGTGAGTGTTTCTACATAGATTTTTAAATTGCAAGTAAATTTTCATTCATATTGTAATGTATCTGTTTTCTAATAATATTTTTCAGGCTCTGATCGCTTTGTGTTTTTGTTGTGTACTCGTGCTGGTGGACTTGGCATCAATCTTACGGCTGCTGATACTGTCATCATTTTCGATTCAGACTGGAATCCTCAAAATGACTTGCAAGCTCAAGCTAGGTATGTTTGAAGTTGTTTATCAGCAAACGCAAACTGTTTAATTTTTAGATGTCATCGTATTGGTCAAAAGAAGTTGGTGAAAGTATATCGATTGATTACTGCGAATACCTATGAAAGAGAAATGTTTGACAAGGCATCGCTGAAACTTGGATTAGATAAAGCTGTCCTTCAATCGACCACCGCTTTGAAAGAAAGTAGTACTGCGTTGAGCAAAAAAGATGTGGAAGAGTTGTTGAAGAAAGGAGCGTATGGTAGTATCATGGATGAGAATAATGAATCATCAAAGTTCAATGAAGAAGATATTGAGACAATTCTACAAAGAAGAACTCAAACAATTACTCTCGAAGCTGGACAAAAAGGAAGTCTTTTCGCTAAAGCAACATTCAATTCTACTCATAATAAAGGAGATGATATCGATATTGATGATCCGGAATTCTGGACGAAGTGGGCCGAAAAGGCACAAGTTGATGTTGAAAAAGCAACTGCTACTCCCGATGGAAAAGAATTGATATTAGAAGAACCGAGAAAGAGAACAAAACGATTCGAGGATAATATGAAGGATGATGAAGAGTCGGATGGAAGTGAAGATGGTGGAAAAAATAGAAGGAGAACTGGAGGACCCGGAGATAGAACAAGAAAGAGGCGAAGAGATGATGAAGATGGAGACTATTCGTCACATTATAGACCTGATGAGTTGGCTACCAGTAAGACGGAATATTTCAAGGTGGAAAAAGTATTGGCACAATACGGATGGGGAAGATGGGATGAAATGAAAAGGAATGGCGAACTAGAAATTAGCGAATTAGATATAGAACATATGTGTCGAACATTGTTGCTGCATTGTATTCGAGAATTCCGAGGAGATGATCGAATTCGTCAGTTTGTTTTCAATCTAATCAAACCCGAAAGAACTGGAGATGGATCAAAACATCATGCTGGAAGTATATATCATCAGGTGAGTATTTTTATGTTCTGAAATTTGGCAAACTCTCGTATTTTTAGGGCTGGGCTGCTCTTCCGGAATTCAATCCACCTAGTTTTGCTCTCGATTCCTCGTTCCAAAGACATGTTCATCGACACGCGAATAAATTGATGATCAAAGTAGATATGCTCAAACATCTAGAGAAGTATATCATTGATGAGGCAAAAGACAAATGTGTTAATCCGGAAATCAAATACACTGACATCGAATTGAAAGAACTGCCAATTGTAGCTGAGGTTATCGTTGAAGGGTGGGATTCTGATTGTGATAAATGTTTACTGATTGGATCATGGCGACATGGATTGGAAAATTATGACGCTATCAAGAATGACGAGAATCTATGCTTCAATGAGAAAAATTTGCCGACTTGGCCAGCACCCGCTGAATTATGGTTGAGATTCCGTCGACTTGTTGGAACCAGTCAAAGAAATGTTCATGATCCAGTTTATGAAAAGTTGAAATGGACAAAACGAGAAGAGCAAGAATTTATGAGAGTATTGAGATCGTTTGGTATCAAAGACTCGAAAGCGGATGCTCAAAAGATTGATTGGGATTCATTCCGAAGTTTCTCCCCGATTCTCGAGAAGAAAAGTAACGAAGAAATGCAAGAACAGCTATTCTGTGTTTTGGCAATGTGTACAAAAGCACAAGGTGGTGAATTGGGGCCGATGGATCTGAAGAGAGCAATGTCGGTTGAACCAATGTCGACTAAACGATCATTCCGATTGATGAACCGATTACATTTAACACGAAAAGTTCACGCTTTGGTAAATACGCTTGATCAGCCATCAATGAAATTATGTGCAATGGATGGAATGCCAGCGGGATGGACAACACAACATGATAAAGAACTGATGGAAATTTGTGATCAATATGGAATTGATGGATTGGCAACGCATTGTCTCAGAAAACCAGCGTTTGAGAAGGTGAGGAACTTTTTTTCAAAAATTATTATAAATAATTTATTAGTTTTATTATTGTAATTTATTATTGTAGATGACGTTTCAAGAATGTTTTTTATTCTCTTAATTATTTCTGAAAACAATCTACTGAATTTTTAACGAAAAGTTGCCTATTTTCAATTATCGACTTTCTTATACTACCTAATTTACTCATATTTCAAACATTTCAGATAGTCCGACCATCTGAAAGAACTCTTCTTCGACGTATCCTTGAAATTGTTAACACGCTGGAACATGGAAAATGGATGGGTGCTGGTGATGTCGATTCGCTTGAAGAATCTGATTCTGATGATAAACGTGAATTGGCAGTAGCTCAAGCTCAGGCGATCCGTCTTGCGCAACAACAACAACAAGCTTCAGCTGCAGCCGCTGCCGCCGCTGCTGCAGCAAGAAGAGGAAGAAAGAGAGGAGCAGGAAACGATGATGCAAAAATGCGGGCTGCTATGCAACAAATGCTCTTGACTTCAGCAGCAGCTAGCGGTTCACAACAAGGTAAGAAATTCACCATTTCAAACACTGTAATGATTTTTACAGATATTGCTGCAGCTGCAATTTTACAATCTCTAATGATGCCTCAACTAATGGGAATGGCTGCATCTACATCTGCTTCGTCTTCGTCGGCTTCAACTCAACAGCAACAACAACAAGCTGTAGCTGCTCAACTTATTGCTCACATGTTTATGGGTACTATGCCATCAACATCAGCTGGAACACCTTCATCTTCGTCAAAAAGTGCTTCAAATGCTTTGGCTCAAGCCGCAGCTGCATCATCTTCTACGGAATCGCTGACAATGCAACAACAAGTGGCCCTGGTTGAAATGTTGGCTTTAGCAGCAGCTGGAGGTGCAGCAATTCCGACTGCGACACCAACTGCGCCTAAGAAGAAAGCAGCTTCTTCTGCTTCGACGTCGACACCATCAACATCCAAAGGAGCGTCAACGAGTAATGCTGAATTGATGAAAGCGCAACACGAAAGTGTCGTTGTTCAATATTTGAATAATGCTGGAGTTGGAATGAATGAACTGGTCATTTTGAATGCATTACCGAAAGGCAAGTCTCATTTTGAATCTACTTCTCTCTAAACTACATGTTTTCAGAAACCCAAATTCCAATGATGCATAAGAAAACTCGCGAAAGTATTGCGGATAGCGAAAGACCACAAATCAAGGATTTGACAGCTTGGTTGATGAGTAATCCTGATTATGTAATAGATCTGAATAATCAAGGAAAACGAGCCTCAAAAGCAGCTCCGAATGACTCGACATCATCAAGCGCTAAACCATCTGCTCCAGCCACTCCGGCACCTGCAATAACACCAAAAGCAGCAAGCCCAAAAACGAATAATGAAGAGAAAAAGACAACTGCCACTGCAAATGTGAAAGTGTCTAGTTCGTTGCAAATTGATGATCCGATTGCTGTTTTCAATAGAAACACTGGCGAGCTCATGGCTGCTTCAAAATGGCCGAAAGCAAAAGATCTTTCGAATTGGCTCGAATCCAATCCCGAATTTAACGTTCACACATCGAGTGCTGCTATAGCTCAACTTGTTCTCGGAAGTACTGATCGTATTGGAGGGGAATCATCTGTTCCGGCAACCACTCAACCATCCACTACACATACTCCGGCTCCTCCCCTCACACCTTCTACTCCGGCATCGATGTCTGCTGCGACAACCGCTCAGTTGGCTGCAATGGCAGCTGCTGCGGCGTCTGTACCAACGCCAAAATCAAGTCGATCATCGTCTAATGAATTAGCTAAACAACAAATGGATATGCTGCAAATGCAGTTATTATTGCAACAAGCGGCATTGCAACAGTCGATGCAAGCTATGATGTTCCCGTTTGCTGCAACGACAACAGCGGCAACAACAACTGGGTCTAGCTCAGCCAAGGTAAGATTGACAGAAGGTTACTTTTCTTTTGTCACATGTTGGACTTATCACTGATTCAGAAGATTTTCTACTTTTTCAATGGAATTATTGAATTTTTTACAGGCAACGACATCAACTCCTTCAACTTCCACTAGCGCCATCGCTGCCACTTCATCGGCGACCTCTTCCACAAATACTCCTGTTGCAACAACTTCATCAGCTGCAAATGCTGCCACATCTGCTGCTGATGAACAAATGAATCCAATGTTAATGCAAGCTCTTCTGACCAATCCGGTTCTCTTCAACAGCCTTCTGATAGCGGGTGATCCAGCAGCAACGATGCTCTTCGCGGCTTCTCAAATGCCCCAGGGCTCCGCTCCCTCTAACAAAAAATCGAAACACTAATTAATTTATGTATTTATACTTGACTCATGGCTGCTAATTATCGTTTTCCTTACTTTTCCTATTAACATATCCCCGTGTATTCTCCTAATTTTAATCCTCCTCTCCCATCTCTGACGGGCCTATTTATCTAACCTCTTTGATCGATTTTTTATTCTGAAATGTATTTAGTTTTGCTACGATTTGTGTGATCTCTACGTTTACCAAGTATCTATATTATGTTAAAAATCAATAAATTGATATTTTTATTCCGTGCAATATATGACAACTAAATATGTGTAAAAAGGGAGAAGTTTATCAATTATGAGTTAGCTATTTTTTAATACTATTGAGAACTGATAATAAAATTTCAAAGAAACTGATAATCGATAGAAAGTTCAAAAAACGAACAATTGATTTGTTTATCTACTGAATACCTTTTGAAAGGCTATAATACCAATTCATTTGAATCCAGTAATTCCATCTATATATCTGGTACTGGATTATTTCGATCCGGTCCAAGTAGGAAAGCATAAACTGCGTAGGTGTGAAAAGAAGCACCGATTAGAACGAAAATGTGCCAAATGGCATGAGCAAATGCGAGAATCCCGTCGAGTTTGAAAAATATCACGCCAACCGCATATGCTATGCCACCGAGAATCATGAATTCCAGACCAGCTCGATCGTTCTGAAAAAATGAATCAGAATGACCTCAGGTACTATTTTGAAGGTTTTCGATAAAAATTTATTGGGTCGATAATTTTTGTTGTTGCGCGCGCGAATGATTCGATTCTACCTGCGAAACTACCCAATTTTGGACACCACTAATCCGAGTTTCACATTTCCTCCATTTTTAACTTACCATACTGAAAACAGCAACAGACGGTCCTCCAGCAATTAGAATGTACAAAATAATTTCGATGGTTTTGTATTTTTCATGAAAGTTGTACTGATATAAAATGCCAAGAAGTGCAAACACCCAAATCATCCACTTTAAATTTAATCCAGGATATCCACAATGTCTAAAAATCGTTAAATTTAGGAGTTTTTATTTATTTATTGAGTACCTGAGTGTCAACCATGGCGTATATGATGCAGCTATAAATAAATATATGGCAGCTCGGTCACAAATATGTAAGTAATATCGAAGTTTGCGATGTCTGAAATCTTAGAAAACGTTTATGGTACTGAGTTTGCTGAACTCACAAGTTTCGAGATCTGTATAAAAATTCGAATAAATGGTAGCAAGTGCTTGATGTGAATAGAAGTGTGGTAAATGTTCCGTAAATAATCATTAGTATATGTTGTAATTCTCGATGTGCTTCACTGCACATGTAATAATAAAACACAAGGAATGATGGACCAATTCCGATCTGAAAATGACAATGTGAGCACACATCTCGTATTATTTTAGTTGTTCACAAATCGCTGTTACTGTAGTTTCAGTTTTCCCACATATGAGTGAGTTTCCCAGAATGATGAAACCATGAAATGAAAAGTTTGATGGGGTAGTTTTACACGTAGACATCGAATTTAACATTGAAAATCAACATAAAGTTCATTTTCAGATGAAACAATCATAGATGGTACCGATTTCTGAGAGGGTCACAACATTGGTTAAAAATGTGTACTACTTGTCCTGAATTTTAGTTAAGATGTGTACACAAAAAAGGGAATGTGTTTACCTTGTTCATTTACACATTTTTTTTTCAAATTTGATTTGAAAATCAGAACCTTTTTTGAAAATATTAATCTTCATACTACTAGAAAGAATATACTTTGTTTCACAAGTAGTTAATATTAGTAAAGTTACATTATAATGTAGCTTTTCAGTATTGAATATAGATCAATTTTTGAGTTGTAGAATCCGATGTTAATCAGAAACACCGAAAATATTTTTAATGCAGGAAGAAGATCTGGAGAAAAAAATGCTTCCGATCTCTAGTGTTCAATAAAAACACTGCAGTAACTAGTTGCTAATTTTTGACCTCAACATCTGGAGTGCGTGTGTTTTTTTCTGAAACTAACCGCATGCGAGATTGTATTCGCTACATGTTCATGTTGTGTTGGTTCATAAGCTTCTCCTTTTCCAGCACGCCGATTCTTGTAGGAATACTTTACGTCAGGACTGAAATATATTATATATATATATTTTTTTTTTAAATCTAACTCACTCAACAATCCCGCAACTCATTGTATATCACCGGCCTTGGTCCATCAACTGAAATAATATGGTACAATTGGAAAAAAAAAAAATATATCGATAAATAAATATATATGTTGAATAACGAAAATATGACGTAATTCGATCAAAAGAGAAAACAGAATTGAGACAATATAATTTATGATAATTTGAACATTTGCAATTTTGTTTTATTTTATTATAATGAGTGCGATTCATCGTCAGCGTCAGAAGAACTTGTATGTATTCTATATCTTTGAAAAGATTCTCGACGTACTCGCTCCTTTCCACTACCCGAACTTGTTGAAATTGTTCTGTCTCTGACATTTAGAAAACTATTTGATTTTGATAGAACCAGATCTGAAACAAAATACGATAATATGGATTAATTTGTTGAACCAACCATCCTCTTCTAGAACTCGCGGAGTTCGAAAACTTGTCTGAGCCTCTGAATCTTGTGTTCCAAGTGCTTTAATTTCTCCATTACTTTGTACACATATAACATTATCTTCTTTGGTTCTAAAATGTATTGACAATTGAACTTATTGATATAAAAACAGCTTACAGTAAATGTTCAGCTATTTCTCCTTCACTTTCAGAGTCTTCGAGGATTCGCGGAGTCTTTTTTTGTACGTCTTCTATATCACTTGTTTGAACTTGACATTCTTTAGTTAAAACCGGCTCAAACTGCACGGCAACGTTCACTTTTTCGATTTCTCTCGGTCTTGAAGCAATTACCTTTAATATTGAATGTGGACTGGGCAATCGATCGCCACTTTTCCTAAAAACAATACTTTTAAACGATTAAAATAATTATCAACTTACAGATTTAAACACTCATATTCACTTTTATCATCTTCTCGAATATCTGTGACATTCAGACGTGGAATTCCTTGAGGTATAGGTGGTTCAGGATGTAGTTCTTCGGAAAATATTTTTTGAATTTTTCCAGCAATTATTTCCTCGCCATATCGACTATGTTTTTCGTCACTGTCACTACTGTTTTCTTCCATAGACATAAGAATAGACAGCACTGAATTATAAAATACTTTAAATGTGAGAAAACAATATTATTTGATTCAAATAGTAACCTTCGAGGTGATATACTTTCAAATTTCTTTGGATCATGGTGGAATGTGAGATTAATTTTATTAAGATACCATTCACCATTTTATTATAATCCCTTAACAATTTTTATTGTCACATACCGTTTGTTCTCAAGTTTTCAAAATCGTTTGGCGTTAAATATTTCAATAATCCTGTTTGTTCTCCAAATTTTATAGCAGTCGATAGTGCTTCTTTCAGTTCATGACGTATTTTATTAACTTCAATAATCCCTGTTTGCTTTTCATTTTTTGGTGCTTGTACATCTTCAAGACTAAGGAAAAAATAATTATTGAATTGAACTTAAAAATTCTACTTACATTTTACTGAAATCATCTTCTATATCCGCGTCTTGGAGCTGCTTCCGAATTCTGTATACAATGCGTTTGGCTTTGTTTTGAGTAGACACGTTCATCGAAATTAGCAATTATCGGATTTCGTTGACATCCTGACGTGTGGCCTAGAATCCGACAAAGTTCGGCCACGCTGTGTTTTCCATTTTTTTTACGCACGAGCCTGTGTCGATAATTGCAATTAATAAAAAGCTCCTTCATTTTTTCTCGCCTTTTTATAGATAAACAGATGATTGAGTGTTGTGTTTTTCATATTTTACTAACTGAATTAATTAATTCGCTAAATAATGTCATTGTTTTCTTCATTTTTAGGCCAGAATGTCTTTCTGAAAAAGTCATGTCAGAAAACAAATGAGACGAGCTCATCATATTGAGCTCTCATAAGTTTTTAGGCTTATATTCCGTGCTGTTTCAAAAATTATTTATTCAATTTACCATAGAAAATGCGTTTTTCTCTCGATAAAGTTCAGAACATGCTTCATAAATGTTAAAAATAGAATATTTTCAGATGTCTCTTCTGGAGGAAATTTCGAAACTCACGACTCCCGCCTCGGCTCTTCCCGATATCGAAGATGATGATTTCGACCTGACATCCACACGCAAAACAACATCCAGCACAAAACCAAAAACTAAATTTCCTCAAATAAACTTTGAAGAAGGAAAGTATGCTGGTAAAAAAGTTTCTAGAAATGAAATTTTCGGTGATTCGACCGAAATGAGTGGATTTGGTAGAGTTGAGGATGATTCAGAAGACGAAGAAATAGATGAAGAGGAGTCCCAAGAAGCTGCTTCCGATGAAGAAGAAGAGGAGGCTAATGAAACAGATCAAAGTGAAAATGATGTGTCAGATGAAGAAGATGGGGAGATTGATGACGAAGCGGAGACGGATGAAGATGATGAAGAAGAGAATGAGACTGAAAATACGGGAATTACGACACTTCCGTTTGAAGTAAATCAAAGCTCAGATAAGGCGGAATGTATTAAAAATCAGAAAAAAGTTTGGGATGATGCAATGTACGTCAATATTCGAATGCATGCACTCTTAAATGCTTCTAATCAAATGCCAAGAGGTGAAACTAGAAAACAAATGATAAATACTTCTGATGAACGAACTAAGCAAAACATCACGAAGTCAATGAAAAATATCGGAAAACTCAGACAATTATTGAAGGAAGCTTGTGAGTGTTTTGTTGAAAAAACGGAAGAAGACGATGATGAGGAAATTCCAAGTGATGAAGACATCGGAGAATTGAATAGTGATTTAGAAGATGAAGACGAGAATGAAGAGGAAGATGATGAAGAGTTTGTTACATTTCTTCCCATTCAAAAATACATTTTTTTTTTTAGGTCTGAAACTGTCCGCGAGAAGACTACGGTGGAACAAGGTGTTAGTGTCGAAGGGTTCACTAAATTCTTGAAAAAACATGACGAAGATTTCGACAAGTTCAGGTGATTGTTCATTTTAGTTCCTTCTCTAAACGCTGTTATTCTCCAGAGCGACAACTATCACAAAATGGTACAATCGCACCAAATTGTTGAATGCAAAATCGTCGAATAATTCGGATTTCAGTGTTTTCGAAAAAGGCAGCATATTGAGTCAAATTACCAAGGTAAGAAGCCAATATAACAACACAATTTACTGAATCGTTGCTACAGAAATGGAATTTAAGTTGATTTTCAATGTTAAATATGCTTCCCAAATGTGAAACTACCCCATTGAACTTTTTATTTTATGGATTCTTCATTCCGGGAAGCTCATTTCCGAATTTAAAAACTGAAATTACAATAGTTGCACAACATTCATAAAAAGTTTTCGTCCCACCAACACACTGCATTATTTTGATAATGTTAATTTTTTAAACTTCAATTGGAATTCTGGTATGATTTGTGATTATACATGATCGAGAGATTCATAATTCAATTTATTTTCATACGTTCTAGAAAAAAAATATGTCAAGCAGAAACTGTGTGAGTCATTAAAAAGATTGTGAAACTTGAGTTTTGTGAGACACAGCACATAAATTTTGACTTGGATTTCTGTAGTTCTAGAAATATGAAGTATAATTATTTCTAGTTATTTCAAAACATGAATTTTCGTTAAACTTTCATTATACATTCAACTGAAACACTTTATTTACAGGTTCTTAACGATGAAGGAAAACTTCTCAAAAAAGTGCGAACAATTCGAAGTGGAAATTCGAGAATCGGCGCTGAGTCCGAAACATCGCAGGGAATTGACAATGAAATCTTCGATGATAATGATTTTTATCAAATCCTTCTCAAACAGATGATTGAGTCTCGAAACAATACAGCAAACACATCAGAAGATGGAGCTGATATGACCAGAAGCTATATGGAATTGCAGAATATGTTCAGCAATAACAAAAAGAAACGAGATGTAACTGCTTTGTCTTCGAAAGATCGGAAGTTGAAATATGAACCGATTGCCAAATTGATCAATTTTTATCCTGCCAATCCTTCTGTTGTTACTTGGAGTCATGAATCCAGAAATGAGCTTTTCAAATCATTATTTTCATAGAATATGTTTTTTATTTTCAATATTCGTTCTCCTTTTTGTTATTTCTTTGTTCTTGTTACGTTATGAATCATTTTTATTAATAGTTAGATATATATATCCGAAAAGTACGAAATAATCCCGTAGAAATCACAATTGAAAAATTAGGCACCGTTTTGTTTGGGTTGGGCGATGATCTAGAATAAGTCTCGAAGGCGTTCTTGAAAAACATATGTACATGCTTCTCCATTCAACTGTTTGTTGCAAGTTGGCCAGAAAATACAACTATCAGGATCCGAATAACATAAAAGAGAAAGAGCGATGAAGAAGATTCCAGAGCAAATGTGACACGGTCTGAAATTGACTGGTTATGAAGATAAGGAATAAGAATTGGTTAAAAATACAATGGAAACGTCGATTCGCCTTTTTTTTAAATATTTTTCTTCGGTAAGAATAGTTTTTATTTTTTAAAGAACCGTTTTTCGAAGAAGTACCTCGTACTTCATTTTGTTTTAGTTTTTATGGGTTTGAGAAAAATTCCTGTTCAAACTCTTCAACGTTGTATTCTAAAAAATTCAATCACCTAATTTTTTAAAATCATAATGCAGGTTAAATTTTGTACTCAATCTATATCACCTAGGCAACATGGGTATGCACTAACCTTCTCTCCAAGAAAAATCCGACTATATAAAACCACATAAATAGTGCTTGTTCAGCGAGAAACATCGGGTGTAGCCAGTGTTTTGGAATAAGTAGAACAGGAATCAGCCATTGTAGGCAATACATCACGATGCTGAACTCAAGAACTAGCGATTTCAGTGAAAAAAGGTCGGAAAAATGAAAAATGTGTGTTAATGTAAGTCGCTGTGTTGTGCACCGAAACACGTTATTTGACGCCGAGTTTTTATTAGAGCTGTTTATAAAAACTGACCAGCATAACCAGCTTACACACATTCTTTTAACTTGCAAATTCGAGATTGCTCTAATTTTTATAGTAATTGAAACCAATAATCGAAATATTTTTGCAGACTCTCCTAGCAGTTTCATCTTCTCTATAAGCTTATTCCATGTTGTTTCCCCTTTTATGGGATCAATCATGATCAAAATGAAGAAATCCGTTTTGGTTTTTTATTTTTAAAACTAGATTCACTACACTTCAAAAAATTAAAACTTTCAAAGACATAACAAGGGAAATATGAGCTAAAGTTGAATCAGTGCAATTGGGTTACTGTAGTTTCATGCTTTCCGTTTGACGCTTTCTGCAACTTATCTTCCAGTGTTCTGAGATAATCGGACGTGCAGAATACAATTCTGTCAATAATAATCTCAAAAATTCCCTTTTAGGTTAGAAAAACAAATTATTAAAAGAGCGCTCTTTCTCGAATGAATTTTTGCTTATAGACGTCTTAAAAAAATAGTCACGTTGTTTTTCATTTCCTCTTTTTTTGGTTAATTTGTTTCTGTTTCATGAATATCGTTTTTATATCGAGAAATCGATCTTTTCGTTTATGAACCATTCATTGCACACATTTCACACGAATAACTGATTTGTTTGTCGAAAAATTCACTTTTTTCCTGCGTCTTTTCCAGTTTCAGTTTTTCAAAATTTCAGACATTTCCAATGTTGTGTTTAAAAATTGGACAACGCGAAATAGAAGATGATAATTCGATTCCGAGTGTTTCTACGTTTTTCAATGAAGAATATTTGATCAAATCGCTGAGAAGAACGGATTGTTTGATAACTCATACAGGATGTATCAATACATTACGATGGAATAAGACGGGAACTTTATTGGCTTCAGGTTCAGATGATAAGCAAGTTTGTATTTGGCGTGGTGGAACGGACGAACTTGTACACAAATTCACCACTGATCATGTTGAAAATATATATTCGATCAACTTTTTACCTGGAAAAAATGACGAAATTATTCTAACTGGCGCTCGAGATACTTTAGTGCAAATACATCATATAAACAGTAAGATTTTGAAAACATTTAACTTGGGTGGAGATCAAAATGTTTTCAGAAGGAATTCTTGCCACATTAAATATGGATGCAGCAGTTCGACGAATATGTACATTAGACATGGATCAAAATGTGTTTTGGGTGGCGGCAGAAGATGGATTTCTCAGACAAATAGATACAAGAACGAATGAAATCGATTTCCTAATGACATTTCCCGAAAGAACTTCAACAATAAAAACAATGGCCGTCTGCAATAATCAACCATTTTTGGTAAGAAATTTGAGTAAGAATTATTCATTAAACATTTCGATTTTCAGATGGCTCTTGGATTACAAGAAGAAGGTGTTCCTATATATGATAGACGAATACCATCTCGCCCGTTTATAACTCTAAGATCAGGTATGATTTCATGAATTTTTTTAAATGTCATGATTTTGCAGGTGATAGTCACTTCTTTGAAACACAAACAACACATATCGACTTCAATAGTAATGGAACAGAAATGGTTGTGAACAAATCAAATGGAGCCGTTCTCGTATTCGACGTCGAGAAGCGAAAAAATCCACGAACTCTTCAAAATGCCAACGCATTACTTGATGAAACAGGAGATTTCGAGATGATAACTCGCGACAAATTACCATATGAAGAACTTCGAAATGGAGGGCAGAACTTTTTAGCAGAAAGATCTTATGTTCGTGGTATTGATTATTACGGGAAGATGATCAAAAAAAGGTGCAACGATGCGAAATTTCGAAGTATTATTCACTCGAATCGCGCAATTTGTTTATTGTACAGAAAAAAACAAGGAGATAATTATCATTGTTTCAAAGAATGTGTGAAAGCACTGCAAGAATGTCAAGGAAATTCGAAAGCCGTTTGGAGAATGGCTCAATGTTGCGTTTTCATGGAGGATTTCGAGTTGGCTAAAAAATGTTGTGAGGTATTCAGACGAAGATTTCCTAAAGACGATTCTATCCAAAAAATAGAAAATCAGGTTTGAAAACACAACACATATTTTTTGTGTTTTTAAACTAATTTCAGCTTGTTATTGACGGAACTAAAAGACCAACAAGACTTCCGGCTGCTCGACATGATGTTATGGATTATAAAGAGAGACTCATCGGACACAATAACTCTGTAACAGAAATCAAACAAGCCACATTTTTCGGATCGAAAGACCAATATATTGGTGAGGCACATTTTCATTTTCTCAAAAATACTGGATAAGCACGACAGACCCGCTCAAAAGTTTTTTACTAGTTCCCTGTTCGAATCGGACCTAATAGTAATTCCGAAAAGACAGTTTCTAAATCAGATGTTGAAATCACTGAGTCGAGATAATCGAGAAGTCGATTGTGTTTTGAAAAGGTCCTGATTCGGCTTCAGCCTGAAAGCTCAATTTTTCCTTAAATTATTGAATCACTATTTGAACCATAAAATGGTTTCTGTTTGTTGTTCTACAGAACCTGAAACGTTGAAAAATTGTTATATAGGCTCAATTTGTTGCGACAAAGAGAGAGCTTTCATAGTCTCTCATATCATTTAGAAAAACAACATTCAAAAATTAAGATAATAATATTCCCGTAGCTCGCGCTTATAAGGAATAATATGAAATAAGCTGATATTGTTTTCGTATGGGAAAGTAATTCCAAATTGTTCGGTTTGGATCTTAGAATTCGACATAAGCTCTTCATTTTTATCTCCAATAGTCCCAATATGGTTTTTTGCCCAAGTGTTCTGATATGTATATCAACTTCTTAAAATGTTTTTATTTCAGTTGCTGGTTCCGATTGCGGTGGAATGTTTATTTGGGATCGCGAGTCCGGTTCAATTGTAGATGTTTGGAAGGGTGACTCGAGTAATTGCAATATTGTACAACCCCATCCAGAAATGCCAATGATTGCCACTTCTGGTTTCGATCATACCGTCAAACTATTTCAACCTGCTTTAGACGAAGAACAAATGATAGATGAAGTAAAGGTAGGAATTTCGTAGTCATAACTTCTTTAACCACTATTTTCAGCCGGAATATGGGCCTGCCAAAGATTGTTATAAATATATAGATGACTCTCAAACGCTACGAACTCAAGAATTTGGAAGAGAATTTATTCTTCGGAGCAGACGTGGCCAAGAGGTTCCTCCAAACTGTGTACAATCTTGAACTGTATATATTCGTGTTTACTAATAAATAATAATATTTTTTATGTCAATAATTAGTTTTAATAAATCTTTTTGAAAGACCCGAAAAAAGAAGAAACCCGCGAGCAATAAACAGGGAGTTGAATATAAAAGGCAATAGCGCTATGCCGAAAATAGAAGCGCATAACAAATAAAAAAAACCCGTCGACTAATTATCAATAACACGTCGGTAGAATTTGACGTAGACTCCTTCGACTTTGAACTTCAAGAAGATCAACGCGAACATGTGTATAGAGTTTTCCGAGATCCAAATCAATCAACTTATAGTGAAGAGAACTTATACCATCTGTTTTCCAGCGTTGCTTCGTTTTTGCCAATATTTTATAACGGCATTTGTTGACTGGATTCGTAGCTTCTTGAGGATGCTTTATCATTTTGTATCGAGCGATTTGAGATGGATAACGAGATACTTGATAACCTGCCTCAGACGTTCTGAAAAAAGTCTTTATCGTTCTGAAAAAAGTCTTTAGTATAAGCCGTTTCAGAAGGAAATCTTTTTAAAAAATCTAATTTTTTGTACCTTGTATTATCATTATAACGATATATACTCGAATCATTATTTTTTGAAAAAAAAATGTCGATAAAAATAATTCGAATGTCGGCCACATTTTTTTTTCAAAAGTTTCCTGATGCAATCCTCAATTATTCATCTGCTTTTTATCCATTGACCCGAAAGAGTTCAATTAGTGTAACAATCAAAAATCTATTGATAAATATCAAATCTAACAATATTAAATTGCAGCAGTTGTGTTTTTGCAAGAGCTCATAAAATTTATTTCCAGGGATAAAAATAATAAATCTCAAAAACTATTTGGTAGGAAATATAGTTTCTGCCTTTTATAGGTACTAGACAAAAGTGATACTGAAATTTCTAAATTTCAACTTATAACAATTTAGGGGAAAAAACCAGAATACGGGAATGATGGATCTTATTGGAACAGTTTTGATAATTCTGAAAAGTCGCGAA
Source organism: Caenorhabditis sp. 38 MB-2015 (assembly GCA_900536415.3). Classification (NCBI taxonomy): domain Eukaryota; kingdom Metazoa; phylum Nematoda; class Chromadorea; order Rhabditida; family Rhabditidae; genus Caenorhabditis; species Caenorhabditis quiockensis. The sequence continues at coordinate 499,621 of LR553120.1, forward strand.
AAATAAACAAACCTGGTAGCGAGATCATCGTCTTCTCCTCCCCAACCCCAGAAATCGTTTGGAAATCCATTAATTTTTTCGAATTGTTCTTTAGTCAAAGCACTGATTCCACCAAAAATTGCAGCGTATGGGAGTCTGAAAGAAACTACAAGACTATTCATTTAAGAGAAAAAAACATACTTGTAATTGAATTTATCTATGGCAACACTCATATGTCGTGGGGTCACCGGACATGTATATAGATTCCGATCATCTTCTGGTAGTAAATCTACATCGTGGAAAATAAAACATTGCCAAGGATATAAATGAGAAGCAACATCGAAACCAACATTCATCAACTGGAATGAATGCGCTTTGTTTTGTTCTTATTTATTTTTCGAGCTTTCCTTTTCTCGAATTACATACCTTTCCACGATTGAAAGTTTGATTGGCTACTTGTTCAACAATGAAGATTGCATAATCCAATTGTTGCTTCTTCAAAAGTGAATGTAAGTTGTGCAATAAAATCTTCAAATGCGACGGGCGATCTCGATAGGGAACAATAATAGCGACTCGATGTCTGGCTTGACATTGTTCAGGCATTCCATGTCCGCCAGGACGAAGATCGGAATACATTTTAGACATTGTTTTAAAATCAGGCTCATCCAAGAATACACGTATCGGGCCAACTAGACCAGGTGGAGTTGAATTGCATAAAGGAAAATTGGTTGTTTCATTCAGAAATAATTGAACATCTGAAAATTGATTTATATATAGTATTGTCCTGTAAGTTTTGAAACTGACCTTCAAAAAAATTTGTAACATTTCCTAAATTTCCTGAGGATGTATTCAATGGTGCTACTGTTCCCGAAGATATATTAACTGGAGAAGATTCGCTTGCCGTATTACTCAGAACTTCATCGATAACATTCACATCGCCAAGAAATGAAGATGGAGCAATCGAGAAGTTTTCATAAAGAGAAGGAACCTACATATTACTTTGTTTTATCATGAACTCAATAGTTTAACTCACTTCAAAAATCATCAAATGTACAGTTAAAAGGCAGATACATATCAGCAAAAGTGGTTTGAATTTTGAGGCGATCAAATTTCTCAACGCCATTCGCCAATCAAACCATCAAGGCGTGCAAATCTGAAAATTGTTTGTAAGCTACTTTTCCGAAGACAATTATCTATTTAGTAAAAGTTAGTTTATCATTCAAAAATAGGTCAACCATATAGTTAGCATCAATTTGTGATCAGTTTCAAGTATTTCAATATTACTTGCCTTTTTTCTAAATTACCTGCATGTGGGCAAAACGAAGAACAAGAAGAAGCTTGTAGTGAAGATGAATCGAAACAAGTCCTAAATGGAGAAGTAAATAACAAGAAAATGCTAGCGCTTGATACAAGAAGTCTTCATAATAATTATATTATTACGAATCAAAAAAGTAAAGCTAGAAATTCCATTAACACGTAATAATATAGATGACATGTCCATGGATAAATCTACATTCAATCTTTGGCGCGATTTTATCGCCGCTTATCTCAAAACCACATTCTACTGTTGGAAACATGTGTGAAATAACAGATAAATTCAAGAATATTTTGAAAATCTATATTAAATAAAATCTTTCAAATTTCTCATATGCTTAAAAATAGAAAAAGAACTAAGCAACTCCTGTTGAAAGACAAGAATGTTAAAATATGAATGAGTAGATTCGAAGCGACGGAAAGAGGAAGAGAGAAAGAAGAGAAAAAATAAACAAGACCACGCCCAAGCGAAACGCCGCAGGGTTTTTCTGATTCTTTTTTCTCATGATAAAGTATAAATATCTGACTGGCTTTGGTTTTGAAATATTGCAAAACAACTTACTTTATCACGAATTTTAAACCGATTCAAGAAAAATAGTTGTTGAATTTTTCTATTTAAAAGATAATGAACGAATAAATGGAAATATTTTTTATCGCTTCAGGAAAATTTCTTGAATAGTTACGTACCTTTCAAAAGTTACTGTTTCCGTTTCAAGACCCAACTAATTCAGGCATGCTCCTTTATTTTTACTCTACCACGTTAAAAAAAATTTTCACTTGCGAAATGTGCTGTTCTCGCGTTTAAAAATGTTTCACTATTCCAGAAATCTCCTGGATAATGCCGAAAAAATTTGCGAACGAGAATCCTAAAGTGGTAGCAGCTCGTGATCGTAAAACTACTGCGAAGAAAGACGAGGCAGATAAGAAACAAAAGGTGAAATTAAAAGATACATTAAACTTGGCTTCTCAGCTATTACTTATTTTTAGGCAGCGGAAGATGCCTATTGGAAAGACGATGACAAGTTGGCGAATAGAAAATTGCAAAGAAAGGTAAGTGTTTTTTGGTGAAAAGGTGTTCTCATAGAACATAACTGTTCTTGTTTCTAGGACGACGATGAAAAGAAACGTCTCGAAGCAATAAAGCGCAAAGAAGAAAATCGGAAGTTGGCTGAAGAGGAAATGTCCGGTTTAGGATCCAAAAAAGTACAAGAATCGGTAGCTCCGAAGATCACAAGAGCAGCTATCGATAAAAGAAAAGAGGATGAGGCGAGATTTATGAAAGAATTAGATGAACAAAGAAAAATGGATGCACAAAAGATTGAAGTAGTAACTGAAATCGAGGAAAATTTGAACAAACTCGATATTGAATCTGGATCGGCTAGAAATGTCGATGACGCTTTGAAGGTTATGGGAGATCCAAAAGCATCTGAAGAAGACAAACATCCGGAAAAAAGAATGAGAGCCGCCTATTTGGTGAGTAAAAAAGAGAAAAAATGAGGATTATTTAAACAAAAAAAAAGAGGCAGTAAAGAAACGTTATTCTCGAATAAAACCCTGCTGATATAGAAAAGTTGTAAACAATTTAGGATTTTTCGAAAGTCCTAGTGATAAAATCAGACAGAAAAATGTGTAAAACATGAATGAGAGCCCCTATTTTCTGACAAACAAAAACGTTGGAGAATATAAACTGTGTGAGATTTCTAAATTTTCTCGACATTCAATACATAAAATGTCTAGGAAAATTATTCGTGGAACTTTCTATATGCACAACTAAAAATTGTTCAAATTATGTTTTTGTAATTCGAAAATGGTATAATGTAAAACTTTTACTACTATGTCAACCTTTACTACGTTTCTTAACATCTGTTCAAATAGTATAGTGGGCATTGAAACAGATGCGTCATTTTTCAAATTGACATTTTTCTATGCGTGTATAAAAAAAATGATTATATTAAGTGTATAGAATAGAATTTGTTTATGTTTAATAAAAATAAACAAAATTGGCAAAACTATTTATAAATGTAATTTTAGTAATGAATAGTAATTTTGGCGAAGAGCTAACCTAATGGGAAAAGAGGAAAAGGACAAAGAATAACTAAATTAGTTGTGTAGTGTGCGAGGAACTTATTGAAGTTCACATAGTTGCTAATTTGTGGGGCTGTCACCCTCAAATTCAACATATTGAGAAAAACCAAAAAAAATGCAGAATTTTGAAACGGACTTTGTGAGGTAGAAATCTTACCAAACCCAGTATTTTTTCTTCTTCAACGTCGCTAAAGAGTATTCTTATTCTTCGAAAAATGACTCTTTCTAAAAAATAAGAAATCACGTAGAACGTCACACGCGAAATACGAATAATGAAAATTTTCTTACGAATATCTTTTCTTGTCAATGATTAACAAAACGTCCGACTGGGGCTTCGTAATGTCATTCTTGTTTCCAAAACGTTTTTTTAAATTCAAACCGTAATTTCCAGGCATTCGAAGAGAAACGGTTACTCGAGCTGAAAATCAAACACCCAACATACCGTCTTTCACAACTCAAGCAAGTTCTCAAGAAAGAATGGCAAAAGTCTCCCGAAAATCCTCTGAATGCACGCATTTTGGCTCTTTCTAAGTAATTCCTTTTTGTTATGGGTCTGTGTTTTGTCTGTTACAAATTTCTATCATAAATTTATCAACATAGCAAATAGATTTATTTTTTATTGCCCGCAACTGATGGAAAATTTGGATGAAAAAATGAGGGATTTACTTGGGGATATGGTTCAAGGCTGCTTCCGAAACCCAACGGTACTCTGGGGCGCCTGGAGAGAAGCATGTGTTGTCTTGCATTATCTAAATGATACAGAATAAAAAATAAAATCATAATTCAGTTATTAAATACCTCTCCTTCGGTCCAGTACATGATATAGAAGTTGCACATCTCATCATCACCAGTTGCTCCCATTCCAATGTTTCGATCTTCGTTATTTTTCATGACACATCGCGCAGTTACCATATCTCCTTGTCTAATAACCATCGAAGAATTTGCGACTGGCACGAACATTTGAGGAAGTTGTGGATCTCTTCGGCCAATCAAATTCCAGTGGTCTTCGTTTTTCTCGTCTTCATCAACCAACCAACCACTAACATCAACACCATGACGATGTGTATGAGTTCGGAAAGCGAATGGATGCATTTCGACTTCTTCTTCGATAACACAAGCAGTCTCGAATGATTCTAAAGTGAATCAAGTTTTCCGAAAGAAAAATAGGAATACTAACCAGTCTTGTTAGCGGGAAGAACACCTCCAGTGACAAGAAGCATAGTGGCAGCAAGTTTCGGTTGTGGTTCATCAGTATAAGTAATTTGGAGACCAGTCTCGTCTGGTTGCGTTTTTTCGTGCATGTAATGAACTTGCATAACCAAATGGCGAATTGGTGATTCACCACCAACCAAGAATCCAACATCTGAAGTTATAATTTGAAAAAAAAATTTACTTCACGTAATGCTTTTCGAATTCAGATATTTCTTTCTAATTAACACTCTCAGACAATTGTTGTCACGTAGCGAAATTATAGACTAAAAGAGACAATATATCAAGTTTCATATCAACATCTCATCGATCGAGTGAAATTCTGTGATGTTTTAGATCAAAGAAAAATTCGATATTTATCGACGTTTAGTCGGTACCACGAGCTATGCTAGTATTGACCGATTTTCTCGCTTGACAAAAATAACGTTAACGTGTTTTTATTAACTTTTAAACCGAAGCAACAGTAATATCAATTGAATTTCAATAACAAATCTTTGAAATTCAAAGTGCGACAAAGAAAACAAATGTTTGTACAAGCCAAGCTCTATTTATTCTAGATATATAATTAAAATTTCAGGCAAAATCGAAAGCTGAGTGAACTCTTGGAATAATTATACGTCTATTCATATTTATGTGTTGAAAAAGGAAAAATCGAGAAATGTAAATAGAGGATCCTTTCATGGGTTTGTAAAAATCCTGGTTTTGATGTGATTTTGTTTCACAAACAGTTAAGTTCAAAAGATCATTACTCCTAAATCACTTTCTCTAATGACGAATTTTTTCTACATCAAGAACCCACAAAGTAGCGTGAAGGGAAAACTGTAATTATCAATAGGGCGCATATGAATATTGTTCAGAATATACTTTTCAAAATGCGCTCTGTTGTTGATTTATTATGCCAATATGGTAGTTTTAAGTGGGATTCTGAAACTACACTAACTCATAGATGACAGAGATTTACAACATTCTAATATCAACCCTTTTAAACTACCTTTTGGTAATGTCAATGCTGGTGCATCGAGTGCCCATGCATAGAGAATAGCTGGTTTGTTGGCACATGTTGGGGCTCTTTCCATTCCATCAGATTGTTTGTTCATTTCTCCGCAATCCCACACTAATTCTTCACTTCCAGGCTCTTCACATCCAAAAAGAAGAATATGATGAGCAGTTCCTTTTTCTGTGATCGCTTCGAAACCAGTCAAATAATTCTCAGTTTCAGTCAAAGGAACAGATGTGCATAAATAGGAATCAGCCTGTATTTTTTTTAAAAAAAATGACGTCATTATTAGAATTCATTTGAGTTATAGAATAATACTCACCTCTGGAACTACTCCAGGCATTTTTAGTTCGGTTTTCAATCCATTAACAGTTGTTATTGTCAATACGAAACTGACAAAAAAGAGTTTTAGCATTTTTTTTTCAGCCGCCAAAAAAGACAGTGAAAAAAAAAGAGAATAAAATGAAGGACGAAGCACACTGCGCGAGCTCGTATCGATTTTTTGAAAAAGAGGAGGCGGCTGAAAATATGAGCAGAGAAAGTGAAAAAGAATGACGAAGACAGAAAGAAACGTGAAATAGTCTAATATGTTGGGCTCGTTTCGAAAGGATTTGTGTGTATTGAAATTGAAGAATGCGCAGATGTTATTTCTCGGTCATACATCTTGATCATCGGGTTACTGTAATTTCATCGCATGATCAAAATATAAGTAGAACATATGATTAGGAATGCGTGCTTTATTGATAATTACAGCTTATCTCGCTACTGAAGAGTCTATAATTCAATTACTTTTTTCACAAAATATTCGAGTGCTTATTGAAAATGACAAATGAGGATCATATGTATTCTGTGAATATACTAATTTCACCCAAAAGTTGAATGGAAAAGTACTTGGGCCTTCTTTGATAGTAAAATTGAACTCTAGCGAAATAAGACTGTAATTCATGAGTAATCTCAGGCAAATGAACACTCCAGAGACGCTCTAACTTAACTCCGGAGGAAGCTCCCTGTTTTTCTCGAGAGAAATTTGGAGAGAATTAGTGCGCTCCGGAGCTATTCCGGAGCTAATTAGAGAGATTCGGGTGCGCTCTGGAGCTACTCCGGAGTAAATTTGGAAAATTCGAGTGCGTTTTGGAGCTACTCCGGAGTAAATTGGAGAAATTTGGTGAAACTTCGGTGTTGTTTTGGTGTAGCTCCGGAGAAACCGAAGATTTAGTGCGGCTCCGGAGTTTTCACTTGCCTGACAAGGGAGGTTCAACTACTCCCCATCTTAACTTTTAACGAAATTTGGTATACCTACTAATTTGAACCTCCTGATCAGCATCCCGTTTTCAACTTTTTTCCTTCGCTTCTCTGAAAAAAGTTAGAAAATTCCATGGTTCTAACATTAAGAAAACCAATTTATAAAATACACACAAAAAACAAAATGTTCAAGTTTTTAATTAATTTTAATTTTTGTCTTTTTTGTGAATGAATTTAGCATTGCTTTGGGAACTTTTTGAATTATAACTTTTTTCAGAGAGCCGAAGGAAAAAAGTTAAATACACGTTTATGATCAGGAGGTCCGAATTAGTAGGTATACCAAGTCTCGTCAAAAGTTAATATGGGGACATGTTGTACCTCCCTTGTGAGAAATAATTTATTTAGGGACCGGATCGGCCAGAAAAACCTGAAACTGGCCACCTCAAACCTGACCCAATTTTTGATTGGGTCCGAAATGATAGTTTCCGTCTAGCAAAAATCAGAATTGACCCGGATTGAAAAAAACTATTATTTCGAACCCAATAAAAATCGGGTCTAATCCGATTCAAGTGGTCTGATTCAGGAACAAACGGGTCGGCCTTTTCCATGTAAAATATTTAGTTTATTTGAAATGACGGAACCAAAACGTTGAAGATCATTTTTTCATGTGCAAAGTGGTACTTGGAAAAATAAGAACCAGCGGAATCTTCTTAGAGCCAACATCGGCGCCAAAAGGACAACTCTGGAAGATTGACTATATCAAAAGATCATTTTAATTTCACGTGAAAACATTAAAAAAAAATTGAATTCAACAATCAGATTGCCGCAAGAGAGGAGTGATAGCAACTACAAACATGAGAGAATCAGAAAGAAATTTTATTTTTTGGTAGCGGATACTTTTTCATTCATTACTACCAAGTTGTCTGAACTTTTTGCCATCAATATTGATACTCGAAATATTATCCCCATTCATATTGAGATTCATATTCATAATAATACGCCCATTCAAGTCCATAAAATGATATGAAATGTCGAATGATCCATCGCCAAGTTGAGCCAAAATTATCTTTTAAAAAATCACAGTTATATGCACCATAATAATTCATCTCACCTTTGATGGCCATTTCTCAGGTTTTCCATTGATATCTACAGTATACGTATCACTTAGAGTAATACAATTCGAACCGCGAATTTGGATAGACTGAAATATATCCGTGTGTAATTAGGAAACTCTGGATTCTACTTACTCTCATCGTTTCGCTCAATGAAGTGGAAGTGAGAGTGGAAGGTGTTCTTTCCGAACTTTTTCTCTTTTTTTCAGATTTTTCTTCTCTCAAAGATGGAATATCAAAGTCGATATTCTCACTGGCCTTTGTCTAAATATTCGAAAAATAATTATCGTTGTTATATTTGAATATAACTTACTCTCTTATTATAAAGAGTTCTGCGATGTTTTGCAGTTGGCAGTTTCATAGGAGCTGGTGGTTGTGGTGAACAAGTGATGGTATCCTTGTCATTGGTCTCCGAGGTTGTAGGTGGCTAAACATTTTTCAAATATTTCATCCCTACTACATTTCACAATTTACCGCTTCTCCTTTGATCGCAGCAATCTCTTCCTTCTTCTTGCGTTGAATTTGCATCTTTTCATCTTCCAAAATGCGATTCACTTCTTTTCCTCGATTCAACAAGAGTTTGATGGCGTTTTCGAGATTTTTGACTGATTTCTCAGTACATTCACAAGTGATATTTTCCATTTTTATTTAATGACACAATTACGACTCAATTTAACGAATAGAAAATTGATATTTTATATCACTCAAACCTGAAATGACGACCAAATTTTGAAAGACATTGTAATCGTAAATGTTATCTATATAGTTCACGGGGTGGCAATACATAAGTCTAATTTCTTATTTCTATTGTTTGCCAAGTTCTACTAAACTCAACCAGATCCACAGTAAGATCGTCTTCCAACTACAGTAACCAAATGATAATGATAGTTTGTTGGATAATTGATGATGGGAAATATTGTGTTTTTGATTATATGTTAAACTATCATTCAAAGTATTTTGAGGTCTTTTAAATGTCAATATTTGCATATTTGACTTTTCCTAATTATCATTTTCGAAGGGGGAATTCCTATCCTCGACGCCTCATATGTCTGCATTGTGTTTGCGTACTTTTGTGTGTTTCCCGCGTTCGTGGCGTATTTGAATTTCACTTCTTTTTTTTTGTTTCGATTTTGTTTCGATTCTATGAGAAACACTAGTTTTAATTTAGATTCAATGGAGGAACGAAGAGAAGCATTGATGAAAAGAATGGCGAATCGCCACGAGAAGCGAATTTTGAAGAGTCGTAACGAAGCGGATACAGACAAAATCGATCTTCGAGCAACTGAGAAAACCTTTTTAGTGTCTGAACCAAAGGAGTTAGATATGAAGACACCGATTCGTCAAAAAATTTCGAACATCCCTCAAACTTCGTCACCAATTGTCTCGTTTGATGATAAAGCTGATCAGCATATCGCTGCATTATCTACCTACGTTAATACAATCGTCGGATTCGATGATATGGGCGAAATCGATCTAGGAGAGAATAAGAAAGAGGCATATAAAAGAATTAAAGAAATGTTGGCATCAAAAACGAAAGTTGTAGAACAGAAATCTGAACAACGCACCAACAACTTTCATCGTCTTTTTGAGAAATATGACCCGAATGAAGTGACAAATAAATGCCGAAAATTGTTGAAGGAATCAGAAATCAACGATGGGATCTCACATATTTTATCGAAGCGAATGATTTCAATTCGATCAGAATTGGCCATTTATTCAGATTTAGGTGGGATAGAACGAAAAGTTTCACATTTATACGTTCTATATGTTTGTTTTTAAGCTCTTCAAACGGTCCTTCTTCACACATTTCTTTCATTCCATCCTGCTTGGCTGAAAGCATCACTAGAAGCTATTTTCGACACCAGAATCGTAACTTCTCCTGATTCTACCATCCGTGATCTGTCAAAATTCATCATCGACAATGTTTTCAAATCGAAAAGCCTGCTGAAAAACAAGAAGTTTGCGCAAGGTTCCGGAATGTAAGCGATTATACTTGTTCAGAAAGTTAAAGTAATATTTTTCAGACCAATCGTTACTCCAGCCGGTAAAGAAGCTCTCCACAATCATTTTTTGAGTGTAATTATCAAAGTTATGTTTTTGATCGAAAAGTTGGTGACAGAGAAGCTCATTCCCAATTTAACAAGAATGTTCAGTCGATCATCAATGTACAAGGTATTTATTCAAAATAAAAATAGTTATGTTCAATGTATTTCAGAGCCTCGATGCGGTATTTGCGGATCTGAGCAAAGAAGTTTTGTCCGGAAGTTCGCTAACATTCAAAAAAGCGTTCACGAAACTGGACTTTCAACCGTTTTATAAACAAACATTTATCGATGATTACGACTATAATGCGAAAGGATTCGATGATTTCTCTAATGGCATCATTCTTGCTAAATTGATCGAACAGATAGCATTCCTGCCACAACATTCAATTTTATCCAAACTTCGTGATCCACAAGGGGATAGAATTCGGAAATTGAAAAACGTCGAGATTGTTTTGGATGAAATGTCAAAACTCGGAATAGACACGGAGAATATCAAACCAGCTCACATTGTTGGTTGCAAGAAAGAGCAAGTTTTGAGTGTGCTGTGGTCTATTATCGGTGTCAAAGTTGTGCGTGTAATTTTTTTTCATTTTTTTACAAACCATTTTTTTTCCAGTGTGCTCAAAAAAAAGTTGCAACAGTCAGAGAACCTTTAAGTTTCGACGAAAGAGTTCTTCAAAAATGTCGTAGTTTTGGTGAAAGACTTGGTGTGAATGTGCCTGATTTGGAGAGTTTATACAATGGTAAACTTTTCGCGAAAGCCTTGGAGTTTTTTATTCCATCATCATCGTTTTTCGAATTCTCTGCGGAACGTTCACTTTTTGATCAAATCGTTGATTTGGCTGAAAACCAGCTCTGTATCAATCGTGATGTTTCGAACCACATTGGATTGTTCGCTGATACGTTTTTTGAAAATCTCGAAATTGTTAGAAAATGGCATGAGAAGGCTATCATTATTCAAAGAACATGGCGAGGGCGCAAGGTTAGTTTAAAAAATTAGGGTGATTATAAATATACTTGTTTTTCTCAGATAAGAGCGAGACTGTGTGAAGTTGTAAAACTTGTCATCGAACAGCAGAAAATTCCACGTGTCTCCAATTTCAATGATGCAACATTCACAGTATCTCGGGATTCAGTTGCGTCGACTTCATCATTCTTCGAAACAACTTTCAAAGTTCCAAAAACTCCGAAGATATTCGCTCCTGTTAAAGAAGATCATGAAGAAGAAATAGAGCTCGATGAAACCGCTCATGATGTAACTGTTCAGGAACCAGAAGATCCGGAAGAAGTTGGTGAAATCAGAGATAATGTGCAGAATGATGTGACATCAGAAACATTTAATGAAAATGAGCCATCATGCACAGCTCCAGAACACACGATTATAGCAATGGGATCTGAAAAGCTTGAATTCTCAAGAGAAAACGAAGGAGCTAATGAAATAGATGAGCTTGGAATCGAAGAGTCGGTCAATGAGGCGAAACTAAGTACAGAAGAGAGTCAGATAATGAGTGAAAATAATGATATTGAATCTCACGTAACAATAGAAATACCCACTACTGAGGATATTGTTACGCCGAAAGCATCTTCGGAAATATCCGAAAAAGAAGAGCAACTGTCTGAACAGACGTTAAAATTGGATTTATCTGAAAGAGTTGTTATTCAATCAGGTCATCATGAAAACGAAATAGAACATTCTGTTGAAATGCCAGTATCAAGTGAAGCCACATCGCCTATGATTTCTCCGACCAAACCTCAATGTTCCACAAATAAGCCAATTATTGAGAACTCTGCGATAGAGCATTCTGAAGTTAACGTTGCTTCACAAGAACTCATATCTGCCAAGTCGGCAGATGATTTTCCACCCGAAACCGACAGTTCGACTGTAACGGTAAATGTTCAACCAGAAAACTCAATCATTAGTCAAGCTCATCATCGCCAAGAAGAAATATTGGAAAAAGAAAGAATTTTCATGGAGGAATTGAGATTGCAAAAAGAAGAAAGGGAGAAACAGAAAACAAATTATCGAAAGTTTTGTTCTGACTTTGTTCCGGTGAAAAAAAATGTGATTTTGATTTTTTTTTTAATTTTCATATCAAAACTAATTTTTCTAGGTAGAACCAACAACTCCGGAACTTGTCGAAATTCTTAGAGCTAAACGGAAAATTGCCGCCGAACAAAAGAAATTAGTGTGTAAGACATTTGACTACTTCATATACTTGTTATATTCAGGGAGAAAAGCTGAGAAAAATCGAACAGACAACAACAACATCGTTCATGGAGACAAGTTCGAAGAATATGGCGATGATTGAATCGATTGATCAAGAAGAAACTGCAAGTCAACATAATACTCATGTAGAAACTGATGATAACAACAGAAGTATGGCGGGAAATGAGTCATTCGAAATAGAGGAAGAAATTCAAGTCAATCGTGAGTGTTATTTTTTTATTGATTCAAAATTTGCTATTTTTCAGCTACGATACTCGATGAAGCTGCTGTAACGATTCAAAAGTATTATCGAGGCTATTTGGCTAGAAGAAAGATTCAAGACGAAATTCTATCAATGCGCCAGAAAGTCGAAAAATATAATCGAAAAGTTGGTGGAGAAAATGAAGAATTTGATTCGGCGACCAATTCGAAAACAAATAGAAACTTGAATGAATGCGAGGAAAAACAAGAATCTGCTCAAATCAGACTACGAAAACATTCATTGTTTGGACTTCCGAATGATAATTTGACTATCGTTTTGTTGTCGGCTTCGACTATTGGTCAGTTTAACTTCTATTTGAGTTTCTGATTGGTTCATGTTTTCCGTTTCAGATCGACTGACTTCGTTGCTCCCAAGTTTAACCAAATCATTTGTTGTTGAGTTTGATGGAATCGGAAAAATTTACGATATTCTCGCAGTTGCTGATCGTGGTTACTCGTATACATCAATTTTGAAGCCACTTTTCAGTATTTTATATAGATGTGTTCGTGAGGTGAGAAGTTCTTCTTTATACACACTAGATCGCGAAACAACTATTACGTACTTTTTAGAAACACCATGATTTATCAAATTTTTTGTACATTTCTAGCTCATAACAAATTGTCTCATTCTTGATATTTTGCATATAAACTCTGTATAAAAAATTAAATTTCAGCAAGATATGGATATCCAATCGAAATTCTTGAGCCATTTGAAAGTATTGAGTCCACGATTGTTTATGTTGGTACTCGCACACAAACCCATGTTTGGAGATATTTGTTCGCTTCTCATCGAAATTGGCAAAAAGTGGCCGACTCAATGTCATTTCAGCAAATTGGAATACTATTTGAAACGTTTTGATTCGTAAGTTCATCTCCTTTAAATCGTTTCGCAAGATGCATTTTACAGGCTAGCCGATCAATCTAATAAGAAAAAAGTCGCACAATTGCGAAAAGTATGCGAATCGATCGGTAAATGACGAAAAATAATCGAAAAGTGTTGTATTCATGTCAAATAGAAGTTCTTACCTCATAAATTTTTATTATTTTAAAATTAATTACAAAGAAATAGTTCGAAGATAACACGGTTTTAGAAATCGAACATTTGTTTTCAACCAACGGTTTCGCTCATATGAAAAACTGAAGTTGAAAAAAAACGAATTTATAAATTCATATACTCATACAAAACCCGACAAAAAAAATGCTGAACAATTTTAGATTTTTTGTAATTTTAATTACAGAGATCATGAAAAATTAATTAAAGTGAAATAAATTCACAGGAGGTAGAAACACATAAAAACTGACAAAAATATTATGGCAAGATGAGAGCATTGTGAAAGTGATGGGATTAAAGATAGACAATTATCAAATACAGGTTGATTGGATTCCGAAAACGATTTATGATTTGAAAGAATTCGATTGACAAGATGATGAGGAACCAAACGATGAAAATCAGATTGTGAAAAATGGGAGAGCGAAACGAGATTATCATCACCAGTTAACATTAAATCGAACACACATGCATCGAAAAAATGACTGGTTGTACCAATTTCACGGCAACGATCTGAAACTTTGTTTAAAACTTGAAATGTTCAACAGAGGGTAATTTCCAAAGTAGAATTTATGTGTTTCACATAATGCTTCATGAGATTTTGAGTTTTTTAAAGTCGGTTTCAGAGAAACTCAAAATATTTGTGCCGCCTGAAATTTGGAACTACTGTAACTGCGTGATAGAAATTGCATCTTGAACAACGAAAACATAGATTTTAAAATATACCTGAAGCAATTCGAATTGGAACATGAATCTTCCTCGCATAGCATTTCGAAAAATCTTTTGGATTCGAAAATGCGTCTTCGATTTGAATTTTCGACGATTTCCGACATCCTTTCCAACATAATTCATTTGTTGAAGAACCCGTTTCGAGGACATTTGACGGGGATTTAACAGAAACAGCCAGATAAGGACCTTGTCTTCTGATATAAATTGATGAATGAATAAAATGAAGAGCTATCTCCACATAGTTTGATTCTTGCCATAGAACCTGAAAAAATGAAGAAAGTGTGGCTGTGTCTTTCTGACAAATAGAAGTAGAAACTCGAGATTTTCTAATCTCAGATTTGGAAAAGCTCCCGAAAAAACCGCACACCTGCGGTTTTTATTTGCCACAGGTTTTACGATGTTTATGCAGTTTTTTCCCAGAATCTAGACAAACTTTTCGAACTCATAACTCGACTTGATATCGATAGGTACATATGCAGATTAAACTTTGGATGGAAACACGTGATATTCATGAATTGGATATCATTTTCATTAGCGATTGATGTCAAAATGGACTTCTACTAGTACTGATTCGGCGAGAAACTTGACGCTGAATAATTTTGGATTTCATTCTAATTGAGAAAAATTCATACCAAAATTTTCGAGCCAAAAACTGTGCTTGATAATCTTTGCTTTTCTAACTGTCATAATCGGAATCTACAGGTCTTAGTATTTCATTAAACTAGTTAAGAAAACTCATTCAAAAAAAATATAAACGGAAATACGGAAACTACATTTCTCGATTCATTTATAATCGATGTTTATTCCAAGTCCGATAACACTGACCTCAACAGAATTGCGATTATGTCTATGATCCCGATGATATGTTGTCCCATCCACAAATCCCCTTGATAAATACTGTTCATCGGCCGATGCCTCATATTTCAAATTACCTGTACAATTATGTTTTCGAATCAACACTGTGACCTGCAAATATTCTCATTTATCATCTCAATTCTTCTAATTTTCAATGATCACCTTGCTAACCGTAGTTGTTAATGCTTCCCCGCGAACATTTTTATTGGTGACCTGCACCAGAAAATATCGATTATCAACAAGAGGACGGGCTCCTTCTTCACTGCATGTCTCAAAAGAACCATCGAACTTAAGAAGATGAGGATCTCCAAATAATGTACAATATCTGAAAAATTATTGAATATTTAAGAATACTATTTATATACAGTAGCGTGCATTAATATATACAATTTCATATTTCTGACTGAAACTGGAACTCTGCTCAAAATGGTTCAATCGACGCCAAAATTTTTTCTCGGTTTTCAGGGGTTGTCTAAAATGCTAGGAAGCTATCAGATTTTGATTTGAAGAAGCACACGGGGTGTAATCACGTTAAACGTGGTTTCCGTTTTGTATATATTAATGCACGCTACTGTATATCAATATACCTCATTTTTCTATGTGTAGTTGGTGGATTATAGTAACATATATTAGTATTTTGATCATTTTGCGTTGAGTCATTCTCAAAATCAAATTGTGTACAATTGTAATAATTCCATTGTCTTTCAACAACTAAATGAGAAGAATGAAATCCGAGTACTCCTCGACAAGCAGTTCGAGTTGAATTGAGGCATTGAGAATATGTTCGAACTACTTGACAATATCTTCGAGAACTTGTTACCGCAACATTTTCATAGTCTTTGGTTTTTTGAAACCAGTTATTACATTCTTCGACGCGACAATATGATTGCACATCTGAAAATTAAGTGGAGGCTCAGTGTGATTATAGGAACAAAATGAATAGAAACTTCAAAACTGTATTTCCTAAATCGGACCTAGGACATATAAAAAAGTATTAGTGGACTGTGAATCTGAGTCGACAACTATAGACAATTCAGAAAACTAGAAAGAGGCTCAATCGGAGCTGGATCACTGAACTCTGTTGTGTTGAACAAATTGAATTCGATTTTCAAAATTAGTTTTTCAGACTAAAACGGGAACTGATACAGCCAAGTATCTGTCTCATAATAGGGTCTGCTACTAGGAGTGGTTGATTTAAGATCCAAGTCTTAAGTGATAAAACTATACAGTTCATTACATGGGGCTAGCAAAAAATGAAGCCTTATATCAACGTTAATGAGCAGAAAATATGAATTGTCCATTCCGAACCTTACTTTCGTGGCCCCGTTGCTTTTTCCTGACACCCTCTTCAGTTAGAAACAAGATGCTTTTTTTCGAAGCTTTGAATTTTTAAACAAAATCTAACCAAAAAAGCTCACCTTCTACTAATAGACATAAACTAACAACAGCAGCAATGCAGGCAATCAAGATGTTTGGCATCAGAATATTATCATCGGGACGACACCTGAATCAAATCAAAAACTCTTCTTGTTTGTGATCACTTTTTTTGTGATTGCGGTGGTTTGATGAGAAATTGAAGTGACAGACAACAAAATGACAGAAAAGTGATTGATGATTAGAATATTGAAAAATGACACATATCAGACAAATGTTCCGAAAAAACGACTGAATGTTGAGAGTACTGTAGTTTATGAAATTGGAATAGGAAAATAAAATGGACGTTCTGCTGCGTAATTCTAAAGAGTGGATCGAAGAAAATGTTTAATGTGACCTTTTCAAAATAAAGTGTTTCCGTTCGAAATTCAGAGTTTCGTGTTGCTCGAAAAAATTTCTCGAACATATAAAAATATTGTACCGGAAGTATCTTTTCACAGCATTCGGATTTATTCCGAAAAAAATAGATAAAACGCGCTCCATTTTCAAATTATTGTTGTGCGAATTTTTGAAATTGAACATTCTAACTACAAATATCCGCGGTTTTATTGGTTTTGAAGAAATCCGACATTGTCTAACTGCAAAGCAATTCTGTTTCAGTTTACCTTAGTGTTTCATAGCTTTGTGAGTTCTCGAGAAAGGCGCTGATTTGGAATATTTTATCAAATGAAACAATGAACATTTTCGCAATGAAAGAAAAAAAAACAGAATATTAACGAAAGCATCAGCAGACTCAAAAAAAAGAAAAGAAAAAAGAGTGGAAGTTAGTGATAAGACCTTCTTTTTCTTTTCTTTTTCTCAATTTTCCAATGATTATTTGCTTTTACCCGTCGAGCAAACAATTACCTTGTTGTTTCATTTTTAAAGGAACAACACAGAGAAAAAAAGAAATGAAAAAAGTGAAAATATGATTAGAGAAATAATAAATAATGAAAAAGTCGGCGAACTAAAAGATGAATGATTTCGAAGCCGAACAATCATTTGATTTATCTATTATCTGACAGTTTCCGACGATGTGTTGCCAATTTTTGAAATATTGTTTTTTTTTTTTTGAAAGAAACTACGACACGAAGATGGGGAAGGTGTCATCGGGTTACTGTAGTTTCAACAAAACTGATATATGGCAAAGTTCAACCGATAACATGGATTTCATTGAAAATATTTTTTCTAACGTACGTCGAAGTTCAGTTGAATCAAAAATGCTAGAATTCATTTCAACGGGTACAATTACTTCAGAATTTTTTTAAAAATCAAAAATTCAGATAAAAAAGATCTATTCGGAACTGAAATGAATTTTGCCAGTATGAATCCAAAATATGAAATAATAATATTTCCAGCTAGCTTACGAAGTTTATCTTGTAAACTGAATTTCGAAAGTTTAACTCACAACCAGCGTTTGATTCTTTGTTAGTTTTTTTTTTACGTCAACTAACTTAGATAAGATCACATAAAAAATAAAACCGTTCATCTATTTATATTTTGAACTTTAACTCTCAATGATTTTCAGAATCTAGATGCTTTTTTTTCCTAACTTTTCAGTGTGTGAAAAAAACAACAGTGGCCTTTTTTCCCGACAAAAAACATGAAATCTGTTATTTTGATCGCTGATCCTTTGATTCCAATTAAATTAATCATATTTCCTTTTTTGGTACCAAAAAAACAGTGAAATCTTGTTGGTTTATGTTAATAATAATGATTGGTATTTGTGCACTATACTATATCAAATATAAAAGCTCGAAATCAAAAGATTGTATGAATATTTTTTTCATTTCAAAATGTCCCGCAGTTTTTTGCCGCTATGCTGCCTTTTCACAATATTTATATTTCTATATTTCGGATTTCTGGAGAGATTTCTGGTTGGTGTTGAGATAAGATATTCGGGATGGACTTGGGAGAAAAGTAAAGAATTGGAGTTTTTTGAAGCTTGGCATGAATGCGCCGAAAGTGAACTGAATTTCGAAGATGATCCGAACAGGGTAAGAAGAAATTCTCTTTCTCTCTCTTGAGAACCTACAAAAATCGTCTTCCAAACATTTGGATTTCTAGATTTCTGAATAAGTTATTTTTTTATTTAGTTTTGGGATCAATTTCGATATCGAATGGAAAGATGTGATAATTTAAACGATGTTGAAAATCGATTGGAGATTGAAGATTTTGTCAATTCCGATGAGACGAAACATGCAATTCTCCCGGTAATTGTTGAAACAATTCATTATACTTCTCATACACAATTTTAAAGAAAACAATGAGTGATACTTCGGATAATATTCTTGTTACTATTGGTATTGGAAAAGACATCGAGGCGGAACTACAGTTCAGAGAAGTAAAAATGATAAAAGTTCTTGATTTTATTTTAAATTTAGCGGATTTCTGGTATTGGCAATTTGCCGAAATTCTACGGAGCTGATCCCATAATCCATCCTAACTCTGATTTATACAGTAAAATTGGACAGTACTTCCCATTTGCGATCGGAAACAAGGCTGGTTTCTCCAGGGCCAGTGTACTTTACGAAGGTTAATGAAGTCGCTGGATATGAAAAAATTCAGAATTTTTCCAGATAAATATGAGATTCAAAACGTGGTTCATGTAGATTTCCTATATTTTTTAGATGACATGTTGGGGCTGAGATATATTGATAATTTATGGATGGATTCAGAATACTCAGAGTATGAACTATTCGATGCGTTTTACAAGGAAGGGAGATTAGAAAACGCAGGAATTGTTATATGTCAAATTAATTTGGAGGTAGAAGATGTACAACTTCTTGTTAAACTACTATTTTTTCAGGTTCACAATCCATCATTGGAGCAAAAGATGCAATTCAAAGAGTTTGTTAGTCATATTTTAGCTGACCGTCGTTACGGAATGTTCAGAAATGTAAACTATTCTCATTATCGCATGTTTTTAGTGAACTTGGAGAACGATTATTGCGTTCAAAAATATTTTAGTTCATATAAATGACATCTATTCATGACTGTTTTTTAAATTGTCTAACATAATCTTCGATAAATTGACCGTAATTTTCCCAAATATGATTTTGTCCGTAGAGCGCGTATGCCACACCGAATAAAGAGCCACCAAGATGAGCAGCATGGTCAAATAAGCGGAACCTGAAATAAAACATGTGAAAAAAATAAGATTGTTTAAAAATATACCGTAAGAGTAATCCAAGGAAATCGAATGCAATGATGCCGTACACTGCATTCTGTGCACTGAAATCGAAGCCAGGCAAGAAAATTATAGATAATCTAGCATCTGGGATTTGCATACAAGTATATGTGAGAATTGCAAGAATAGCTCCACTTGCTCCCAGAGCTCTGACTGGACTTCTCATGACTGCTTTATCGATTAGACTGACGAAGGAAGAAACAACTGCAGCGGTGATGTAAAATGCCCAAAATTGTTCAACTCCAAGATATTTGTCTATAATTTTTGTGGCGAAAGTTGTTGTTACATACCTGAATGACTTATTATTTGAACTTTTCTTTTCAAGTTTGAGCTTACATGTTCAATCCGAAGTGAATTATAGAATAATGTGAAAACGCACTCAATAACATAGGCAAACATAAGGACTTCGATGCAAAACTATTTGTAAAATATCGTTGCATTATTGGTGCCAGCTTTTTCACTTTCCATGCGATTAACACCAATGCATTGAGTCCTATTAATAAAGCAATATTCCTATCTCCGGAAGAAAGACCTTGAACTTTTCCTTCTAATTCAAGACTAGGCCCATTAGGAGTTACGAGAAACTGTTTGACTATTTCATACATATCTCCGGGTGGTGCGGTTTCTTTTCGTGTCCAAACTTCGGTTATTATGGCGATCGTGAAGCTTGTCACTCCGGTGAGAACTGTGAACTTCAGACACTGGAACTACATCATTTCAAAACAAGTCACTATATTTTTCAACTCACTTTTATCAAATCTGACACAGGCCTGATTGATCTTGCATCAGGTAATGGATTTGCTTTTGGTGATAAACTTTCTCGGGTTTTGGTAAGTTCTTTTAATTCTTGATGACGTAATCGATCTCGTAACCCGTCTCGTGTGAACCGTGATGTTAGATTATAGCATTTCGTGAAATTTCTTGAACAGCTCAGAAAGCCAACTATCCGAGTGCTAAGCATGATTTGGGAACTGTACAGAAGAAGAAAAAAACGGATATATATATAAAGGTGAAAATAGTTTTTGATATAGGAAATGCGCTCCAACGAACACCCCGCGAAATGAAATTTCAAAATTTCTTTTTTTTTTCTTTGAAAAGTTTTTTGAGGAAAATTTCACTTTTCTGGTTTTTAGGCGAAAATGAGCAAAGACGAATTGAACGACAAAGCATTGCTAAAAATTTTGAAAGAGAAAGCGAATAATACTATAGCAGTATTTGGTCGAAGCGAATATTTCAGTGTTTATGGGGATGATGCTCGATTTGTTGCAACAAACATTTTCAAAAGTGACGTCTGTCTCAAAAATGTCACACTAACAAGTATGTCTCAATTTGGTGTTTAATACAGATTAATTGCTATTTCCAGCCGGCGAACAAATGCGATATATTTCTGTGAATCGTGGTCAATATGAAAAGGTGGTTCGAGAAACTATTGTTCTTCTTAGATGTTCTGTAGAACTTTATCAATCACAAAATGGAGTTTGGAGAATGACGAAAAGAGTAAGTTATCGAAATTAATTAAATTCAAATAGTTAATTTCAGGGTTCTCCAGGAAACACTGTAGATTTTGAGCAAGAAGTCGGAGTCGCTGATCAAGCTCCAATCTTTGCAGTTTATCTTCATCCGGGAGAAATTGATGTTAGTAGTGTTATCCGGCAAAGTAAATGTCAGATTTTCAGAATCGCGTAACTTTATGCGCTTGGGATGCTGGAAATGTTCGTGTAGTTGTAAGCGAATTCAATGACACTCCAGCTTTCTCTCAAGTCGAACAATGCATCTTTGGTCTCTGCCCAACAGAATACATCCTTGTGAATACCGATGCGACATCAGCAAAAGCTAAGAAGATAGCAAGTATGTTCGCTAAAATGGAAGTTCACATGAAACCAAGAAACCCTGGGGAAACTCTAAAACCGAAATCTGAGTGGCAACAGGTGCTGGAATGTATTGATACAACTTTTGAAGGTAAGTTAGAATGACGTCTAAAACAATTATAAATCTTAATTGAAATTTTATAAATTATACATTTGTTTCAGAGGATTTCAACGCGACCAGCGAAAACATCAAGGAATGTATTCGAGTTCTCCACTCTAACTATGCAAATGAATATGGAGAAATGGAGAAGTACAGTATCCATAATTACGGCGCACACGGTATCATGCAACTTGATTCGTGTGCTGTAGAAGCTCTTGAACTCTTTCAACTTAACTATAATTATTTAGGTAGTTTTTGAAGAACAAACGAATAGACAATTACTTTTTTCTAGAGAAAACCAATAATCTGACGCTCTTCAATGTTATTAACAAGTGTAAAACTTTGCCGGGTGAAAAAATGTTGAGTATGTGAAATTCCATTCTGAGCAAACTTTGTATTGTTTATTGTTTTCTTTAGGAGACTGGATTTCTCGTCCGTTGTGTCAGATCGAGATGATCAATGGGAGACTTGATATCGTTGAAGCTTTGATCGAAACACAGTCGATTCGAATGAAATTGAGAGACTCATTATTAGCAAGAATGCCGGATTGCTCACAGTTAGCAAGAAAATTGATGAGAAAAACAACTTTGAATGATTTGAATAGATTTTATCAAGCAACAACACTTTTGGATAGTATTGATCATCAATTGGATGATTTGGGAAGTTCGATGGATGGAAAAGCTGAGAAATCTGTCAAGATGTTGTTGAAGGTATTTTTTTCCCATAATTTATTTTATTTTCCAAAGTCCAGAAATCGTATAAATACTAACGAGGTACATGTAACATGTCTGGCACATGTCTATCTGTGCCTCAATGTGAGTTGAGAGCAGTGAGAAATGAGTCCAGGGTAGGTAACTAGGCATCAGTTTGGAAACCCTGATAACAATGCAATTTTTGTTTTTAGAAAGACATGGAATCAATTCTAAACAAAGTCGAAAGATTCCAAATGTTGTGCGAAGAGTTTTTCGATTTCGAATACGAAAAAGAAAACAAAGAAATTCGTGTTCGTGTCGATTTTGTACCAGAAATTCAACAAGTCAAAGACAAATTAGATCATGTCGAATCATTGGCTCAAAAACTACGAAAAAAATATGCCGGAAGATTGGGACTTGAGAATATGAAATTGGATAAAAACGCGCAATATGGTTATTATTTCAGATGCACATTAAAAGTAAGACTTTTTTTAAATAAAAAAAAATAACATTCTCGGATTTTACAGGAAGAAAAAATTTTGCGAAAGTCGTCTGTCAATATTTTAGAAACGACGAAAGGTAGCGGGATCAAATTCAACATTCAAGAACTAGCTGATATTAACGAAGAGTCAGTTTTACTCTCTGACTTCTAATACCTTTTTGTTTAGGTTCATGGACTTACATTTGAAATATATCAAAGCGGAAGAACAAGTTGTCGCGATGTTATGCGAAAAAACAAAGGATTTCATCCCAATCATTCCTGCAATTTCGAATATGATCGCAACATTGGATGTTTTGGTATCTTTGGCCACATTCTCAGCAACATCCAGCAAATTGTATACAAGACCGAATTTATTGCCTCTTGGTTAGTTAGAACTTTTAAAAAAAAATTGTTAGTAAAAATGAAGTTCTTGTAAAAAATGCCACAAGTTTAACCTTTATAATTCAACTCAATGTGCAACGGAATTATCATTTTGAGTTGAAAATACAATTAGTGACATAGTTAACTTTTTCAGGATCCAAAAAACTAAAATTGGTTCAATGTCGTCACCCGGTTATCGAGTCAACTAGTGAGAAACCATTTATTCCAAACGATGTTAATCTTGGTGAATTTTCATCTGGCAACCATAGCTTATTCATTCATTTTTTTTTAGAAAACGATAGACTCATTGTGTTGACCGGTGCCAATATGGGAGGAAAAAGTACATATCTGAGATCGGCTGCTCTTTCAATTTTATTGGCACAAATCGGATGTTTTGTTCCGTGTGAAAAAGCAGATATTACCGTAGTCGACGGGATTTACACAAGAGTTGGAGCATCGGATAAACAGTCCAAAGGAATCTCGACCTTCATGGCTGAAATGCTAGATTGCTCTGCAATTTTGCAGGTATTGGAAAGTTGAGATGAAACTTGGAAGAATTATTGTTTTAGAGAGCAACATCGAACTCGTTTGTCGTAATTGATGAACTCGGCCGAGGAACATCAACGTTTGATGGTTTCGGAATCGCGTCATCAATTGCACAGTGAGTTACAAATGGATTTCATAAACACAAAAGTATTTTCAGAGACATTCTTGATCGTGTGAAATGTCTGTGTATTTTTGCCACACATTTCCATGAGATGGGTCAATTGGCAAACAAAGAAGGGGCTGTCGCTCTCCAAATGGGTGTTCAAGTTGAGAACAATGAGATTCATATGCTCTACAAAGTATTGGACGGTGTTGCTCAATGCTCATTTGGATTACAAGTTGCGAAAATGGTTGGACTTGATGAAAAGGTTATCGAAAAAGCAGCCGGTTTATTGGAAGTTTTGGAGAAGAAGACAACTATTGATAAACAACAACTGTTGGATTCTACAGATTTGCGCGCGGCTATTCTTCAATTAGCACTTTGAATAGTAATTTGTCAAATATAATGCATAAATGTCATACCTTACAATTTATAAACTATAAGAATTACATGAAAACAGGAAGATTTGGATCTCTTGGCAAAACTCCCATTGATTGAAGTGCCACTTGAGCCACAACAGTCTTTCCCTCCTTCTTGGACTTTGATCCACCGATTGGCCGGTACAAGGCATTGTTAACAGCAACAGTCCAAATGAATTGTTTCTGTGCATCTTTACCTATTTCTTCACACGTAAATTGGGGAACTGGCCAGCGACGTTTTGCACACAGTTCCATTAGCAATGAAATTGGATTTTTATCTGAAACGAGAACAAACATTGTCGAAAACCTTTGAAATGCGCTTACCTGAAAAATCAACAACCGATGGGGTGACTCCATTCAACTTATTTCTTTGTTTAGTTGACATTTCTTGTTCAGCCATCAATCCTTTTCGATCACTTTTCACATCGAGAGTCAAAGGTTCAAGATTTCCATCAGCTTCCTTTCCAAGTCCTTCTCCTGGTTTCCATCCCATCTTTTCCATCAATCGTTGACCAACCCCACCCAATTGAGGAGCCGCTTTTTTGAATTGATCCTAGAAAATAAAATTTATTATAAGATTTTCAACGGAGAAAAGTTGCGATGAAGTATTTCGAAGCCTGAAATAAGAAAATTGAAAGTCGTTTCAAAATGATAGAAAAATTCAGAGAACTTTTTTATTATTTTGAAAGGACTCACTGATAGAAATCCTTGGTAGATAAAAGCAGATAACTTGGCAAAGATGAGACGATTGAGATGATGAAGACGAGGAAGATTGACACATTCTGCGGATTTTATTGGTTTTGTCAACGTTTTCAGTGAAGAAAAAGTTGACAAAAAACATAAAAAACATGAGCAGAGGAAATGAAATGGAGGACTTTAAAAAACACGGAAAATCTAATATGAAAATTCATCTTCAAATGACACTCTGGTCAGGGATTTCTTGATATTTTGATAAACATCATTTGTTCCACAGAATGTGTCAATCTCTGATGAATGATCAAAATATCACAAACTTACTCTTTTCACCCATGCGTGATATTTCGGGTTCATTGGTTGTAACTCTTCGGGAGTCAGTAGTTTCAGTCCAGTTGTTCCAGTATATTCTCCAGGTAAACTCTTCAATGCCGCCCAAGCTTCCATCTACAACGATAATTTCATTTGAAAAAAAGAAAACAATTTTTGAACTACAGTACCCTTTCATTAGCCTCTCGTAAACTTCGATGCGCATCGAAATCGTTCGGATTTGTTGCGAGCCTTCTTTGTGCTTCAAGTCGAAGTTTCAGTGTTTCGCTTAAATCTTTTGGAGCTGGCTGAAAAAAGCAGCGTTTCTAGTTATAACTAGTCGCTAAAGACTGACCATTTGCCCAGTAGGTTCTTTGATAATGAGTTTCTCTTTAGGAGGCAAATATAAAACCTGCGGCAGAGGCGGAGGAGAACTTGGATCGGGTATAAACTGAGGAGGCGGTGGTGGTGGAGGAAGAATCGAATGCAAGAATGTTGGAGCTGACGATGGTTGAGGTACAGGCTGAACAAAATATTGCAATAGTTTTTAAAAATTATTCTTACAATTCCTTGATGTTTACATCGCTCAATTTCGAAACTTGTCAATGCTACATGTTTCTTTTGTTCATTTGTACAAGATTTGGGAACATCGTCTTTAACAACAGGGGTCCATTCAGTATTTTCTTTATGTACAGCTCCGGATGAAACAGGGAAAAGCACGCGAAGTTCAGAAGCGCCCAACTCTTTTTCTTCGGGCGCAGTTAATGCTTTTTGTGCTAAGGTAGCAGTAGCCGAGGTCTGAAAGATACGACGTACGGAATGAAACATCTAACAGATAACTTACCACAATATTGATTCTAATAGAATTGTTTGGAGGTAGTGCGTATGGATGCTTATAATGTATATCAGGTTCAGAATCGTCATCTGAGCTAACAGCCTCGCCCTTTTCACGACGTTTTTCTTTTTCTTGACGTTTTTGAAGACGTTGGCAATAAGCTAAAATTCATTCATTTTTTAACTGAAAAACTGAAATAAGACAATAAGACAATAACTTACTGACAAAATCGTCGACTGTTGCATTACTTCTTTGTTCTCCAGTCTGAAATCATGCCATTGAAAGTCTACAAGATGTAGAAATGATTCGGTATTTCTGAGTTATTGACCAAACTAAGAGTGCGTACTGAACTTCAGAAAAATCCTACAATAGTGGCCACATGATGTTTTTTGTTCAAAAAAATTGAGCCGAGTCAGATTCCATGACTTGTTGCCCGAGACTATGGAAACAATTTAACTTGTTAGAAACAATCTCTAACAATTTATATTGTTGTTAGATTTCATATTAAAATTCTATGCAATTTTTGCTCACCGCATACATTCTTGCTCGATTTTTCTTAGCTATTTCTAACAGTTTCTCCTTATCAATATACTCCCGACTTCTTGATCGCCTTCTCGGTGGAGTTCTCGACCTTCTCCTTCTATCGAATCTTTCTTCTCTCGATCTACTTCTTCTATTTCTTTTTTCCCTGTCTTTCGAATACCTTCTTCTTCGATTTCTCGATGAACTTCGACTTTTTCTTCTTGTACTCCGATCATCGCTTCGCTCGTTCTCAACATTATGTCGATTTTCTCCACGACCACGTACTTTCCTTGAAGGAGAACGCGAAGTTTTTCGATGACGATCTTTTTTGTCACGTGAACGACTTCTTTTACGACTGAAACTTAAACCGTTATAGTTTATTCATTAAAGACTCCTCACTCCACTCTTTTCTTGACAATCTCATCGGTGTTTCTCGAAGTGCTTCGATGTCGTCTTTTCGCTTTTTTACTTGGAACATCTATGTCACCCGCACTCACAATTTCTCCTTCCTCTTTATCATTTTCTTCTGCTAAAATAAAAATTGTTACATATTAAGAACTAGCTCATTTTTACCTTTTACAACATTTATAGGAACTGTCTTGATATTGATTGATAGTTTCCTTTCTTTTTTGACCAAAAGTTTCGCCTCAAAATCATCTTCTACTTTTGGAATCAAAGGCTTAAATTCTTCTGTCAATGTTGTTTTCTGATTACTATGACAAGGTTGTGGCTCAATCAATGCAACTGTTTCTTTCTTTACTAGCCTGGAATTACAAAGTTATTTTTGTTAACCAAGTCGGCCTCACGGATCAGCTGGGATTTTCTCCTCTTTTATATTTTCCGAAATAGAAGATGAGCTACTGTGGCGCCGCTTCCGTTTCTTATGTTTTCGAGACGGAGATCTTGAACGTGATCGACTTCGATGTTTGGAGCTGCTTTTTTTCTTTTTCGATTTTTTATGCTTCTTGTGCTTATTATGTTTCTTCTCTGACTTGGTCGTTTCTGATTCAACCATTCCTGCTAGCTTGTCGACAGAGAAAGGCTAAATTATTCGAATTCGGCTTGACGTTTGACTGGTCGTTGAACTTACTTTATCGGATGATTTCACATCATTCAGTAGGTCAGCCACGATATCTTCACTACTTTTAATTGTGTCGACATCCCCCATAGTTTAGTTAACTTCTGAAAAATAGGAATATCTCTGATATTGTTTTTGAAAATTTTTAATTCACACGAAGAAGTATTTTTTGGTGCTAGATATGATATGTTTCATTTCAGAAAAACTCTTGTACACGAGCGTTTCAAAATACCTATTCTTTTTTTTTGAAATTTCAAAAAAATAAAAAATAAAGGAAACAACGACACTCCGTTTGATTACGCCAATAGCGTCCACGAGTTTTTGAGTTTTCCGTTTTCTTTCTTTGCACATTTTTTTCTAGCTGAAATTGAAAAACTGCGTAATTTCAGGGTATTCATTAAACACTCACAAAATGGCGAAAACATATGATTACTTATTCAAAGTAAGTTTTTTATCCTCGAATGGCTTTTGTTCAATCCCATTTTCAGTTACTTTTGATCGGAGACAGTGGAGTAGGAAAAACATGCGTTCTTTTCCGTTTTTCCGATGACTCATTCAACAATTCGTTCATTTCGACGATCGGCATCGATTTCAAAATCCGAACTATCGAATTAGATGGAAAGAAAATCAAACTTCAGATTTGGTTGGTCTATATATTCCCGGATTTTGTTTTTAAAATTCTCAATGTTTTAGGGACACAGCCGGTCAAGAGAGATTCCGAACAATTACAACTGCTTATTATCGAGGTGCAATGGGCATAATTCTGGTTTACGACATTACAAATGAGAGATCATTCGAAAACATCAAAAATTGGATTAGAAATATCGAGGAGCACGCGGCACAAGTAAGTTTAAAAAAAAAACAGTTCTCTGATATGTCTAATAAAAACGTAAATTTTAGGACGTGGAAAGAATGATCATCGGAAACAAATGCGACATTGAAGAACGGCGCGAAGTTTCGCGAGATAGAGGAGAACAGTTGGCCATCGAATATGGTACGAAATTCATGGAGACGTCGGCAAAAGCAAATTTGAATGTCGACGATGCATTCTTCACACTAGCCAGAGACATAAAGAACAAAATGGAAATCAATGAAATGAGAAGTGGGGGATCAGCTTCAAACTCTGGAAGAGTTAATGTCAACGGACAAGGACAGAAAAAGAGCTTTTTCAGCAATTGGAGTTGTAATTTGTTGTAAAAAAGCACTAACAAATATTTTCTCATATATATATATATATATAAACTAATGTATTTTCTTCTCTTTCACTATGTGCTTGCTCTCGCCGCCTCCCCATTTATGCCTTTTCAATTTAGTGTATCATATCCCAATATTTTTGAAATTTTCGTTTCGTACGGTTCATTTTTGTTTTATTTATCTATCGTAGCTTTTTCTTAATCGCCATAATATACAATCGCGGCATGTGAACTTTGTCAAATAACAACCAAAGTTTGAATTTCTCTTATTTTTTTTGAATATATTAAATACTGTCTGAATGAATAAAAGTTGCACGTTTTGATACATTCTGTTTGAAAGCATATATCAGTGATTTACAGATAACTTCAATAGAATTACTAGGAATAATTCACAGTTGAGTTTCATTTTGTCCCTTAACCAGAGTTGTGATTTTATTTATAGTAGTTCAAAGATGAAGGTAAAACTTCCAATAAAGTTTCCCGCTCATCCGAGCTAATAAAGATCATAATATCTCAACTGTTGTTAGTTTTATACCGTGTCGAAAGTACCAAATGATATGTTCTCTCCGTTTTATTCAAAATCATTTCTAGTTTTCTGTGCCGCATTACAAAATCCTGCAGAAATTGTTTGCGGACGGCTGCCGCTATTTGCTAAAATCGACACGCCCACTTTTTTTTTCGTTATGTTCGCTTTTTTCTCTCTCACAGCTCAATAAGTAAAATAACAAAATCTATAATCTAGTTTCGTCTACAATAATTTTATCTTTTTGAAAGCCGTTATATATCAGTTTCAAATCAAACAATTCTTTACAATCAATTTCAGGCAATTTTTCCTACACATAATGCTTGTCGAGGAGCCGCAAGACAATGAATTGAATCTCGAAAAAATCGACATGGAAATTCGGATGGAGAGAATCCGACAAAACGCGGCGAAGTTATCATGGGATGGATTTGGACAGGCAGTTCGCCGTAATTTGTTGGAAAAACGTGTGACATTTGATGCCGAAGGACGGTTAGATGTTTTGAATGCCATTGCTTTCATGAGAAAGAAAATTCCTGTTGATGAAAATGCGACCATCGCCGGAAAAATCAAACAATTGGCCGATAGTTTAGAGTAAGATTTTCATACAACATAAAAATATTGTTTCTTTGTTTAAGGTGTACGTTAACCACTCAATCAGATGGGTTTTTCTTGAGAAACAGTGATGTAACGATTGAAATTGGATGTATCGATGATCAGGTAAAAGTAAACTACTATTGAAAAGTAAATGTTTTTCAATTTCAGATAACGAGTTGCAAAATTGGCTATTGGGATGAGCCATTGTTTGATGCAGATGAAATCGTAAAACTGTTGAGAAATGGGGAATTCGGACATTTTCGAACTTCTATCTTTGGTGTTATTGGAATACTTCCTTCCAATGTCAGCCCGTGAGTTTTGCTGAACGATTTCTGTGAGGCTTTCTTAGCACTGATTACTACAGCACAAAAAAAAGTTGAATCTAAGGTATTACTCTGCAAGAAAGACGTAGTTTGATATTTTGAATTTTATTGTTGCGAAAAATCTAGATCTTTAGTTTTTCCAAACATAAACCTCAGTCACGAGCTGGTTTCCCAATGGTTCAATACTAAACAATGTAATTAAAAATTGTCATGTTTAAATTGAAGCTTTATTTACAAGTACTTAATAGAAACTAATAATGAAATGGCGGAAACAGCGAGAACGGCGAAAAGAATGAAGTTGCGAATGTAATGAATTGGTCTAGTTGTTTCGTCGCTGTTGATTCGAATTAATGCTGATAAAAAGGATCCGAGCGCTACCTGAAAAAATAACAAACTGTTATGGCCAAGATAGGTTCCCCTCACCGGTAATAAGTTCTTGGCTTCAACCAAATTCAAAGAAGGTGTTGAATCGAGAGTAAAGAAAGTCCATAACAAAAATGCACTGAATGTTCCACCTAGAACAACTGACACCGCGGAAAAAAGGCGCCAAATAGAGTTTTGTGGAACTTGAACGAATGCCAAAATAGCGGCCAAACCGTAAACCGGACTGTAGAGATACCATGATGGATTATTTTGAATCTGATATAATGCATGAGCTAGGAGACCAACTCCTACGACACTTTCTATAATTCTGAGCAACATCTGAAAGTTTAGAATTTAGAAGAACCCGAAAAATTGGTTGGTCATTCTTTTTACGAAAAAAAACTACATTTCGGGAAAAACTACATACGTACTTGATAGTTTTTGCTTTTTCATTCACTAAGAAAATAGTTCGAAATGAAAGTGCAGAAAAAGTGAAATTCAAAGAACTCAAAAAATTCAAATTTTTTTAAATAGCAATGCTTTTCATGGAAAGTTTCTAATGGTCTTGAAATCTGAGACATTTTGATATTGAAAGTTCTTTAAAACTAATGCAATCAAAAAAAAAAGTATTAAAAAAGAACAGGAAAAAATAAGAACTTGTTTCAATTTGGGTACTTTTCTTTACCATGTAAGAGACGCAGACAGTCTAATAATTTGTATGTTGTAGTATGTAGTTGATAAGACGATATTGACCAAGAAAATGATAAAGAAGGACGATCTTGGTTCTTTACTAATCTATCGATTATATCACTGTGTTAGAAGAGATAAAGTACTTTTGATAGCAAAACGTCTTCACAAAAGAAGAACTTTTGGCATCAAAGAATTTTCGAAAAGCGAATTTTTTAGAAATTCAAAATCTAAATTAGATTATTTCAACTGAAGTCAAACTGCGAAAAGACACATGTCATGATAATTAAAAAGTAAAAAATCCAGATTTAGACCCATGCAAAAATCGTGTGAGATGATGAGCTAAACGAGAAAAAGTTGATAAACAAACACACAGTTCTTTGAAAGAGAGATGAAAAGTTCGAAGTTCATCAATAAGCTATTGTTTTTTTAAAGATCAGTTCGACAAGTATGCAAAAAGGCTCTCTATCAACTAGAACAACATCTCGTCAAAGATGCATCCGATTCTTCATACTCTGCAATAAACTCAGCGAAACATGGATTTTTCTGTCCACGAACTCCACTTCGACCAGGTCGAATCTATTTCATTGCTGAGCCGATGTATGTCAAAAATGCTCAAAAATCACATGCAGATATGCAAAATCTGGAATGTTTGCCTCATCTCGAGATATCATTTGTTGCAAATGACACAGCACTACAACTGTTTGGGGGACAAAGGTTGATAGAAAATTATATGACTAATGTTTTTTTTCTGATTTTTCAGCGTAACTGAAGCTCATGCCTGTGTCTGTATCCGATTCTCGCATGCCATGTTGTTTTCCTACAAAACAGTTCGAAAAATGGAAAAGTACATTGCAAAAAGTCCGCTCATACGACATTATACAAATCAATATCGCTACATGTGTGGAAAAGACAAAGTGGTGAGTCTGCTCGCACTTTTCCGGTTTTTTAATTCAATTTTATTTTTCTCAGACAGAAAATTTCCGAATCATCACGAAGTTCCCAGATGGTTATTGTCAGCATAATTATGACATTGATGTTGAATGTTTGACGAAAGAAAATGATCCAGTTTTGGTTGAATTTTATATCAAAGATTTGAACACGTTGAGCGAGGTACGAAAGATATAATTTTGAAAAAAAAAAAGAATTCAACAATTTTGCAGGTAATCTCGATTTTGCGCAGCGAATGGATGCATAATAGTTTATGGGAGTCAATGTTGGCAATGTGCTATGGAAAATCGAAAGAGAAAAATATGCCAGCTGTAAATATGAAAACAATAATATCGAGAAATTGTTTCGAATTTGTGTTCTCGACTGAAAGCGGATTGGTTAATGTTAAAATTACCGAGCTCGACAATTGTAAATGGGTTGTGAAAACAGTTTCGGCCATCACCGGACAGTCAATCGATTCTGGATTAGATCAAAAAATGACAGATGTTTTGATGAGGTATCAATAATTGTGTTTTCTGTTTGACATTCTTTTAATTTTCAGTAGTTGGAGTGTACCATGCACACTTTCATTCTTTGTGGCAAAAATGAAATGTCCCGTTGTTCCAACAACGGATGAGTCAATGAACGAATCAATAATTGAGGACGAGAAAATGGATACAAGTGATAACAAAAATAATTCGATTTTTGATAAAGTTGGACGAGCTTGGTTGACTGAAAAACAATTGCAACATTTAAAAGAAGTAGAAAAATCGGAAAAGGAAAATGGCGGAGGAGGTGAGTAAATCGTGTCAAATTCATAACCGGAAAAAATAACTCGCCTCCTCCAGATCCATGGAGCCTGGAAAAAAACAAGAAAATAGAAATCAGTTAAATAGTTCATTTTGTTCAAGTATAGCTAGAAAAATTTTGATAAACATATGTTATCATGGGCGGTTGAATAGAACACAGAAAAATATTCGAGTTTCTCGATTTTTTTGTTGTGAACGTATTTTTTAATATCTACTTGAGATAGAAAATAGTAGTCTTTTTCATAAAATCGGAACAATCAGCTTGGATTACATTAGACGATTTGTGAATGACTGAAAGAAAATATAAAATTGTTGATCGTTTACATGTAACCGATTAGTAAACTGTGTATGAGTTTGTATTTAATATTTTCTTCCAAACTGTTTGATCTATCAGGCGGGATAAATGAAAATCATGATATACAGCTAGGAAATTTTCCGCAATTATATACTTGCGTATACACCTTCTGGAGCTTTGTCACATACATTTTTCTCAAAGTACATTCTGTGCTTTTAACACCAAGTTTCGCGAATACTTTTCTACACTGAAAAATATATCCTACACATTAACCAAATAATTTGCGCATACACTGCATAAGAAAAAAAGCTCTAATTTGGAAAATTATACGGTGGAAAAGATGTCATTGAACCACCTAGATAAAGCTGACCTATTTTTCTAGCACTAATGAACTCACTGGAGCTCATACATAAATCCATCGTTAAAAGCATGATATAGGCGTAGGCTGTTCAAAATTTTGCAATTTTCAATTATTGAGAATCTATTATTATTCTGAATTCAATTGATAACTCTGTTCATTTTTCAGCTGAGACAAAGAAACCTGCAAAACTTCCCAAATACAGCAGACAAAAAGATCATGCTCTTAGAGGAGGTCTGTTGGCAATGTTCGCCGAAGTAGATGAGTCTCTGAGACCTCGACCCAAACCTGAGCCCCGATTGAAACGATTTGACTCCAACAATCCGAACATTTATTCTGACTTGGAAAGAATCCGAATGTTGGCTGAATCTGATTTGGATGACAATGCGAGAACGCCAGCTAGGTTGAGTATCGATAGTCCGTTAAATACGCCATTGATGAGAACACAATTATCTATGACAAATTCGACTATGAGTCCGTTGGAAAATGCAAGACTTCAAATGAAACAATCAATGGGAGCAGCTACTGCAGTTGCTCTTGCGAATCACACTCCAACTAGTACAACAGCAAAAGATATTTTCGAATTTCCTGATGATTTATCATATGCTTCTTCCTCTAGTCAACTATCCTCGCCGAATTCATCCGCTTATAATTTCCTACCTGGAGCTGGAAGAGGGCAAGCGAAAACAAGGAGACCTCGAGCAAGAAAACCGGGAAACGTCGGTGAAAGAAGTGGAGAAGGAATGTCGCCGAGTAATGCAGGTGCAATGACACCTGGAGGAAAATCAGCATCGAGTGGAGGAGCAAGAGGTGCGCTAGCGAGAAGGTCGAGAGGTGGATCGACTACATTGAGTAGAAAGAGCTCCGAAATTGGAGGAGCGATGATCGAACAAAAACCTTTATTGCATCGATCATTCAGTGACTATCGTAAGTTTACAATATACCAGAGGAATCTTTTCTTGAAAAACTATGGAATTTTCTTTTTCATTTTGAGAAAATCAACAGAAAAGTTTTTATTTTCAGCATCCGGTGATACTCCCTCACAACTCACCTCACCGTCTGTGAATTATGGAGAAGAAGAGTCAGGTAAATTCTAATAAAAATACTAAAAACAACAAGTAGTAATTGAAAAATGAGTCCGAAGTAAGCATAAATATACACTGTTTTGCTAACGATGTCAGATTTTCACTATCAAAAATGACACACAAGGACTAATTTTAACACGAATTCATGAAACAAATTTTTTTGGAACGTATGAAAACCATAACTGTTGAAAATCATCAAAGTCGCTCACAGTGTTTCCAGATGATGAATGTGATCCGCCACCACCGCCAAAACAAATGCTCACTCCTCGTCCTGGTCCAGAATCTTCATCGTCACCATTTATCCATCAAGACATCAAACCAGATGTCAATGTTCTGAAACAAATGATGAGAGAATCAACAGATTCGGCACCACCATTATCCGCAGCTGAACTACAAGCTATACCGAAACTGAAACCGGCAGAAGAGAAAGCGGTGGTGCAAAAAAGAAAAGGATTTGACCTTGAAGCGACTATTTCGAAGCTCAAAACAGCTCAACAGGCACAATTACAACAGCAGCAACAGGTTCAACAAAATATAACACCAAACAGAGCTAGGTAAATAAAATATTACCAACTTCAATTATTGTTCATCAGTTAAAAAAAGGGAATCATCAATTGCATCCATGAAAACTTGAACGGTACTATTAATGTTCTCCTGATTTCAGCACACTGAGTGATATTTTCGATGATGGATTATCTTCTTCTCCACCTATTGGCGCAGTTTCTTCCAAATCATCTGCGAATGAACTGCTAGTTCCGAAAATCGAACCTGAAGAACTGCATGTTAAACATGTTCCAATGGAACAAAAAATGGTTCTAAAGGTTTGTGGAAAGTCTTCATTAGGTTTGTATTTATTTATTCTTTCCAGATACCCAAAATTTCTCGAAATTCTCCATCGGTTGATCAGCAAATTCAACAACAGAAACCGACTCCTCCATTGTCTTCGTCAGCATCTTCTTCTTATAGATCTGGAATGCCGAAACTTGAGAAACAAGAGAAAAAGAGCAAGAAAGATAGGGAAAAGGTGACTGAAAAGAAACATTCGGAAAAGGAATCGTCATCAAAGAAGAGAAAGTTGGATAAAAAAGAAAAGGAAGTTAAAGAACCAAAAGAGAAGAAGTCAAAAACTGAAAAAAATCCTGTGAATATCATGCCGACGTTGAGTTTGAGGAATTTCCGAATACCCAAAAAAGAAAGTGATGGAAGAGATGAACCAGTATCTCAACAGCCGACTAGTTCATCTTCGAAGGAAAAAGAAAAAGAGAAAGAAAAAGAAAAGGAAAAAGAGAAGGAAAGAGACAGAGAAAAGGAAAAAGAGAAGGAAAAAGAAGCTCCACCACAATCAATTTCTCGAAAGGATTCATTCAGTGGTTCTTCGAGTTCTTCCCATCAACCATCATCATCAAATCAACATTCGTCAGAATATTCAAATTTTGGTGTGTATCGAGATGAAGGAAGATCGAGAAAGAAGTCGTTGTTACCTCCTCAACCACCACCAATGAACTCAAGAGGCGGAAATGGAGGAAGCAGAAAACAACCACTACCACCACCATTGCCAAGAGGAATGTATCAAGGTGGAATGAGAGGATATCCGCCACAAGGAGGACCCGGATATTATCAGAATCAGAAAACCGTTGCATCATATGCACAAGGAATACCACCAGGTAGTGGACCATATGTTGGTGGAAATGGTGGAGGAGGAGGAAGTAGTGGACAATGGGTCAGACCACCAATGGCGAGAGATATGGGTGGATCAGGATATCAGTAAGTGAAGGGTACTAAGGAATTTTCTAATGAAATTATATATTTTTTATTCGAGAAGGAATACTAGAAAGATTGAACTCAAGAAAACGTGAAAACGGGACTTTCTTTTTTTTTGTCGAAAATCTCGAGGCAAGTTTTTGTTGAAACTACAGTCAGCAGAGTAGTATCTCACCTTTGGGTTCAACAACTGCGATTCGTGAAAATCTTCGTCAAATTGTGTGTTTGACACGACAAGTTTACGTCGTCCAATCAATTTTCAAAAAAAAAGATCTTACTCTTTTTTTCCTGGAAAATTTTGAAAACTGCTTTTCGCGCATTGAAAAATTTGAGTTGAGATATTAAATAAATATGCTCCAACTGTCCAAATGTTTTAAATTCTGCTGGACACTTTTTGATTCGAATATTAATAAAATTCAATCACTCTTTTGAAAATTACCATTTTTATCGAACATTCGACTTTTTGCAAAACGAGAATCGGATTTCGCAGGTAGACAAATCCCGAAACCAAACAAATTATTCGAATATAAACAGTGAATAGTCGATGTTGTAAACTGAAGCTACAGTAACCGCTTATTAGCGATTGAATTACACATTCTGTCTAAATTTAAAAAAAAAAACGAATTTCTGATAATGATCATAAATCCTTTTTTAATGAAAATATAACAAAGTTTTTTTTAGCTCTTCGAATCATTCTTCTTCATCTTCGTCTTCTTATCATCGAACAAGTGGAAATGATCGCCACGACGACAATGGACCGGAAAGTCCGGAAGAGACACTTCGAATTGCAGATGAATGAAATCTATATGTCAAAAAATGTATTCTTATATGTATTTAATATTGTTTCTGTCAAATAATTGTTATTAAAATAAGTGAATAAATAGATGAATTATTTCATTTTTTTTTTCACTCTCGATTTTATTCTAGCCATTGTCCTTATTTCCTAAAAGGTCACACCATTAAATTTTGAAATTTGTTTTTCGAAATGTGATCAAACTGGTTAGGTAGCAGTGCCTAATAAGGAAAGAAGAGGACAAAATCATTACAACAATGCTTATAGAAGAAGTGGCAGAATATACCTGTCTCTTTACACTTTTAATCTTTTCTTTTTCTCTCTTCTACCGAACATATTTCCAAGGTGAAACCAATCATTTCTTGTTAAGTTTTTGCGGTTTTATCATCAATGGCTAATTATTGTTTCTTAAACATGGCTTATTTCTTCTTATTATTATTTTCAATTATAGTTGTCTAGACCTTTTGTTTTTAAATTTAAATAAAAATAGAAAACCCTAAAAATATGTGATATAATAACGATTTTAGGGTTTTTTTTTCATCGAACCAGGAAGTTTTTTGATTAGATCGGTACAGTAACTTCGCCTCGAGTAAATTGCAAAGAGAAACATCCGATCTCACCTTTCAATGTTCGGAAATTTCATATTCAACTTTTCATTTTTTGGATAAAATTTTCAAATAAAAACTACAGTAACCCTAGCCAAATCCAATAATCCAGTTTTATTTTCCAACGTTCATTGGCATGCTTGTAATATCATAATATTCTAAGGGGTTCATTCGTCAGAAGCAAGCTTGATCGGAAATGACCTCTCGGAAATTTTTTCAGAAACAGTTTTTCCGAGAAAACAAGTCGGAAATTCCGGAAATTTCGGAAAAACTTCGAAATGGGAGCGCACCTCACAGAACATTTCATAGTTTTGAGAAATTTTCGTCTATTTTCTCTTTCAAAAAGCAAAAATTTTTAGCTTTACTCAATAAAAAAGTTCCCTGTAATCTTAATTCAACTCTTTGCCAAAATATTATTGAAATTTCGGAAATAAATTTTCCGATCTCTCGACTTTTTTCCGAAATAAAAAATCGGAAATTTTCCGGGCTGAAAATTCGGAAATATCCGGAATTTTCGTTCAGTTCAAGAAAACTGAAAACTATTGTTAGCGCTCGTATCAATCATATTTTGGCTGAAGTTTCAGAGAAAGAAACAATTTATTATCATAGCGAAAAGTCTTTTTCCTACGATTAGGTTGTTCGATTTTTTGGTGGCAAAAAAGTGAAAAATGGTGAAATGACGTACAGCCTTTTTTTTTTTTGAAAATAGTACTTATTGTTAGAATTTTTAACTGGAAATTTTGTAGGATATCTTGGTATACCTGAAATATGTCAACCGGAATTTAATAGTTTTGCGAGTAATTGAGAATTCGACGGGCCATAGTTTTTGTTGAAACACAAAAAAACTCGTTTAAAACAAAACATCGTGAACTTGTTCTTACAAGTTAGAGTTTTTCTCTGTGTCTCGCTCATTTATGAGTTTTCAAGTGATCTCTAATAATTTTAATCCAATTTGATCGAGATTTAAGGGTTAGTATTTGTTCTTACAGCACTCCAGGGGCGAAAACTTTATATTTTAAATGAATCATTTTCAACTAACAAATACAGTACTCACCCATTATTTCAGATCAACTATAGAAACAATGACTAGAGTATTCATGAACTCAATGAAACAGTCTTTTTTGTAATACAACCCCCATTCAATTAATGAGATCATTTTCAAAACATCAAATTAATCTCGATGTACTTTTCAATTCAACTTCTGAAGGTCACTCTCTTTTTTAGATAGAAATTGAAAAAAAAAACAAGTTCCGTTTCTGATTGTAATCGTAAAACTCACCTTTCACCTTAAATGGGCGGAGGAAAAAAATTAATTTTTTGGCTCCTTGAGTGAGAAAATTTTTTTTCTGTACTCATATGTTTTGAATTCCGGCGATTTTCACAATCACTATTTTTTCGTAAATTGAATATTTCGAAACCCTTCAATGCTTTTTTCAGATTCGCATTTATGAATTTGTATATACGGGTTATTCTCCTATTGTTAGTACCACTGGTTTGGTGTGAAGATGATGGGTGAGTTATTCGGGAAAAACTTTGAAAAATGAAGAATTTTCAGTCCATTTCAAGTGTTCCGAATTCTTCCAACAAACAATAAACAACTTCTTCAAATGATTAAACTTTTCGAAACTGCAGATACCGAAGTATGTTATTTATATGAGACTTGTATTTCAAAAATGATAATTGCAGAGAGCTGATTTCTGGCATGCACCAAGTACTGTAAATGGTACTGTCGATGTTATGGTTGCACCAAAACACACCAAAGAATTCAAGAAATATCTAGACAAATATGATTATACATATCAAGTTGCGATTGAAGATTTGAAAAAGTTTGTGATTTTCGAACTCATTTGGTGATTTTTCATAGAAGTATTTGGAATTTTCAATGAAAAATGTGTCATTGTCGGATTTCGCAAACTTTCACTATGGAGCGTAACCCTAAACATTTGAGTAGAACCCTTATTTTAGTGAGTATACATACCGTAAATACTGTAATTTAAGCGCACCCAACGCGACTGTGGAAAATCAGAATATCTCAGAAACGACAAGAGTTATCAAGAAGCGGTTAATTACAAAATTGAAAATTTTGACATGGTCTACAATTTTGTAGTTGACCACTTTTTGATAACTCTTGTGGTTTCCGAGATATTTTCATTCTTCGTAGTCAATTGGGGTGCGCTTATATTACAGTATTTACGGTAGCTGTGTATTTAGATGTTCTCCCAGAACTCCGAAAACCCGAAGTTTCTGTTCTGAAATTTTTTTTTTGCAAAAACTGATGATTATACCAACCAGTTGATATTTTGCCTTGTTATACAAAATATCATTTTTTTTTCAGATTATTGATTGAAAAAGAGGGAAATTTAGCAATTCACGAATCAAATGACACATCATTTCTGAGACGAATGCATGATGACGTAGGAGGATTCCATTCAAGATTAAGAATGGGAGAATATTATTCATATTCTGTAATAACAACATGGCTCGAAAGAATCGCTGAATCTCTTCCGGAAATCGCATCTCTTGTCGAGATTGGAACAACAGTTGAAGGTCGAAAGATCTTAGGATTGAAGTTTGGAAATGATACTCCTGATAAGAAAATAGTTGTAATTGATGCTGGAATTCATTCGAGAGAATGGGCTGCTATTCATACTGCTACTTATTTTATCAATTTGGTAAATGAGTTTTGTTGTTTTTGAAATTGAAATTGATCATTTTCAGATTGTGAATTCAAGAGAAAGCGATTCACAAATTCAAGATTATCTTCAAAATTTGGTTATTTATATTATTCCAGTTTTGAATCCTGATGGATACGAATACACAAGAACTGACAAAACAAATCCGAGAGTAAGTTTGATTAAGACTGAAGGTTTTGCTCTTGACAATAAAAAATTTAAAGGCTCGAATGTGGAGGAAATCTCGATCCGCCCGTCAATGCGCCTTTGACGGTATTCGGAACTCTTGTTGCCAAGGAGTTGATCTCAATCGAAACTTTGACTTCCGTTTTGCTGAAATTGGTTCTTCTCGTTATCCATGTTCCGAAATATTTCATGGATCTTCTGCTTTCAGTGAACCAGAGACTAAGTAGGTTTTCGCTGTTCCGATCTATTGTGGAACTTTTTTTTGCAGAGCTTATTCTCAATTTTTGACAAGTCTGAGAGGAAGATTCGAGGCCTATATCACTTTGCATTCTTATTCTCAACTTTTTATTTATTCATATTCACATAGAAAATTCACATATGCTCCGGATATTGATGATACTGTAAGTTTCGAATTCACAACTTAGAAAAGTTTTTGTTTTCAGCGAAGAGTTGCAGCGAAAGCAGTCCAGGAGCTCGGAAGAATGTATGGAACAAAATATAGACACGGAACCGGTCCAGAGATTATTTGTAAGTTTCCTTTTTTTTGTATAAAAATTTGGTTTTTTCAGATGCATTTTCTGGCGGTTCAACTGATTGGGCCAAAGAGACTCTCAAAATCAAATATTCGTTCACAATCGAACTGCGACCAGGTTATGAAGGTATCATAGGTTATTTCGAACTAAAATCTTTGTGAAAAAGGAAATTATTTGCAGAATGGAACGGTTTCGTGTTAGATAAGAATCAGTTGATTCCAACTGCAAAAGAGACATGGGCTGGTGTTGCAGTGGTATTAGATGAGGTATCAAGTCAATGGAAACATTCAAGAAGTTAGTTATACAGATTAGGGGAGGGAAATGAACATTGCCAAGTTGAAAGAAACAAAGCTCGCCGCATTTTTCGAAGGATTTTCCGAAAACAGTAAATATGCGCTATCAATAAAATATTTAAGCTCAATTGGTATCTGCTCAAATCGCACATCGTCGTTCTCGTCCGCCATTTGTTAGTGGACAAACAGCAACTGTGAACACATAATGTGAATATGTAAAATCTTGTTTTTAGAATAGAAATGCATGCCAAAAAAGTAGCATGATTTAGAAAAGACCCACCATGTTAGACACTAACAGAAAAAAAACATATTCTCGAAAAAATCCCGTCCGAAAGTGACATTTTCAAAGCAATTACCTTATTAACTGCATGTTCGTATTCTTCCCTAATCATTTCAATCGTTTTCATAATTTCAGATAGAGAAGTAGAGGTTAATCGTGCTCGTCAACAATTATGTGCTGACAAACTATCAGGTTGCTCATTTTGGCTTCAAAATTCTCCAAACCTTTGCAGGTTGTTTAATCCATGATTTCTGTTTTCAATTCGATTTTTTTCAGAGACTCTATTACAACAATGACACGTGACTGCGCAAAAACATGTAATCTCTGTCATTTGATTTCTGTCTAGATAGTTTTTTTTTGCTTTTTTTCACAAAACTGAAACACACCCGGTGATGTTTTTGTGTATATACTGGTACTAAATGTTTAATATATGAACAAATTTTATATACATGCCGAGATCTTGAAATAAATAAATAAGAGTTATTATGAATGATGGGTATTGTATTATCACTTTTATATATGTATGTATGTGTTACCCTTGATACTCCGGTTTCTTGGTTGGCAAATCAGGAAACATTGGACTGTCCGGAAAATGTGCTTTCACCAATTTG
Organism: Caenorhabditis sp. 38 MB-2015; assembly: GCA_900536415.3. Lineage (NCBI taxonomy): Eukaryota > Metazoa > Nematoda > Chromadorea > Rhabditida > Rhabditidae > Caenorhabditis > Caenorhabditis quiockensis. The sequence continues at coordinate 542,224 of LR553120.1, forward strand.
TAGCCGACTTCGTTGAGCTTGTATCTGAAACATTTTTTTTAGTGATGAAACTTTGAACAAAAGTTTGGAGTTTCCGAGAAAAGGTAAAGTTTTTAATCATATCTAGAATTTTTTGAACAAGTCATGAAAATCGGACAAGAACAATATCATTTCATTTTTCTGAGAAAGGTATAATGACAACGGCAACAACAATTTGAGAGTGCTTTATCATGTTCAATTTATCAATGGTATTGTCATGTCCACGGCCATGTCCTCAACAGCTGATGCCAACTCAGCTGGGAAAACTCCTCCTATCAACCCTCAGTCTGTTTCCCAAACAACATCTGGTAGTGACGAGATGTAATTGTAGCTGCTTATACTATTATCATAAACCATATTATATCTAGTATCGTATTTATTCCTAGAACAGTGGACACAGGAACAGGGGATGTGGCCATAATATCTTGCCACGACAGTATTTAGAACTGATGATTAAAATATTAACTTTATTTATATTTGATTACAACAAAGCTGGAAGTGTTGCAAACTTTGATGTTTGATAGAAATCTTTTTTGAACCAAAAAAAACACTCAAACCAACCATTGATATCAATGAATGATTTTAAGAGATCATGTATTACACTAAACCTTTCGACGAAAGAAATAAGAAGAAACTTGCAAAAAAAACATACCCGCAACTGTAATAAATCGTATCTGGTCCATTAAAACGATAACAATTGGAGAACATTCTCATCAAATCGGCAATAAAAAGGTGTTGCTGGAAAATAATAAATACTATAAAGAGATCATAGAAGGGACTAACATGTGTATAATATTTTCTTTTCAATCGTTCTCCCATTGTTTTCAAATCAATTGGATGTTTGATAAAATCGTAGTATTCTGGAACATCATTCGCATTCACAGGTTCAAGGAAAGGCCACGATGATTTGTCATCTCTCAGTTTCTTCAGAATCTGATTCACTTTATAGTCCAATTCATCATCCAATTCTCCAGCTTCGCAATACTTCTTTGCTCTCAATTTCTCGAGACCAGGGATAAATTTCGGAGCCAGAGGAAGATTATCTAGAATTTCTATTTCTAATAAATTGGATTCAGAAAAATTTTCAAAATGCAACAACTGTAAAAAGACCTTGTATTCAACTTACGTTGTCTGAATACATGCTCCAATCCTCCATATTTTCTGCCCAAGTTTGATATTTCAGCAACGTTACAATATGATCTATGAATATCTCGCACATTTTTCGAGTACGTTGCAAACTTCGTATAATTAATTCTTAAGAGGAATATTGAAAATGAAATTAAAAATAATAAACTTACTGTGGGTGTAGTTGACATCCCATCAGAGTTGCCCCTTCATAATCTTTTATGAAACCATGATATTGTGTTCTATTTATTTCAAGATTTTTGGAAAATCCTTGCTTGCTGGAAAATACCGTATTGTGATTGAATTCTAAAAACAAACACTTACGTGAAATAACCTATAGCAAACTCATCGGCAAATGTCAACAAATGCATAATTTTGTTTTGTAATTGATAATCTTTACAATGATTCATCAGATGTGTTCCATATCCTTTGACCTGTTCATTTGCCGTGATTGCACAGAAAACTATTTCAACAAAACCCCGAGTAGGAAAAGGACGGAAGCAAATACCACCAATCACTCCTTTATCTGTAAACAAATGAATTACCAATTACCAAGTTCATGTTTGAAAAACAAACCTCTTTTCAACAAAACCATGTTCTTATGTCTCTCATCAAATACTAGTCTCGTGATATATTCTTTTGGCATTTTCGGCAACTGAACACTGAATAGTGTTTGCAATTGAACGAGCTGTACAAGTTTTTCTCGATCTTGAAATGGATCCAAATTGTTTCCAATAACTCGAAATTCGATGAGACCATCTTGTTCTTCTTGAATAGCAGTGAGGCCACGACTAACATCTAATGATACAGAATCAATGTCTCCTTTTGATTTTGCATCCGACTTGCTATCGCTCGGATATTTTTCCTACAACAATAAAAATTTAGAAAAACTAAAACTACTTTCGAAAAATACATTATTTTTCATTTTAGAGTAAACTTTCACGTAGAGATTAAGAAAAAAGGTCACGTATAAACTGTTTTATACGTGAAAGTGATTCCAATGAACTTCAATCAAATATAGTATATGAAATCTATATTTAAATTTTTTCGAACGTCTGTAAATTGGATGGTTGATAGTGATATTCTTGGCTACAGTTCTCAGTAACACGTGAGATTTTCCACAAAAATAGTCTTACCGAGTTGACAAGTTCGACAACAGCTTTGATTTGATTTAGTGATATATCAGTTTCATATCCATTTTTCGATGTGCTCTGATGTGTTGAATCCCTAGTTTTCCTCCTCGGAGCTTCATCTTCTTCTTCTTCTTCGTCATCATTATCATCATCTTCTGCTTCTTCTTGATCTTCTTCTTCTTCTTCATCATCATCTTCTTCTTCCTCCTTTATTTCTTTTTCTTCATTTCCATCTTCTTTTTCATCTTCTTCTTCATCATCCTCTTCTCCTCCTTCTGGATCTAAGTTATTGTCAACACTTCTGCTAATTTTTCCTCTTTTTTCATATTTCAACACAATCATATTTTCACTTGTTGAGTCTCTTCTTGTCATCCGATTTGTTTCGTTATTTTCACCATTAAGAATAAATTCTCGGAGATCTTGTGAGAATGTAAGAATTGTAGCTTGTTGTTCGTCAAACCGTTTTTGTGAAACAATCGAAGGTTTGTATGTTTCCTTTTGAATCGCGCTGATAAAGTAGTTGAGAAATAAGAGAATAAACTTTTCTCCAACAATTTCCACAGTCTGAAATCAGAAATGAATAAAATGTGTCGAAATTGAGAATATTACCTGGAATTGTTTTAGTGTTTTGAACTGCGATGGAATGCTAACATAAAATTCGATATGCGAATATATAATACAGTATCTTCCTGGTTCAACATGCTCATTTGTGGTTTCACAGTACACATTATAATCGGGTAAATTCCAGAAATTCAGCTCTGACAAAAAATTTGTACCTATACTGAGCATTTTCTGTTTCTCATTTGACGTTTCTGGCGACTTTGATGCAATGAATTTCTTTACAATTGTATAAGGTGTCATTGAATCGGATTCAAGCTGTGGTTTATCGAAAGTCACAAACTCTGTTGGTTTTTTCGTTCTCAATGAACTGATAAGCAGTTGATAGGTTATATAAATGACCTTGAGTTGGAGTGGCTCTGTTTCGGGTATATCTTCTATTAATTGACAACATTTCAGAAGATCATCAATTTTTCGATTGTACATATTCAGTTCTTCATTCGCCATTGATTGTAGCCTTTCGGCATGAGAGGCTGAAAAACGATTGATTTTTATTGTTGGAATTTTAATATTGAAATTCCAACAATGGAAATTAGATCGATCAGTATGAATACTCTGATCGCATAAAATAAACAATTTTACAAAAAAAATGGAACTCACAGATCGAATGGCCACATGTTTTACACTCTATTGTGTCTGTGTTCTCCAAAAACTCCAAATCGTTTTGCAAATTACGGCAGTCTTTGAATGTGTCTAATTCATGAGTATTTCTCTTCTTGTTCTAAAACCATATAACTCATGTTTAACATTTTTTGTTAAAATACCTCCTCTTTTTCGATAACTGGTTGGAATCCAGGACATTTACAAGCTCCACACTGTGTGAAATATGCCAATTTGCGCTGTTTGCTGCTCAAAGCGCAGCGAGACTTCATCTGAATGCAAAACTGTGTTTGGTTTCGAAACCTGAAATTTCAGAAAAAAAAAAACAAAAAATTAAAAAGTGGGCGTGGTCACGCCAAGTCCGTAAACACCCACTCTGCGGACATGTCCACCGTAATCCTATAGCAAATATTTCCATTTTCTTTTTGGCTGCTTTGTTTTTTTCCGTTCGTACGTGTGTTTCTCTCTCTCATTTGTGCTCAATTTTCTCTGATAAAAAATAAATTGAATATAAAGATCGGCTTCGCAGTAGAAGAGTTCAGTCATTAACCGCTGTATACTGCACATATCTCATTCCAAACGAAAAGATGCGAGTTTTTGGAAAGTCTTGTTTGAAATGTGCGGGGAATCGTAAAAGAACCATTTCACCTTATCCAAAGTTGAAATAATACATTTTGGAACTAATCCCAAAATTCGTTGCCAAGAATTTGGTGAGAAATCCGTACTCCTATTTTGAGAGAGTTCCTATTTTCCAATACGTTTCGATAGAATTCTTTCAATTTAGAATACGCAAAATAGAAGAACAACAGGTGAAGCATTCAATACGATCACCTCGTAGCACTCGAGAATTCACAAAAATCCCTGTCTTTTTTGTTTTCGATTTAAGTTCCTCTTCCTTTTTTTAGGAAACTTCTTTTGGGCTTCTTTCCATAATTTTCTTCTCAGGTAGTTTTTATGTGCTAAATTATCAATTCCGTACTCGAAATGTCCTCTTTATTTGTTTACCAACATATTAATTACACCTTCCCCTTCCCCACTAGTCATTTCCCTTCTATCGTATATAATCCTTTTTGATTCATGTTTTTTTTTGTATTACCAGGTGCTCTATCTATTGCAAAACCTTTCCGAATTTCGCACACTCTCTATTCATTTTTCTTCATTGAATTTAGCGATAGAAGCGAAGCGTATATGCGGAGCGGTCCTCGTGGAATTATTGTCTGCTGTGCTCTGCGTCTCTCAAATGTTATAAGCAGAACATCTGACCATCTCGCACTCTCCACACAACCATTTGTCTTTTCTTTTCTCTCACAACTTTTTTCCTGATTTTCTTCTTTTTTATTTTAGTCGTGTGAAAAATTAAATGATACATCTAGGTCAAATATTATTGTTCTAGGCCAATTTGTTTCAGTAATTTCTCATTATCTAACTGAGTTTTTACGTCATTTTTCTGTTATCTGTAAAATCTGTGTGACATGTTTCATATTTCTGAAACATGAGTAACATTTCATTTCTGAATCTTTCATATTTTTCTTCATTTCAAAAAATAGACATGATTTTTTCGAAAAAGTAAAAAAAAAATCTTGGCAACGATAGACTTAAAATTTTAAAAGCTATTAATTTCTCTCAAATCTGTCTCAATATTTCTGTCACTACAAATTAACTTTGTCTGCAATTAAAAAAAAATTGCAAACAATTAATTATAAGGTGACGAATTTATATTATTCTCATTGATAATGCAATCTTCCCTTCTTTTTACCCCTATCTATTTTCTCCTGACAAACCCTGTTTGCTCTTCGTTCTTTCTTTCACACGTTTCAATTTTAGTGTCGAATCGATAACTTTTGATTTTCCTATCGATTTTCGTGTTGCTTGTTTGAAAAGCTGTTCAAATACCTCAATTGTACATTTTGACAATGATTTGTGTGTTCAGTAGGAAAACTGGAATTGGACTCGTTTTCAAAAATAACTTATCGTTTGTATATATGCCCTATAATTATGTTTTTAGTACTGTGCTTCATAGCTAAATTATCGTCGTTTTTGATCTTTCCGAATATCGCGTCGTCCTTTTTTTCAAAAAGACTTGATCTGACGAAGAACCGGACTAAAGATAAAATCTGAAATAAATTTGGAATTTGGGTGGATTGAAACTACGAATATTTTTGAAATGTTTCCAGTTCGGCTAAAAAATATTAAAACTGAAAATAGTAACTATGGAAACACATTCAAAAAAAAACTGCTGAAAAATTAGAAAGAATTTTTTTTTTTTTTGTCTGAAGAAAGACATTTTTCTCGTTTCAAAAAATGAATTTTTCATTTTTCTGTTCACATTTAGATTAATGTGTTTTCTCCATCCTATGTCATATGAATTTCCATCGTATACATATATGAATGCTCTCAAAAACCATTCTCTCCGAAAAATACATTCAAAATCTGCAATTTTCTCCTTTATCCCAAAAAGTCTTCCTTTCTCTTTTTTCCTATGTCGCCTTCTTCCGAAAAACAAAACGAAAAGAAAAAATCGATTCTCTTGTTGTTTTATTTATTTTTCGACGTGAATTTACATTTCTTTTCTTTTTAGAAATTTATTGGTGAAGGAAACAGTCGAAGTAAAGGGAATCGGACAACGGAAATGTCAGAAGGTGTTGTTCAAAGAAGACGGAAAGTCGAAGAGGTAAGCTTTTTTTTAGTTTCTTTACGATATTAGTACAGATTACTTAATAGTTTTTCACACAATGATTATGAATATACAATTTTGAAAAGCTAAAATTTGTGACTTCGATTACAATTTTTTAAAATTTAGTCTCTAATTACAAAATGACTCACGAAATGTGGAATACTTTTTTCTTCTAATTTTAAATTGATTAACAAATAAATTTATCGGCGTCTTTTTTCGTATAAAGTCACTTTTTTTGCTTTCAGACACCAGCTGATAAAAATGACGAAAACAGCGGAGATTCAGCACATTCATCTGATCAAGAAGACAACGATAAAGGAACCAGATTAACTCTTATGGAGCAAATTCTATTGTTAGGACTCAAGGATAGAGAGGTAAGTGGAATTCTTTGAAAAGGGACTAGAGTAAAGGCGAAGTTTTTCATGCAGAGCTTTAAACCGAAAGTAGATTATGAGTTTGTGCTTCTCATTGATAATGAATTGTCATCAATTGGAGAACAAATTGTCATCCAAATGTATAATGCATTTTGGCAAAATTCACGCAAAATACCGCATTTCTCATTAAAATGTCAATTGTTTGCGTGTACACGAAACTTCAAGCTGTTTCAGCAGGTGCTAACATTACTATGTAACCATCATCTTGTCTATAAAAACATTTCTAATTTAGCAAAAAAATCACTCGAACAGATGTGTCCCATTGCAATTTTAAAAGTCTGAATTTTTCTATAGTCTAACATAGATCTTATCGTTCACTAGCCGGAACCGAGGCATTTGGCTATACAATCGCAAATGTTCTTCATTTAAAGAATGTTGTTTTGAGTTCAGGATGTTTTGTTTCGTAGTAAATTCACCATTTCGTCCATAGGAGCTCAAAAGTAGAACTGTTGACAAGAAGCCGAGATTTTTTTTAATCCGAATTTTCAGGGTTACACATCATTCTGGAATGACTGTATTTCATCTGGTCTTCGTGGATGTGTGCTTGTTGAATTGGCCTTGCGTGGACGTATTCAGTTGGAAGGAGGTGGCATGAGACGCAAAAGTTTGTTGAATAGAAAAGTGAGTTTTATTTTCTTTAAATAATCGTTCCGAAATTTGGATTGATTCTTTTTGATCTAATATAACGCATTTCCAGGTGACAGTAAAAAGCAGCGAACCAACAGGTGATGTTATATTAGATGAAGCACTTCGTCACATGAAAGAAACAAATCCCCCAGAAACCGTCACAAGCTGGATCGAATATTTATCCGGAGAGGTGAGCGTTTGTTTTTTTTTTTGTAGATAAATATAGCCTATATTTCAGACTTGGAACCCTTTGAAATTGCGCTATCAATTGAGAAATGTCAGAGAAAGATTAGCCAAAAATTTGGTCGAGAAAGGAGTATTGACGACAGATAAGCAAAACTTCTTGCTGTTCGAAATCACTACACATCCATTATCAGACGGAAATCAGAAAACCAAATTAATCAAGGTCTAGTAAGCAGTATTTTCAAATTAAACATTTTTATTCAGGAAGTACAAGAAGTCGTATTGGGTAAATGGACAAATGATGTGCATAGAATGGATAAGAAAATGTTGTCTTTAATTGTGCTAGCACATGCGAGTGATGTGTTGGAAAATGCGTTTGCTCCTTTAAATGATCAAGATTATGAAGTAAGTTTCCTACACCACTACTCTGTGGGCCCCGCCGGCTTTTGATAAAGTTCGAAATAAAGGAATTACATGCTGATTTTATATTTTCATCTTAACCCGCATGTAGGATAGGGAATTAATCAGGAGGCCGCTGAACCAATAATATCTGAATTTGTTTCAATTTATTGAAATTTTGCTCCGGTTCTGAGTTCGAAAGAATTAACATATAAAAATACTTTTCATATAACATGTATTTGTTTTAGATTGCAATGAAACGTGTACGAACACTATTGGAATTACAGTATGACGAACAAGCTGAAAAGAAGGGTAATGATGTGATGTGGGCTGTCTTTGAGGCTTTTAGCAAGTGAGTTTTTCTTTATATCAAAATAACACATACTCGAAATTCCTACTTCCACTTACGAACTTCATTGTTTCCAGATAAAATGCCAATCAGTTCCTTCAAACCAACAAAAACAACTACATTTTTTTGAAAACAAACCGGTAATATTTTCAAAATAATTTAATTTTCTTATTATTTTTACTTTATAAATTCCCCTTCCCTTCAAAATGTGATACATCAAGGGATTTTCAAGACATTTCCAACATTTTCGATGTTTTTTGTACATATGCGGGAGTTTAATTAATCATTTTTAGCAAGTCGTTTCTTACTTTTTTGGGCCGGAGTTCTATTCTTTTTGATTAGCTTGCCGTTTTTCGTCCTTTTTTTATACTTGTGCCTTTAATGTTTTTTCTTTGGATTTTTTTGTGGGAGGATCATTAACTTTTTTCACTACACATACATACATTTTTATTAGTTATTTTTTTACTGTGATAAAACAATAAAATGGATTTTCAAGAGAAATCGAAATCGTCGGGAGAGTTTAGTAGCTTTCGAGAATCGCCTTGGCTCGGAAGTTCTTGATGTATGCGTGATCTGAAAATGAGAAAATGAGATTATACTAAAATAATAAACTGAAAAAACCCATATCTGAAAAATAGAGCGAAACTGTAAAAATTGGATTTTTTCAGATGGTTTTTCAAGCAACATAAAAAGAGGACTCACAAGTTGTTTAAAATAACAAAAAAGTCGGAAAAACAATCACTCATGCGGTTTTTGTTAACAGTGAATATTTATCAGATTCCAACAATCTTCAAAAAGTTTCAAACATAAATAAAGCGGAAAAAAGTATTACTTACCTCTGTCTTCTCTTATTCATTCCGTGAATCATCATACCCGTTAAACATAACATTAATCCACAAATATTTACCTGGAAATTGAATAATTTCGAATTTTAGAAGGATTTGAAATATGTGAATACCTCGGATAATCTATCATTGTTAACTACATGCGCCAATAAAAGAGTGGCAACTTCTTTGAAAATTCCAAAAATGTTCAATGTTATACCAGATGTATTGACTAGTAAAAGATATTCACTGATTTCCATACAAAATGCCAATAATCCGCCAGCTGATATTAACCCGATTACCAGCCATGGATCATATGTTCCTTGAAATGAGAATATCGTATTCCATTCGAGTTCAGGACCTTCGAAAATCCAAATCATTGGAATAATTGGGATCATCATCCATGGTTGAACATGGGCAACCATATCTAGAGGATGACGAACTGATGAATCATCACGTTGCATTATCATTTGGGATACTGTCCATCTAAACAAAATGAAGTTCTATTAAATATGTGAACTACTTCTTGAAATCTTACCGTACTCCAGTACATGCAGCAGCCAATTCAACGAGAAATAGTCCAGTCAAATCTAATTGCGATGATTTCCAAGTGAATAAAAAGAGTCCGCATGCAATAAGAGCAGTTTCACATCCTAAGGAGAAACGCCATCTTTCGAGACGAAGAAGAAGTGAAAATGCGACGATAAATAGAATCGAAGATGATTTTGCCATTGTATATAAACTAACAGTGACATATTCAAGAGCCCAATTTGATAGGCCAATATCCATCGAAGCACATATTCCAATCGGAGCTAACCATCTAAAAAATATTCTTTTTAGAGTTGATTTTTCGATCCGTAGAATTTTATCCCGCGATTAAATTCCATAGAGAAGCTTTTTTTAACGAAAAAAGTGACATTATCAATGGAATTCGTGACACCGAAGGCATTTTGGCTAGTAGAAAATTACGAAAAAATGTACTGTTACAAAAAATACAATTATTTTTTTGTAGAGTTGAATGATTTTCTACAACCAAGAAGTTTGGATGCCACGTGTCAGTCAGCCAAATGCGAATCACTTCCAATAGATTACTGTACATATTTTTACATTTCATGGAACTTTGGATGATTTTTATAACAGAATAGAATTCTAATGGTCGAATATATCAACTTTTCATCACTCGAAAATATTTTGTTTATGAATTTTCTCCTGTCGAAAAACTAAAATTACAGTACCCTATGGTTAATATCAACTGTTTTCAGAATTAGAACTTTGATATGAAAGTAACGTGACTAGTTGGGTTTTCTGTTTTATAGTAGAATCCGATTATGATTTCAAAGTACGCTAAAAATTTATTGAAACCGACCAAATCAATTTTATTAATAGATAGAACGTAAAAAGAACGTGTGGTACCGATTTTCATAGACCTTAATATCATAAGATCATGGGTATGATGCTTTTTAGAACGACAATACAGGTCAAATTTTGATTGTATACTTTCTATTTTTAGGTGAATCCTTGATTATCATCGATGTGATAATCAAGTTCTTCGGTTCCAAATTTTCTAATAAGTTTTTTTCTGAAAAGTTTCGATGTCTCAATTCAGAAATATTTGACTGAAAAAAGATGAAGCTACATACACCATCAAGATGGCATAGATTCACAATTCACTGAACAATGGAAACCATGGTCAAAAAGTTCTACCATTAATTATCGTGTATTTTTCTTATAATATTTTAAAATGAAAATCGAAAGTGCAGTCAGGCAACGAAAAAAGTGTAGTTCTAGTGACTATACTATTTTATCATTCTTTATATTTAATATTTCTCTATTAATGAAAATGTTGTAATCCGCTTTAAAACCGAGAAGAATTGCAAAAAAATAACACATAGAAATATATTTAAAAAGTTCACTTCCATAATACAGATGTGTTCATAAAACTAACCTGAGTTGCTCGTTGAATGAAACTCTCATTCTTTGACCTTTAAAACATTCATAAACAAATCGAATCAAAATTGCAATTAAATATTTGAGAACATAATGCCCACTGACAACAAAAAGAGGTAACCGATAATTCTGAAAATTGTCACATTTGAAACTGATTTCTTGAAATTCAAAATCTCACTTTTATAAACCATTTTTGATAGAATGTGAGACCAATTGAAAGTGGATAATATAACAATGCAATCAATGCGATTCGAATCATCATGTCCCTAAAAATTCAACATTTTCGAATGAAAAAAAAATGCCAAAAATAGGATCACGTGGCAAACGTGATTCAACGTAAATATTATCATTGTTGTTTGTTTTATTTTTTTTATCGCGTGCAGAAATATTAAAAAATATAACATACATACCTCTGTGTTATTTCTTGAGTATAAGTAGATCGAAAGAATAGATCTTCGTTTTCTTCACCTTCTTCTTCGCTATCACTTATATCAGCCACGAGTTTTTCAACGGGCGATGTCGAAGATCGAGGCTCCAGAAGGAACGATTCTGAACGAAACAGGAAATTTTTGGAAAAAAAATTAAATTGTAACTAAACGCCTATAAAAATGTCTAGCCATCTGGAAGTTTTCAGTATGAAAATAGTGTGATTTATTTTTTGAAATAAATCGGGATGTACAGCTCGAAATGCAAGAGGCAAACTGTGCTCTATTGAGAATCATAGTTTTACTTGTTCCATTTCATCGATTTTTGAGCATGACATTCAATTTATAATTTTAAAATACTCTAGAATTTTGAAACTGGTTCACATCGTCCAAAACTAAACAAATTTTTATGTCATGTGACTGGTTTTTAAATTTTTTTTTTTTTTGAGAATGTCTATTTACAAAAATCTTAAAACGAGCACACAAATAAATGTTTTTTTTAAAAATAAGTTTTGTTATTTTAATAGAAAAAATGAGAAAATTCTTCTTCAAAAATAACCACGGTAACGATTTCTCCAAAATTGTCAACGTGATATTGATCAAAACTTGATAGATAACATGCTCGGTTTTATTATCCAATTGGGTTCCTACGAGATAAAATATACTCGAGCAAATAACAATTTTCAAGACTATGTTTCCAGTTTTGCATGTGTAAAAATTCACAATCTCTGATAATCTTTTTCGTAACCAACTAACCTGATTCCGGGTTTTGTGAAGAAGAATTTCGCATCAACAAACTGTCAATTTATTCGATATTCTACAATAATAATAAAAATAATGTTTCTTCCTTTTCCCACACAAAAATTCCAACTTACATTATTGTATAAATATGTAAATTATTTATTTATTTATTTGAATTCATTCCATTGATTGACAAATTTCTGAAAAAAAAAGATGAATAGATTAAAAAAAAAAAAAGAAAGAAAGAAACATCTGACAAAAAAGAGAAAAAGAGGGAGAGTTTTGAACTGACAGAGAAAAGAACAAGTTTGAGATTCGAATCTCATTAGACACATAGGCATATAAGAATGGATGGATCCGAATATTTCAGGGATTTGCAGAAAAAAATAAAACATGGTAAAAATAAAGAGGAACCGAACAGCTGGCCAAACTCTCACATGTTTATTTTTTTGAGGGACGAGAATTGACCTGAGATTGAGATCTCATAGATAATAAAAAATGAAAACAATTTGCAAAAAAAAACGTTTTGTGAAAATGTGAGATTCTCGACGTCAAAAAATCTATGATTCAATTAGCATCTCCTTTTTCAAAATCAAACAATCAAAATTCGCCCATTTTTCAAACCATCAAAAATGACACGAATATCAAATCAGAAAAAAATGATATAGTTCATTAAAAAAAAATAAATGATAGTGTCAAACAATTAATATAAATATACAACAAAAAACGACTATTTTATTGGAAGAGTAAAAGAAACAAAAAAATAGTGCAAAAAAGAGGAGAAATAGAGAAGGTCAGGGAGAGAGAGAGAGAATGAAGGATTAGAGACGCAGAGGAAGATTCGGTGAAATATATGTGTATATTTGGAATGGAAATGATGCGATATATACATATTATTGATGTTTTGACAGATTTCAACGCAATTTAATATTTTATGGATAGAAGGGAGAAAAAAGGAAGAGGGGATGAAATAATGACATGGGTACTGTACTTTCGACATTTCATCTGGAATTTTTTTCTTCAAGGTAAATCCGAATCTTAAAAAGTGCAAATATCATATTAAAAGAAAACAATTTTCGGTTACCGATCATAGAAAAACACAGGTATCAGCGAATACAGATTTTTTGATTGGGCCCATTTTTTTGTAGGAGATCTGAGTCAGGTTTAAATTATTATGAGCTCAAAAAATAAGTTTTTGTTTGAGCTAGAGGGTGTTTGTCTAAGAATGGGAGCTACAAAGACACCAGAATCCCAACTGTGAACACATATGAGGCAAAATTCAATCGGTGACACACGCTCCATTGATAATCATGTTTTTCGTAGTAGAACATTATTTTGTTAGGTTCTTGATATCAGGAATGGGGTTTTACAGGTTATTTCTGGTAGGAATTAACGTGAAAACTCGAATTCTATGTGCAAAATTACCCCTCGGAACTGGCTTTACACATTAGATGACATCGATTTTTGAACGGCTAGAAGCAGCCGCTGAACACTGTAGTTTTTATTTCAATACTATCAAAATGTATTGTCTACAATAAAATCTCAAACCAGGTCGCAATTTGGCCAGTATCCCCGCAACCATAAGAAATAAAATGTTTCCATCGGAACGTTTTTTTCTTGTCTTTCTTCAAAAAAAGACTATAAAATATAAAAATCCACGAGTTTGTTTGACAAACAACTCGTGGAAAAGGGCATTTTACAAATAAAATACAACAAATATTTTTTTCTTTGAGAGAGTAATAAAAGATAAATCTTTAAAGATTTATATGGGAAATGAATCAGAGGCGACTGAAAATGCCAATTTGACTATTTTTTTTGTTTTATTTCGAAGATAAAATCGGCAAATGTGAGAACGAAAATAAAAGTGAAATTGCAACTAATTTGTTTGGTTTTTTGCCGTTCTGCATCACTGTTAGAAAATACATATCATCTAACATAATCAGGTCAAAAAATATGAAAAAGTGTCAATTCTCTCATTTTTATGAATTGTCTCGTTTGTCAGAGAAAAGTTCTATTTTTTTTGTTGTTCAGAAAATTTGAATTAGATAGGATAGTAAAAAGAAAATATGATATCATTTCTGACTTGAATTCCACATGTCTACAAATAAAACAATGTCATTGATAATTAATGATGAGATAAAAGATAAAAGAATAAAAAAACATAAAATTTGTTGAAACTAGTAGGAGATGAATGTTTGGAAAAGAATATGGGAACGTACTTTGAGGGACCTTTTTTTCCGACATTATGGATGAATTGGCCAGATTTTTATTGGGTTACTGTGGGAAACAGGAAATGAGATAGGAATTCAGACAACTTCCCCGTTGAAGTTGTTTTAAAATTGTGCGTTCAATAACTTATTGTTTTGAAACGCCAATCATTCACATTAAATTTCGTTTTTCGGAAATGTAGCCTAATTTAGTGTATTTTGAAGAATATTACAAAGATCACGTTTTCATGGGTTTTTGATTAGGTCAAAAAATTGATTAGACCTACATCCGATGTAAACCCACGTTTAACTTTCTGCCTCTCTTTCACCTATCTCTAGCGTACTTCAATGAAACGTATGACTTGAAAAATGTATACAATAAACAAAAACCATCGTTTTTTGTACAATGTGTTGCCAATCTGTAGAAAGATTTTGATCAAATTCTTTTGTTTTTTTCAAAAGTACTTCCTTGCTCTTCGTTGAATTTACTTCCGCTATTTCAAATATTTTTGATGTTGAAAACTTGTTCTGGTCCGCATAATGGGGACTACATGAAAAATTTATTGTTTTACGAAATCTGTAAAAATACAGAAAAGAAAATGAGTCGGTTCTATCCTAGTATAGAGGCCCTAGAATAATAGAGGGGTCTCGAAAAAATATAGAACTTTCTAGTCCTGCAACCTATGTCCGGATCATCATTTAAACTTGATTCTTCGTTATTTGGTCACCCTTTTACCAGAATTTTGGCTGGTAATTAAAAAAATACTTTCTGTGTTTTTAATAATTAGAATTTTATTCAATAAGTAGTTAATGTACAGCAGTAAACTTTCATACTTTCATTAACCTTAAATTCTTTAAATTTTTTGGCAGCTAAATAATTTCACTTAAAGGTGGGGTGAAGAAAATGAAAGAGCACATTTTTTCAGTAAACATTCGAGAAATCAAACCTATCTCAGAGAAAAGAAAATCAATAAACCGTCATTGAACAACACTAGAACATTCCCATTCACTTTGCCTTATTACTGTTTCACGACTTGCATAAGTATACTAAAAAAAACTGTATCTATACAAACAGGTTCTAGATTTGTCTTCTTAGGTGAATAGAATAGAAATTCTATGTCATCAGAACAAAAAGTAAATAATTTCTGAAAAAATGAGTTTTATAAAACATTCGTTCCAAATACATTTTTTGTGGTGGTTGCCATTTCTTTAATTACGGGTTGGTTTCAAAACGGCAAAAAAATTTTCAAAATTTTTTTTGAGAACGTGATCTGCTTTTCAATAAAAATTAGAAATTATAAAATGGAAAATAAAATGTCAATCAGAAAAATATATTATTGATAAGGAGCACATGGGAATTTTAGTGATAACAACAAAGAACATTGACAAAAAAAAAAACAAAATAAAATATATTTGGGAAGAAAACTTAGGAAAAGACACAAAGACAAATATTTACCTAACAACCCATTTTTATTCGAGTTCGAAATGAATTCTCTGCGTCTCCTCTTTTCAAAACACTCTCTCGTCGCCTTGGCAACGGTCCAGGAAAAAAGGGATTCGATGAATTTATATTAGCAACGTTTCTTAGTTATTATATACTAATTTATGTGATTTCAGTTCAGTTTCTCAGAATGTCTCAAACGACGGCGATTAATTATGGGAATCTGGAAGAGTTTTTGCAAAAAGAAAATTCGAGCGATGAAGAAGTGAAAAGTTGGTATGAGAAATTGTTGGAATATGAGATCGATGGATCGGAAAGTGCGGCTGATATTGAGATATTATTCAATGGAGCAAGGTACCTTTTTTTTGGTTTATCCACAATACAAAAATATATGTTGAGCAGAAAAAGTTAATTGGTGTGTTGTTGACATTACTTGGAAGACAAAAGAATGTTGTAAGTAAACTTTTGAGTTTTTGAACAGGACATGTGACGAATGGGGTTTTTTTTTTCTGCCCGTTGTCCCTAACGTATTCAATAAATAAATAAATAAATAATATGAGGGGTTCAGCTAAAATTGTGATGTGGAATTTTATAGGGCCTTATGGTTTAGGCAGGTTGAAAAATTTGGAATGATTTTTAGCCTTGTACTCAAAAGCAAATCACATGAGATTTTATCCAAAATGTTTTTGGTTTAAAAGATGTAAAAATACGTTCGAAAAAGTAGAAACTAAGGTTAGAAAAAACTAAAGCTCTTCTAAATCTTCACAGACTTTTGGACAAAACGTGATGTGTACAAACTGAACAAAAAAAACGAAACAAAATGTTCCAACACAAAGAACTTCATCGGTCTTCTTCAAAAGGTCTTATACAACTACAACAAAGAATCACTGTTTCGAATTAACTTTTTATTTACGCTAAAAAGTTTAATTTTTTGATAATGCGGAGGTCAATTACAGATATGTGATGAGTTTTGCATTCACAGCAGCCGAAGAACTTCGAGATGTCGCTGAACAAGAAGCTGTTACAATGGCTGAGAAAGAGGATAAATGGGAAGAGGAAAAACTCAAAATGAAGGTGATCTATACTATGCCAAAAAAAGGCACATTAATTTGACTGGGTTTCAGGAAGAAATAGAGAGATTTCGAGAAACAATCACTTCAAAAGCTGAAATTGGCGATTCAACAGAAGCATTTCGAGCACAAATTGATAGTTTGAAAGAGGAAAATCGACAACTTCAACAATCAAATCGAGATAGAGATCGAGAAATGGCAGATCAAAGAGATCGATTCGAGAGTTTAGCAGCTAGAGTTGACTTATTAACAAGGGAAAGAGATTCATTATCTGATCATGTTAGATATTAATTAGATATTTGAAACCAGAAAAACATTTTCTATTTTCAGAAAGTACATTTAGAAGACACAATTCGAGAACTAAATCGTCGATTATCTTCAAAAACGGAAGAATCTGGAGGAGATTGGGAGAGTAAAAAACTGAAATTAAGGAATGAACAAGTGATGACAATGAGCAGACAAATGCAAGCAGTTGTATCACAAAATGATGAACTTCGAGAAGAAATTGAAAGAGTTAGTGATGCATTGGAAGAAGCGACGAGAATTATTGAACAAAGTGCTAAAAGGTGACAACAAATAAACATTATAGAATTCATTTGAGATCAACGTGCATGCTCACATTTAGGCACTCGACAAGTTATTCTCAAATGGAAGAGCGAATTTTTCAAAGGAAAAATTCGCGAGGTCTTTTTTTGATTTTAAAGTTGGGAAATTTTTCGTTTTATACTGGAGTTCATCTCTTGAAGGGACTACTATATAAAAGGTGGTTTTTCATTTAGGAGTAATACCCATTGTACATATATCACAAAATTTTCATTAACTACTTGCTACCTTTGAAATAATTTTCAGTACATCATAACCATAAAATAAGAAAGTAGAGATCGTTTTCAAGATCATCAAGTAAGTATATTGTTTTCGATGTTTATGAGATAATCAACTCGTTATAAGTTCATAGTTTTAATAAAAAATATTGAAACAGTAAATTTCTTAAAACTTTTTTTGTGGTTCGTGAAACATTTCACATTCTTCTCCGAGGTTTTTAAGTCTGAAAAGTATCAAATTGAGAAACTGTGAAAACTAGGATACAGGTTTCAGTAAATTTCTTTCAACTGCTGGCTGATTTACTTTAAAAGCTGCAAAAAAAAACAGAATGAAAAGAGAAATACCTCTTTTTCTTCTGAGAATCTGCAACTGAAAATTTACCCAAAACCGACACTTAATTTTCGTAAAATAGAAAATAAACCTTCAGTTCATAGATGCAGAAGTCGACAAGTTCCAAAATTTTTATTACGTCATTAGCCTCTAAAACTGTTTGAAATGAAAAAGTGACTTTGAACTGTTTGTTCTATTACACAGTTTTTTTTGTTCAAAGTTTTTGAACTTTTTTATCTTCCTATTTCATCAATAATGTATTGAAATGATTTCGATTTAAAATAGCAAACACATATTTTTCAGATACTCTGAATTGGCGACAGATTTCGAGAATTGTAAAGCAAATGTTCGAGATCTTGAATTGAAAAATAAACAATTAACAGAAGGACTTCCTGATGATGTAGTTCGAATGATTCCTCAATGCCTGACCGCGGCGCAGAAGTTTATGGATGGAACAGTAACACCTTCGGATAAAGTCGGATTCTTATGGTCATTAGCTGCAATGTTAATACCAAATGCAATAAATGAGAAAGATCAAAAAGAAATGGAAGATTCGACTGGATTGACAGCCGAAAAAGAAGCGATTGAAAAACTAGAAAAAGCTGAGTATAAGATAAAAGCACTTCAGGAAGAATTGTCAAATGTTGTGGTGGGTTTTAAATTTTGAGTTATAATAATAATTATGTTTTTTGAGGAGGAATCAAATAACTTGCGATCAAAAATAAGAGAAGATCGAACAGGAGAAAAAGAACAAGAATTAGAACATTTGAAGAAAGAACTTATGGCCGCGACAACGTAAGTGAATACTTTTAAAAATAAATTTATAATCGTTTATTGGAAAACACTGCTTCAATATTATTAGTTAGTTTGATTGATATTTTTAGACTGGCTCGAAATTTATTTGGTGAAGCAATGTCAGATAAACCAGGACAGGATCCAACTACTACTCTTCAAATGAGAATTCTTCAATTAGAACATGCTGTTCAGGAAATGAAAGACGAGGTAAAACAAAACCTATCACCCCAATTATGATTTTTTATTCAGATTGAAACCAAACAAGATACCATCGAAAAACTACAATTCGACATCGAAAACAAGGATGAGAAAAATATGGAAATTTTAACTGAGCTGAATAGATTTAAAGATCAAATGTTTGGCACAGCGAGAGAAGAAATTAGTCGACTTGAGACACAGATTCAATTCCGAAATGAACAAATAGCACAATTACAACAACATTGTACATTACTACAAGTAGAACTGGGACAATATGCTGATAATACTTATCAAGAGATTGAAGGGGTCAGAAGAAATAAACCAAGGATGGATCGAGAAATGAGATTGGAAAAAGAAAAAGAGCCGGAGAAAAAGATAGAGACATTAATAATGGAATCGACAGTCATTGAAGATGAGATATCAGTTCCAAAGGAAAGAGTAGAAATAGAGAAGGAAAAGATCAAGGAACGTCGAATAACCACTAAGACAATTCGAAGAACTCCTGATTTTACGGAAGTGGCAACTCAAGCAATGTTAATATCGAATCTATATTATGAAATGATGGAATTGTTAGAAGAAATATCGATGAAGGATAAACAATTAGTTGAACTGCATAATAATTGGAAATTAACACAAAAAACAAATATCGAATTAAAAAGTCAATTGGAGTTGGCATATGAAGACTTGAAAACAGCGAAGAAAGAAAAAATGATGGCGGAAGAGAATGCGGAAAAAGAACTGAGATATACTGAAGGAATCGAGTTTCAGGTAAGAAATCGAAATTGTCTTCAAACGATATGATATTGATAATTTTGGAAAAGTGCTCATGAACGTAGAATTTTATGTTACAGAGTTAACCGTCTTCTGAACATTTTTTCGCTGTTTCAAGTAACGCATATACAGTAACAAAAAAAAATCAAAATTCAAAATCAAAAAAATCAAAATTTCCTATTTTTCTACGATACCTCACTCTTCGATTTTCCGTGATTTTGAGCTGTTCAGTTCCACTGAGGTTTTTCATTTGTGATTTTCATTCCGGGGAATAAACCTTCTTACTGCTTGATGTGTCAAAAAATTCTGAAATGTTCTCATCAGTTGTCGATCTAGTCGATATAATTTCTGAATGATCAGAGAAATCAGAAAAACCCTAAATTCGATGAAAATTGTATAACTTTTTGGCGTTTTCAGTAATAGTATCTTCAATTTTAATGGTATCTTCGATTAAATTAGATCAAAATGTAGATTTGATCCGTTTTTTGAACAATACCGTCAATGATCAGCTTCGACTTTGACATAGATGGTTATCACTGATTATAATTAGTCATATTTGTCGAACAAAATGTTTTTTTTTTCAGCGATTGGTGGAGTCAATCAACATAGATGGAACTGAAATGGAAAGAAGATTGGGAGAAGCAACGAGGAAGTTGATAACGGAGAAAATGGAGAGAATACGGTATTCATTCTCACATTTATCATGTCCCATCGTTCAATTCTCAATTTCAGATTGTCTCGACAAACAAACAGTCTGAAAGTGAGAATATCTCGATTAGAATGGGCTGGACGAAAGATACGAGAGAGTATGAGAGAAGAAGAGACGAAGACATCCAAAAAAATAGTGAATATGAAATTGGAAATTGAATTGGCGGTGATTGAAATTGGAAAACTACAGAATAAATTATTAAGAAGTGTAAGCATTGAAGAATATGACGAAATTATGAGAAAATATAAGAAATTGTTGAAACAAAGTGTGGGAATTGATTCGAATGATACGGTAATATTTGATAATTGTAGATATAAAGACTAATTAAGATTCAGGACCCGCCTCGACCAAATATTTCGATTTTATCAAAACCAGCACATGAGAAAGAATCTGAGGCAAAAGAGCATATGTTAAAGGTTTAACCTGAAGATTGAATATTTGTCTCTGAACTTTTGAAATTTTTTTTTTTAGAAAATGGTGGATGTGGTAACAGGTCAATCTGAGTTCTGGAATCGAGAAGCTGAAATACTACAAGCTGAAAATGACGAACTTAAACATTTCCTCGAAGATCTGGAAAAAGAGAATGATTCGAAGAGTGTTCTGAGTGCAGTAGAGCGCCGTTTACTCGATACAATTCGTGATTTGAGAGACAAAGAGACGCAGACAACCAAAGAGAAAAAAAAGCAGAGATCGATAGAAAATGAGAGGATTAGAGATTTAGAGAATTTGAAATTGGAACGGGTTACGTTGCTGAATGTGATTAATGTGTTGAAAAGGGAGAATAAGGTAAATTTGGAGAGAGGGAGGGGGGGGGAGAGTTCTGGAATAGAATAATATATACCTTAACTGTAGCTTCTGAGAAAAGACCCAAAAAGAATAGAAACCTGTTTTTTTTGGAAGTTTTGTTATAACTTAGTGAACTTTGAACTACAGAGTATAGAATTAGTCCGTTTCAATTAAATCGAACTCAGAATTTTGATACTCTTTTGAGATTTTCTGAATTAGATTCTCAAATGGACTTTTTAAAATCACAATTTTTCACGAAAAACAAAAATCAAACTGAGGCAGATGAATTATGTGAATGAAAAATGATGAACCCGTTTTCATGCGAAGCTCATCTCCCTAATGTTCATTATTCAAAAAAATAACTGATTTTTGGCACACCGAATATAATTATGAAACGTACATAGAATCCGGGTTTGATGTTGAAATCCGATTAAAAAAAATGATTTTCAGGACGAGAAAACTTGGTATTGATATAAATTCTGATATTTAAAATGTTCTACGCCTCTCAATTTTCCAGATTCTTCGAAATCAATCAATGGGAAGTGTTAGCTTACAACAACTCGAAATTTTACGAAATAAAATAATCGAAACTCATGAAAATGAGATAATCTGCAATAATATGAAAACTGAAACTGAGAAATTGAAAGAGTCGGCGAACAATGAATATTTGATGGCGAAATCATTGAGAAATGTATTGGAAACTGAAAATAATCAAGAATTATCTGAAAATACTATTCGACAATTGCAAATTGCATTTTTCAATAGTGCGCAACAATCAGCAAAGTGTCGAATTATGGAGAAAACTGTTAGTTGAATTTTTAGGGGAAAAAACACTTGAAATTGTTTCAATTTTCAGATGCATTTGAAAGAGCGTAAAATGATTGAGATCAATGAAGAAATTGAAGAATTGAAGAAATGGAACATGGAATTATTGGTTGCAGTTGAGAATTTTAGAATTAATGATTTCTCAAAAGAAATTGAAAATGTTGAAAATCTTCAAACATCTGTTCTTCCTCCAATTATTGATAAAGAAAGCGACTATGAATCAGAAGGTATTACTATTCTTAATTGAAAATCAGTTTATGAAGAAATTTATAGAATCTTCATCGCCGGAGCATTCTTCACGTGTTGTTGTTCGAACAATTGTACAGGATAATTTAGAACAGTTTGAGTATCGGATTAAGGAACTGAGAGATTCGGCACAGGTTGCTTTGCAAGGATATAAGGTAAAAGATATGGGTCGAAAGACTATCTTCTAACAATGAGAAATCTCGGTTCATAGGGAAGGTTCGAGTAGTCGCCCATTCAGAATTTTCACAAAGTGTGCCCATCTTTAGTACCTGCTTCGGGTTTTGTATTTCGTAATCTTCTAGTATCCGAAAAATAGCATTTGTACCGATTAAGTTTAATGGAATCTCCAAAAAAGTTAGTCAAAAGCTTGAAAAAAAAGTGAGGAAATTAAATAAAGTCGAGAAAATCGCCAACGCCAAATTTAAATTAACTTGAACCTCGTGTTCATTTTGAGCACAGTTTTGGTGTTACTGATAACTGTGGACGTTGGTGACACCATTGGTGTACCTCTTTGTGTATGGTTGGTGGAATTTTGACTTTGGTACAGGAAAAATCAATACTTTCAATGACAACTTGAGTTTTAGGGTGGTATCAAAGTTTCAATCACATCAGATGTTGCACCAATCATCTTTTATACCAAAAATGTGCTCAAAATGACCATGGGATTCAATTTTATTTAATTTCCTCACCCTTTTTCACGTTTTATTTTTTTTGTGTAGCTTAACAACTTCTGAACAACTCCCATCATAAGTTCGGCATAATCCTCTTTTTTGACTGGAAAATTTCTGAAACTCGGATTGTTCGAAATTTCTAAAATTCAAGATCAATCGACCTTTTGAATGAAAATTTGGAATTTTTCAGAAACTGTCGTTTTTTTTCAAAATCCGAGAGTGAAAAAAATCAAATTTTTTGACCTCGAGAAGAACCGTTTTGTCCATTTTCATCTCAGTTTTACAGTATATACAAAATTAAAACTATAATTTATTAAATATATATATATTCTGATAAATCTAAATTCATTAAACCATTCATTCTTTTAGGACCAACTTGACCTCAAAAACAATGCAATCCAAAGATATAAACAGTTGTTGGCTGAAAAAATCAACGAAGAATCACAAATCGAAATCGTCGAAAAAATCGAATTCCGACAAGATCCGAAACTCCTCGAGAAATTGGAAAAATCCGAGAAAAATGTGGAAAAGTTGAGAAAACAATTAGAAAATTCGAGAAAATCGAAGGAACATGTTGAAATTGAAGAATTTGATAGAATTGAGAAAGATTTGCAAGAAATTGGAATTCAGACTGAAGAAATTGAAGACGAGAAGGAAAAAGAAGGAGAAAAAGAAGAGGAAATGGAATCAGAAAGAGCTCAGATGAATATAATGGAAAATAATGAAAAAAGTCAAGAAGCTGAACAAAGAGAATATCAGATGAGAAATGAAATTCGAGATTTGAAGTCAAGATGTCGACAATTATCAAAAAATAACAAGGAATTATTGATAACTTGTGAAAAAATAAAAGAAGATGCTTTGCAAGAATTATCGAATTTCAGAAAAAATAATGAAAATTCAGATGAGAGAAGGGCTACTTCTATGAGGTATAACAGCTTTTATGACAATAAAACATCATTCATTGAAAGTATTTTTTCCAGGATCGAAATTGATCGCTTGAAATCGACAATCAATCAACTTCGTCAATCAAATGAGATTCTAAAAGCTGAAATAACAAGACTTCGCCCACTTTCAGAATCAAATATTCGAAAATCTGAATCATCTTCAGAATGGGAAAGAAGAAAGAAACAAGAAGAAGTTATTAATGGATTGAAGACTAAAATGAGAAGTAAGTTAGAGTTCTACTTAAGTCATTTGAAATATTTTTCAGATTTTGAAATTTCGGAAAAACAAATGGCCGAAAAAATCGAAAAACGTGAGAAAATGATCGAAACTTTGAAAAGAGATCAAACCACAAGAAATTTGGAGATCGAGAAACTGCAAAAGAAACTGAAAGAGGTACGGTATCTAGTTTTAGAGGTGTTCACATAATATTTGTAGACTGATCCAATATCCATCAAATCTCAACTGAGCACTATATGGCAACGTAAAGTAACCGATTTAGAATCAAAACTTCAGAAACGAGAAGATGTATGTTTTTAGATCAATTTCAGCATAGAGTTCCAACCTTCTTTCATTAAGGAACTTCAAATTATTCAAAAATCCTATCGGCAGATTACTATCCAGCAACAGTCCAAGAAGTCAACATCTTCAGTAACTCAAACCATTCTTCCTACAGTATCGCATACTTCTTCTGCAACTGAACCTCCAAAACCGCAGCATACCGCACCCCCCAAGATTACTTTAACTCCATCGAAAATTTCGTTGAAAAATGCAAAAGTTCAAGTGAACTTTGATGATAGAAAAGATCAAGAGGATGTTCGAAGTATTTTAAGAATTGTAAGTTTTGAGATTTTCTACCCCTCCGAAAACAATGTAATTGCAGACAGAAAACAGATTGATAGAAAGTCAGGAAAAGCTCATTTCAATGGAAAAAGACTATTTGAGCTTGGCGGAAAAGTTCGACAGGTTGAAAATAAGATCAAGTTAGTTTTGATATATATATACTTTCTAAACATTTAATACTTAATAGCTCATTTCTATGAGTTTTTTTTCCAATTTCAGGTCGCGAAGACAAACCAACCGGTGCTGTTTTGGTATTATCAGATAAACTTCAAGCAAAAGACAGAGAAATAGCTCAACTTGTGAGTTATCGCTGATCATACAAGCGATATAGTTATTTTTTCAGAAAAATCAGATAGCTCATCTTCAGCGAACTGTGCAACTCCCAATTTAAGAGATTTAATTATAATATCAAAACAAAATTAAATTTGAAATGCAATCGGGTGACTGTAGGTAACAAGGAGAAATAAAGGCTTTCCTTCTATGTTGAAAATACCTGTTTTTTGAAATTAGTTTATATCAGAACATAGTACAAAAATGATGATCGAAATTAAATTTTCCCGTTGTTTAGAATATGTGTGAAACAAATTTACTTAGCCCGTTTCTTTGGTGGTCCACCTCCTTTCTTTGTTGATTTTTTAGCGTCTTCCATTGCTTTTCGCTTTGCTGCTGTCACACATTTGACATTGTTCGAAACTGTGAAGAACGAATCGATACGGCCCTGTGTTCCAGCTTGTTTACTTTTCTGCATACGTTGAAGAGATGAACGAATACGATCTTCGCTGAAAATACATTTTTTCATATTTCAAAAATCTTTCAAAATTACCTGAAATTCTTCTCGGTGCACATAAATTGTACAATTCCTTCAACATCCGGGTCTTTCCATACCAGTTCGACATCTTCTCCTTTGGTAACATCAGGTGTTTTGAACAATTCGCGAGCACGTTTGTATGGCCAATCCTCAGGAGGTGGATATTTCTAAAAATTAAAGATATTTGAATTAATAGTTTTCCAACTTACAGATTGATCGATATTCTCCAAGATTGTTTCGATATCCTTATGTTGTTTTATCAATTCAACAGCCTTTTTTGGTCCAATTCCTCGAATTGTTCCACAATAATCACATCCTAAGAGAATACACAAGTCAATAAATTGATCTTCTGTGATATCCATCTCTTCGTATACTCGTGCTAGAATCAATTCCTGAAAAATCAACGTTCAGAGGCATTTTTTGAGAACTTTCCAGCAAACATACCTTGATTGGCATTTTCTTTGCTTCCGACATCAACATATGTCTCAACAAAACACACGATCCAAAAGTCAACGCATCCATATCTTCAGTCGCTGTTCCGTAAACTTTTCCAGCTTTGACCAAATGAGCACATTGTGCTTCTGCCTCACATGGAGCTTCAACAATTGGAATTCCCATCAAAGTGAGCAATCTCTTTACTTCTTCATTCTGCTGTTTTGTCACTTTTACCAATCTTCTCTCGAATTTATCAACTTCTTTGGTATCTCCTTTTTCTTTTGCTTCATTCAAAGCCTTTTCAGCTTCTGCTCTTTTTTCACTTCTTTTCTCGAGTTCTCCACTTTTCATATCTGGTGGTTTACCATCGAAAACATAAACTGGTTTGATTCCATTGTCGATAAGACGAATTGTACGGTAGAACATACCCATCAAGTGACTGTATAAGAACAAGTTTTAAATCATTCAGCAAACTAATTTTCAACGCACCTAGTAGTTTCACCATCTTCACTCTGCAACTGTGATCCGTCTTGTCTGACAGCGATCAAAAATTGATATAAACACATCGAGGCATCAATCGCAACCTGAAAACGGGAACATTTGGATAAAAATTGTCTAGAAAAATAAACCCACTTTTCTTCCAAAAAAAGCCTTCAACTCATTGATTTTAATTGCACTCGGTGCATTATCCGAAATCACTTGAGAAAGTCCTTTAATTCCCATGGCAGTGTTAGTCAGTAAATTGAGAATAAATGGAAAATGCCTATAATAATAATATTAATGGTTATTCAAACACACATACTTCCCGCCTATTTCAATAGAGCGCAGATGCAGCGATAAGTAAACGGCAAATGTACCGCAAAAGAAATACACACAAAAAGAAATAAAATAGAACTTTATTCCCGTATAGATGATTTTCTAATGAAAGAGATTAAATAACAACAAAATCAACAACAAAAACAGAAAATGGGTTCCGCGGTGAGAAGAAAAATCAATTGCATATCCGATAAATTGCTCAAATTTCTCTCAATAACCAGGAAAAAATTTCGAAGCTTCACCCAAGTTTCTTTCAAAACAAAAAAAAATCCTAGTAAAATTTCAAAACTCCTAATACTCATCTCCATCCATATTATCATCGCTTCCGCCATCACCATAACCTTCTCCATTGTCAAAGTAATTCGAAATATAATCATTATCTTCTTCTTGATAATCGTCATCTGATATTTGATTTTCTCCATCTTCTGCGGCCGATTTTTCACTTCCCGAGTCGTCGTCTGCTTTTTTGTTGTCATCATCATTCTCATTATCCTCCTTTCCTTCTTTTTCTTCTAATTTCCGAAGTTTTTCATTGATCATCTATAAAAATATAAGTTTGAAAATAATAAATATTAATTTAATAATTAAAAAAAAACTAAAAACACAATTCGAAAAGTTATGCATAATTGTCATTTGAAAGCGACTCGGGCCGATCATGGAGTCATAATTGGCGTTATATGTTGCTATCACAATCAGCCCAGAAAACCTACCGTATCGTCCGCAGCCAATTTTCGTTTTTTCGCTTTCGGTCCTCCTTTCGCACTTTTAGATTTTTTCTTCCAGGATAGTTCTTCTGGCAAACATTCCATATCAGCTTCTAATTTATCTCTTTCAATAATTGAATACTTGTCTAGATACCTTCTGATTTTGTCTTCTTTCTCAGCTTCAACGAAGAATTGAGAATCACGAAGTCTGAAAAAATGTGTTCGAGGAGAAACAATTGTTCA
This sequence comes from Caenorhabditis sp. 38 MB-2015, assembly GCA_900536415.3. Lineage (NCBI taxonomy): Eukaryota > Metazoa > Nematoda > Chromadorea > Rhabditida > Rhabditidae > Caenorhabditis > Caenorhabditis quiockensis. Next base: position 569,983 of record LR553120.1, read on the forward strand.
TAATATTTCTTTTTCATATATAGTAAGAGTAGTTAAATGATCTCCTTATTATCGTCAAGTTTTTTTTTGGAAGAGTAAGCACTTTTCATCAGCAAAATTTCGGAATTCCTACACTCTGATATGTAAAACGTGTTAATTTCTGAAATCCTATTTCGAGCGTGCCAAAAAACAAAGGTTCCTCTCAAAACAGAATAGGGGAACATTTGTTTCTAAAAAACTGACCTCTGATCGAGTTCCATTTTAAGCCTAGAAACATATACCATATCTGTTGACATTTCGAGTGGAATCGGTTCTCGTTGAACTTTCTAAAAATTATACCAATTTTCATGACTTATTTGCCTGATGTACAAAAATAACCTACCGGGTAATTTGGGGGCGGTTCTATTTTTTGTTGTGCCATCATTCGTTGTACATCTTGTCTAGCTATTCCAAGTGCATTCGCAACATTTCGTGCCGTTGTCATTGAACTTCCACCACGTCCTCCCATCTGAAAAGAATCGGTCATGGAATCACCGAGGAATTGAATAGTATTAAAAATGTCTTGAAACATATACGTTCGTTGTGAATGATTCAAAAAACCAGTTAAAAATATGTCATATATCAATTTAAAAGAAAACAAGAAAATACCTGTGCGAACAGTTAAAAACAGATCCTAAGCTACTACGTAAACAAAACTAAACAAAAATCGAAAAGAGATCGGAACAATTCTTAAGATGACTTCGTTGACGTTGTTGCTGTTTCTGATTCTTTATTCCAATTTTCAAGTCCTTTAGGTAATTCAACATTTTCATCGAGACCTAAAAAATTCAATTAAAAAAAAACAATTGTTTGATTATTTTAAATTACCTCCAGTTCCGGAAACCATTTCTTCATATGTATTTTTCTCACTGAACGGCCTTTTACCAACGATTTCAACCATATCTTCCCGTGACAAAATTTCTTTTTCAAGAAGTCGCAATGCTACCTGAAAATTGAAAACTTATGGAACTGGATTAAAATAGGAATAGTGTTCACCTTATCAATATCACTTCGTTTTTCTAATAACAATTCACGGGTTATTCTCAATGCATTTTGTACAAGATCCCGAACTTCTTGATCAATCAATTGTGCTGTCGATTCAGAATATGGTTTATCGAACGCCATTTCACCGGGTTGTGGAGTATCAAAAGAAAGTGGTCCTACTTTTTCGCTCATTCCATATTTAACCACCTGAAATTTTCCAATTTTTCAGAGGAAGACTACTCTCAAAGGATATTGATCAATTTTCATTGTTTTACAAAAATAACAGATTAGTATATCAACAAAATAGGCTCATTCGTCGTTCCGAAGCACATTTCAAAAATCCTGTTCAGATGAGCCAGAATTCGAAACCTGATATTTGTTTTTACCTAAACTTTTCCTCCCGGTCTTTTTTAAAATTCTATTTCTTTGTTTATGAATTTTATTTATTGAATCTGGATTATCTAAATTCATGTTAGAGTCAGATTTTCTCGAGATTTCGGTTAATTCTTGGAATCGATCCGCAATTTTGTTGCAGCTGATGCAATTATTTGACGTTAAATTGCTTTGACTTAAATTAACAACGAGAACTTTCGAACTGAGCCTTTACTGCAGTTGTGCAGAAGCGCAGTTTAACAACTTGATGTGGAAAACTGTGAGAAATCTCATTCCGGACAAGCCGTTTCAGAAGAAGTCACAAACCAATATGGATTTTCTTTTTGTCTTTTTTTATATAATGTCACCGCAATTCTACTAACTTTGCAATTATCGCTAAAACTAATAAGTATACAAACTTTGCAGACATCCGTTACAACACCAATCGAACAATACGATCTGACTCATTGTCTTCTTCTTTTGTTCTGTCGCCAACACGTACAATCAGTACCACCCTTCGACAAAGCTCCGCCCATTTCAATTCGACTATAAAAGATGAGCTCATCAACTGATACAACATCATCAATTTGTTTTCTCTTCTACTCTCAACAACAACTACTACGAGAATGAACTTCTTCTTGATTTCCTCATTGCTTTTGGCTTCTTCCGTTTTTGCGGAAAATGAAAAACCGACAAACGACGCAACCATCTTGGCTGAAATCAAACATACAATTGATTCTCTGAAAAATGTTCTGGCAAAGTGAGTTGACCTTAATAGTTTCCTAACACTCCGGTTATAAAGATCAAAACGATTTATCGACTCTAGATCAATCAAAGAAGCCATCGCCAGTTGCGCACAAGCCCCATCATCACCCTCCTCCTCATCTTCTTCTTCTCCTTTTGCCGATTCATATGTTAAACCATCATCTTCTGGGTTTTCTGACGCTGCAATGCACCCAATTGTGGTGGAGCTCTTGAAGGTAATAACATCATATCAGTTGATTCATTTCAAACTCTTTCAGCGTGCCACCAACAACAACCGTGCCCAAGACAGTTACAGTTTCCCAATCTACGTTAACGGACCACAACCAGTTCCAGCTGGCCCATCATTCCTTCAAGCCGGAGCTGTCTCTCAAGGCGCCTACACCGTTGCTCAACCAGCACCAGTTCCCGTTCAATACCAAGCACAACCAGCTCCAGTTCAATACAATACTCAACCAGCTCCAGTTCAATACAATACTCAACCAGTTCCTGCTCCAGTTTCAGTTGCAACATACGGAAATGTTCAACAAGTCGCCGTCCCAGCTCCAGCTCAAGTTCCAGTTGGAGGACAATATGCTACCGCTCCATCTGCTCAATACGTCTCAGCCAAGAAGAAGTAAACAGATGGATGTTACTTAACTCATAATTTTTTAGATTAATTTATTTAATTAACTTTTTGGGAAAAATAAAAAATTTTGGTGAAAACTAGTTCAGCGTTATCAGCCAAAAATTTCAACAGATAAGTTCGAATATTAGAATAGAACAATCTGATCCTATACTACAGCTTATACTTTTGAAATGTTTCGAAAGTTACTACAAAAAAAATAATGATTAGAACTTGCAATTAGAAACTTGAATAAGCTTGTAGTGTAGTCACTTCAGAATAAAACTTTCAGTTTTGATGGAACTTCGGACACAGTGAAATCTATACAATATTGAAAACTTCGAGTGGATGGAAGGAGTATATACATATATCACAATTTTGTTTATCCAAAAAGTAAATGATTTCGAAAAATTTAAAAAAAAAAACGTAGTGAAAATTATGCTATTTTATATCGCAATGTGAGACCACATTGACCAACTAAAAGTTCGCAACGTTTGTTTTCTCTCAAAGCGTCCATATGTTTTGAATCGAAATGTTTTTTCCAGCAATCCCCTTTTCTCCTCACATTTTCTTCATTTATTTTTTTTAAAATGATCTGTCGTTTTTATTTCCAAATCTTATTGATTCTTTTATTCTGCACCTATTTGGTTGCTTCGAAGATAGAATGTGACTGTGTTACCGATCCGGACACTGGAATCGTTTCGACTATTTGCAAAGGATTGGGAGATGCAATCGAAAAGAAGAACACAGGAAGAAAGGCTAACTAATATAACTTTCTGTTTGCGATAAATGATCATTCTGTTGATGAAAAAATGAACTTTTAAAAAAATCGTTCTCACCTGAGAATATGCCATTTGTGTAACTTTTTGCAAATCATCCTGTGCTCCAGTCGTAATTCTTCCAAAGAATATTTCCTCGGCAACTCTTCCACCTAATGTCATACACATTCTATCCAATAATTGCTCTTTCGAATACAAATATTGCTCTTTCGGTAAATATTGTGCATATCCTAAACCTTTTCCACGAGGAATAATTGATACTTTTAGAAGTGGATCAGCGTGTTGAAGGAACCATCCGGCAATTGCGTGTCCTGCTTCATGATAAGCTACAGTTTTCTTTTCTTCTTTTTGAAGTACTTGGGTTTTCTTTTCCATTCCAGCAACAACCCTTTCAATGGCTTGTTCGAAATGTTTCGATGAGATTTCATCGTTAGCATCACGAGCAGCGATCAGAGCCGCTTCATTGCAAACATTCGAAATGTCAGCACCTAAAAACAGTGTTATGAATACCTTTTGGTTAGAACAATTACAAAAAGGTGAATATCTCATTTTACCTCCAGGAACCGTGGTTTTTTTTCTCAACAAATTTTTGAACCCTCTTATTTCATACCAAACTTTTTAACAACAAGTCCTTGTGAGTTTCAAGATTTGGCTATGAGTTCTATTTTCAAAGTTTTGAACATAAAAATGGAATAAAATAAATTTTGTAATGTTCCCAAATTCGAATCGAAAATTCATTTTTCCTAATCAAATTTTTAAAACTCGAAAAAATCAAATGAGAGATTTTCGATTTTTTAAAATTCTAAGCAAAATTTGGAAATTATGTTTCAATGAAAAAACTATGTACGGATGGATTTTCTTGTAATTTCATATCTCAAATGCAAGATTATTTGGAGAATAATAATTTTCTCTCAATCGCTAACCTGAGAATCCAGGAGTATGGGCAGCCAACTTTCTCGATAAAACCGTTTTGTCTAGCGAGGTTCTCAATGGGCCCAAATGTACACGGAAAATTGATGCACGTCCCTTGATATCAGGAACTGGAACATAAATTTGACGATCGAAACGACCTGGTCGAAGAAGGGCAGAATCCAAAATATCAACACGATTTGTAGCAGCAATTACGATAACAGATGATTCATCAGTTGTAAATCCTATAGAATTAATATCAATTATCAGGTGAAAATTAGAAACATTGTCTATTCTGATTTTCTATTTCTTTCGCAAAAAGACATTGTTTTATCTATCAGACGAAACAAGAAGTAAAAACAAGAGGGTTAGACACTTTTACAGGCTGTTTCATAATTATTGATACAAGGTTGAAGTTGGATTTCTCTACAACCAAATGGCCAATTCTCACCAGAATCAAAAATTATTTAACTATCAAGTTTAATCAACAACTTATTTTTCGAAATACCTTATATAAAATTGTTCGAACTTTGAGAAATACTGTATAACGAAGTTCAAACCTCACGACAACGCAAAAAACGTGTCACAGAGATCCAGAAACCAACCATATTGTCTTGCAATTTTGCAGGCATGTACACTAAGCATACCTCCACCGGAGTCATAGGAATCCAGGGTGTATTTTCGAAATATTCAATATCGCAGAATTTCAGAGTGTAAAATTTTCGAATCTAAAAGAAAAGGGTTTAAAAATGCGTAAGTCATCAGCGCCGAAAGTGCAAAAAATGTTTTTAGAGTGTTTTTTCGGACCTCAAATTAAGAGTGTATTTTGGAACATAAGCCACCCAGGGTACCGGTGGAGGTATGACACTAAGGTCTTGTTAGAAAGTAAAAAAAAAGTTATGGCGGTACTTGGCTCAGGTCATTTTCAGTCTCACTTGAAAGTTGCGTATTAATAATAATGGCACACCCTGTAGATCAAAATATCTCGAAGTGAAAGGAATAGAACAACTGAATGAGAAATAACAAACCATCCATCTCTACGAGCAATTGATTCAAAGTATTTTCCTGTTCTGAATGTCCTCCCATTCCACCTTTTCCTCCTCTTTTTCTTCCAACTGCATCGATTTCATCAATGAATAGGATACAAGGTGAATTCTTTCTTGCCATTGAGAACATATCTCTTACTCTAGCTGGTCCCACACCAACAAACATTTCCAAGAATTCCGAACCAGAAACAGTGATAAATGGTACATTTGCCTCTCCAGCAGTTGCTTTTGCCAACAGAGTTTTACCAGTTCCAGGTGGTCCTGTTAGAATAGCTCCTTTTGGAATTTTAGCTCCCAAGTCTTTGTATTGTTGAGGATTTTTGAGGAAGTTAACAAACTCCATAATTTCGATTTTCGCCTCCTCACAACCGGCTACATCTCCAAATTTCACTTTGATGTCTTCCTTATTGATTAGTCGAGCTGTTGATTGGCCAAATCCTCCAAACATTCCACCTATTCCTCCACCTCCAGCTCTTCCAGTACCTCCAGCGGCTCCACCTCCCTTCAGCATTCGATAGATATAATAACCAAAAAGAAGAGGGAAAGCGACACTGATCAAGTTTGGAATTTCGCGTTTACTGAAATACTAACTTTCAGGAATTTATACTTATTAGAAAAACTTACAAATTGAATTCTGATTTATAGAGAACAGTTATTTGTTGATCGGCATCGTAACCCAAATGATGTTGTGCAGCTCCAAGACTTCTTTCAAAACTATCAACACTTCCGATGTTGAAATAACACGTTTGACCAGGATATTTTCCAGATGAACTGACTACTCGGACCCATCTTTTATCAACAACTTCAAGTTTTTCAACTTGTCTCGTCTCCAAAAACTCATTATAAAACTCTTTCCATGAAATCTCTTTGTACGATTGATAATCCATGAACAAATAGAGCCCGATGAGAATTCCTACTGAAATTGCGATTTGTTGCCATCCTCCCGGGCTGAAAAGGCAACGTTCAATGATTACTGTGAAAAGTTGAAAGAACTTACAACTGATTGAACGGATTGTTGTCATCGGTCTTCTTTTTTTGAGAATCTCCAGAACTCGATTTCTCTTGGGTAGGAGGGTCTTGCTTTTTCTCTTCAGTTTTAGGTTCAAAAAACTTTTTCAAGTCATTAGGCTTTCTGGCGAAAAGTTGAGCAGTTTTTTGTACTTGATCCATGAATCTTTCTTCAAATCGTTTATCCTTATTGAGCAAATATATAACCTCGCTTTGCTTGAGAACTGAGTTTTTCTGAAAAAAAATCAGATGACAATATGATGATGAAATTATTTCATAATTTTTTTTCGAAACTAAATCTGATTGAAAATAATTTTTGTAATACTACTCACATCATCTTTGTTCCTTAAAAATAGCGGAGACTGCGAAAACTCTCTACGTAGACACTTCTCTACATCACTCTTCAGAAGTCTTGGAGATTTGCGGCATAATCGCCACATCTGAAAGAAAAATTTTCTATGTGAAGAGGACAAATGCTATAAAACGTTTTTAGCTTCTGAATATGATAATTATTTTAGAGTTGTAGAAAGCCTGTGACTTTAAAGTTCAAAAACAAAAAAAAAAAAAAAGAAAAGAAAAAATACAACCGATTTGCAATAGTTGTGCAAACACTGCAGTTTGTTGTGTACTTTGCACTTAGAACGACGACTATTTTTCTGGCGGAACGTTCAAAAAATTATTTTCCCACGTGAAAAATACTTTTTTTGAGAAAAAAAAGAAGAAAATTTTGGTCATTTTTTTATTTTCCAAATGAAGAAAACAATTTTATTATGTTCATACATATTTATCATAGGAAAAGCAAATGAATGGTATACTTTATCTAAACAAGAAAATGAAGCTCTTTCGCAAATTTGCGGAAAATATGGGAAAGGTGAGGTTCACTAAACTCCTGCTAATGAATAAAACACATTTTAAAGATATGACATTACCAAGGTTCGAGAGAAAAGTATTACGCGGTCACTTTGCAAATCCAGAAGATGCTCCGTGGTCAGTCGCGTTCGAAGTGACAAAAATCGAGAAACGTCAACGACACTCGCTTTGTTCTGGTACATTGATATCACCCAGACATGTTCTAACAGCAAGACATTGTTTCATGAGTGAACCAGGAACACATTATACATGGATTGTTGATGAAAAACCAGTCAATTGGGCTTTCTGTAGAAATAATAACACGTGGGTTCTCACTGGGCAAAAAAGATTACTATACCCAATCTCTTTGTGTTCGCCTATCTGGATCTTCTAATTAATAATTGTTTTTAGTGATTATACCGTTCCTGGAAAAGTTTTGAGACAAATCAAAATAGTTTTCAAAACAGCGTGCGCAACAAAAAAAACATGCTCAAACTACGGTCTCGAAATACCGAAACTCAAAAGGCGAGCAGACCGGGTAATCAAACGCTTATTTCAATCGACATGATCGTTTGCATAATTTTAGATAACTCTTCTTGACATGTGTATTCGTAAAGAAGGATTTTTCCCACCAGATATGGCAATCGTCGAATTAGACCGCCCAGTATACTTCTCTCCCTCTGTTCATCCAGTTTGTGTTCTCCGTGAGCTCTGAGAATTTTTCTACTAACATTCTCAGTTGATTTCCAGAGAACGACAGTCTAGTAACAGATGGGAATTTTCTCCAACTTTTCGGTTATGGTGATAATCGTTAGTATTTTTTTTTGAACTCAGTTTAGTCTGAAATTTGTTCATTTTCAGCAGCAGAAGGACCTTTGTCGAAAGGTCGTTTGAGATATGAATTGAGTATGGTATATCATAAATTCAGATTTTCTTTTTGACAGATAAATATTTCAGAGAATCGAACCGTGCATAGCAAATGTCATGTATGTTTGCACGAATTCGATATCAAAAAAACATTTGGCTTGTCGAGTAAGATTATTGTAGTCTATAATCGATTACTCATAGGTATACTGTTTCAGGGAGACAGTGGAGCTGGTTCTATTGTTAAAATAAACGGGATTTTTAACATATTTGGAGTTTTAAGTCGAGGTAAAACCAATAAAAATTTAAAAAAAAAACTGATAAAAGAGTAATTTAAGAGTAAATGTATTAAAGGTAGGGTAAAGGGACTCGGCAAGTCGCTCTTAAAAGAAAGATCACATTTTTTTTAGGTAAGATCCTCGAGGGATTTTTTACGAAAGAGTCTAATATTCGAGACAAAAATGTTCAAAGTTGAAAATTTGGAAACTTTCAACGTATATTTCTTTTTTCTAATGAAATTTTTTCGAATACCAAACTTTTCGGTAAAAAATCCCTCGAGGGTACCACCTAAAAAATGTGCTCTTTCTTTTAAGAGCAACTTGCCGAGTTCCTTTACCCCACCTTTAAAAGAGTAAATGTATCTTTTTATTGTGTTTTTTTCCACGTTGTTCCCCAACGTATTCAAATAAATAAATAAATTCAGGAGATGCTTGCACTGTTACATTACAAGGTGCAACAGATTATCTAATTTCTACAGCTTATTATCGCGACAAAATTTGTCTGTATACCGGTGTTTGCAAAGTGTAAGTCATCTCAATTTGTCTACAACATTTGATATCTGAAATATTTCAGTGAGAAAGAAACTAATCATACTGTACACTCGTTTTATAATGGCAACAATCCGTCAATTCAACATTCTTATTTGAGCTCAGCCTTATTGTTATTTATAATGCTTTTATAAATATTTGATTCGAGATTCTAGTTGTTACTGTAGTCCATGGTTTGGTCCAGCTCGTGCAAATCACAATGAAAAAAAAGTGTTTTTTCTTCAGAAAAGTCTAACTAACTTCACAGGATAACTACTTTTCGCATTTTAGCCTTATTTACACTTAACTCTAAAAAGAAATCAAAAAAAAAAGAAAAGTGAAACACATTTTTTCTACCTACATAACTCCGATACTCCGAAATTGTACAATCCGATAGTTTTGTGAATATTGATTTTCAGATTCGCCCCAAATAGTCGAAAGTGGCTGAATCGGAGAGATAAAAAAGTCAGGTGGCGAAATACTGGATGATAAATTGTAAAATTGGGAATAGGTTAATTGAAGAAACTCTGACTGCAGATGGGTTTTCGTACAGTTTCCAGTTTTGAATTCTGTTTATCAAATGACTATCGGAGAAAAATCTACAAATGTTGGAATTCGAGTGTTGTGATTCATGTTTGACAAAAATTAATTACAGGATATTGATCAGTGTGAAAAAATCTATAGAATGATATATTATCCGTTAAAACCTCCACATTTTTTTTGCAACCTTGGCGTTATTCTGCAATTTGTCTTGCTCTAAACGAACCCAAAAAAAAACTTGAAAGAGTAGGGGTAAAGAAAAAAAGGTATATCTCGAAATATTTTAAAAGGAAGAGCACCTTTGGAATAGTAAATCCCCCAAGGGAATTTTTATCGAAAAGTCTGGTATTCAAAAATTTTTATGTCAAAGTTGAAAATGGAACGCATAGCGTTAAAAAATGAAATCGTATGTAGCCACATATAGCGTGCCATTTAAAACTTTGACTTAACACTTCTTGAATACCAGGCTTTTTGGTGAAAATTCCCTTTGGGGGTTTTACTACTTCCTTTGTCTATATCAACCTGCCACCCTGCATAAAGCTCTCAACCAAAAATATTCTCGACAAAATAACCTCTCTCTAAAAAATTGGGCAATAAATCCGGTCACGCCAACTGACCGAAAAAATAGTATGGAAGATTGAGAGACGAATGAGATGGACTTTTTATTGGGAATTCAGTGGTGTGAATTATGAATGAACGAGTTGACTGAATGACTATATAAACAACCACTCTGTTTTATTCTAGTTTTTTATAAATTTTGAATCTTGAAATATACCATGTATACATGTTATGAAATCGAAAGATTAGTGTTATTTATATCAATTATTCATGTATTTTCTAGAAATTTTGAAATATTCACATTGATGAATGAATAGGATTATCTTTATCATTTTTTTTATTTCTAAAGATATATTGATTAAAACTTAGGGCTTCTAGTCAGGCTCATCTTAAAAGCTAAAATAGCACAACTTTCTCAGAGCACTGACGACAACCATTTTATATAAAAATATTTTCCTCTGGTTTGTATTTTTAACCCTATAATTATATTTGTTCTTTTTTTTCAGTTCTTGTCCAGTGCTACGTTTGAAAAAGACAAAATAGAAAAGCACGAGGAGACGAAGATATATTCGAATTTCGAATTTGCATTTTTTTAATTGGAAAATTCCGAGCATTTCCGTGTTCTTTATTAGGTTTTTGTTGGGGTGGGTTTTACACCTTTCCTTGTTGAAAAAGTGTTTTTTTTTTTCAAATTCTGTTCTAGTTTCGATTGGGAATTGGTTCTGTTTTTTTGTTAATTTTTACTTTGACTCAAACACAACAGTCATTTTGAAAATGTTTGCAATCCTTAACAATAATTTTGACGATTATCATGAGGAGCACATTTATACATTTATACTTAGAGACTAGGAATGGATATCATCTTCTCGTGAAATTTTTTTTGTAAAACTCGAAAAAATGATTTTCTGCCATTGAGAAGAGACATCTAACCTATTTTAAACATGTGAAAAATTATGGAGTTTTTGAAAAGTCCTACATAATTCGATACATTTTTGGACGTTGATCAACCTCCTGTTGTCCTGGAATATCTATTTTCTTCTAACACCACAAAATCAGACTGACTAAATCAAAATCTGGAAGTTCTATGGAAAAAGACGAGAAACGGAATGAAAGCAATCTCACTTTCACGTGTTTTATTCGTCGGGATTTTTTTTTGGTACGTCAATTGTCATTTCTTTTTGTCGTAGAGGAAACAATGAAAATTAGCTGGAAACACTGTATTTTTTCCAATTCTATTGTGAATACGAAAAAATTAGAGAGTGGCCTAGAAAACGCAAGAACCTTTGATATTTTTCAAAAAGTACTGCATTATTTTTTTTGTATTTTAAATGTCAAATTCAAGGCTGAAAATTGTTCGCTAGGTTATCCGTTTCTCAAAAATGAACAACAGGAGATTGATCAGCGTCCAAAAATCTAGATTTTTCAAAAACCGCATTGCCTTGTGAGGTAACTGGACCCATCACAGCCGGTTCTGCCGATGATAATATATATAAATTTTGCCGAACTCTGGTGAAAACATAATTATCAATGGAGCGCGTGTTATGAATTCAGTTTTGGATTATACATGCTCACTTTCGCTTCTTTTAATCCCGACATATTGCCATCGGGACCAAATGTTGGTTTTGTTTAAAAGTAAAAGAGTTATCCAAACAGTTGATGTTTGGAAAAAAGTTCAAATATTCTCATTTTAACCTGCTCATTCATCGGTAGTACGTGGATTGTCTTTGAAATGCGTTCGGAAAATTCCCAAAAAACTGTTTCTATTTAGATTACTCAACTTTTTGTTATTTTTGGCAATTACAAAATTAGCGGTCAAACTTTGTGCAAATAAAAAATATTTCGAACATGGTCTAATATTATTTTATTCAAAAAGTATGTTTTAAACATTACAGTCAATCTAATATTCGAAACGCATTGACTTGTTGATTTCAATAGCTTTTTCTTCAAATCAAAAGTTCTTTCCACTTCAATATTTGATTTCTTTTATTTCTTTATTAGTACTTCATAATACTTATGAAGCATCTAACTTCTTAAACTGCTTAAGTTGTTTCTTCCATGAAAAACCAATTGTTCCGTATTTCTGAATCATCCCTTTTGACAATAGCTTAGAATTTCGAAGAAAAAATTCATCAATTTTTTGGTGAAAAATGCCCTTTTTATTTATTCGAGCTTCTGCTCATTTTTTTCAATTATTAAATTCTCAATTTCATTTTCATCGTCTTCTTTTTTTTTCTCAATTAGTACTTTTCCATTTCATGTGTTCATTTATATGTTGTATGTATGTATAAGTGTTCTATTTCCCTATTTCTAAAGTATTTTTCATGCATCACTGCTTGATTTGCACTTCATTAACTTATATTCACAACATAATCCGTCTGTTCGGCGGCCACCATTTTTGAAAATTAAATTCGATTTATGCTGTTCGCATTGTTGACATGTTTTGAGAACACTTTTTGAACTTTTTCATATCATTTTTCTTCATCTGCTTGTTTCTTATCTGGTTTTTGGTATTTAGAGAATAAATTATTTTTCAAACCGAAAAGTCTCTTATCAAAACTTCAGTCAACTTTAGTATAGTACCTCTAGACCTGCATATCTTACCCAAAATTAAAGCGATAACACGCGCTCCATTGATGCAACTTTTGAATTTTTTCAGAAACTAGTTTTCTGGGGTAAATGAAGAAATTAATTATGACAAGGTAAATCTTGTCCAAAAACATGATTATCAATGATATTCTTGATTTGAAATTGATTTATTCTCAGGAAACTTCTGTGAGAAAACTTCATATTATCAGTGTGTCTGTTTCAAATTTCAAAATAGAAAAAAAAATATTATCGCGTGCGCAAGATCAGATAATTTTGATAAAGATTTTAAATGATTTTCAAACTTCACAAAAAGATGCGGTGCGAAAAAATACACGACGTGGATCAGTCGATGAAGTTGAAAGTTTCGAGAAAAATCTGAGTCAGAGAACATCTTTGTTAAAATTAGAACTCTGACCCAGAAGTGACTCCGAATATGTACGGAGAATGTTCAGAATCTTGAGGACTCCAATACTCCATTGTTAACCATAAAACAGAGAATTTTTTGAGGTTTGGTCGAAAAAAGTGTTGACAGGTCGATTTGTTCCGGCCACCATCAACGCCTTCTTAATTATTCTCGCCCAGTCTCTACTCATTTTTCTTCCGAAATTCGGCATTTTTCGAAAAAAGCAAATTAATCAAAAATGCATCGAAAATTTGTCTGTGCAGGCAGAGCATGTTTCTCATTTCTCACACCCAGCCAAATTTTATTTTATTTTTTGTTGTTGGTAAACCCCAAAATATGCGTAATTGGGTTTTGTCCTTTTTGCGAATTTTTATTTTTTGAGAGCCACAGAAAAAAAAAACAAAAATATGCAAATTTTGGCTTTGTAGGATCTCATGGGATCCTCCTCTTTTCGGTCATTTTTTGTTTTTCAGAATTTTTCGCTTTCAAATCGAACAAGAGTTTCTTCGTTTCTGGTCGTTTAACTTTTCTCGACCGATTAGGGTCAATCAATTTGTACTACACATATTTAATTGTTTTGTACTTCTTTTCTCGAAAAAACCCCTTTATTGTTACACCGAAAAAACATCTGAATTATTTATTCCATTTTCCAAAAATTCATATTTTTCTAGTCAAAAACCCTCAAATATTTTTGCCTTTTTTCCGTTTGTGTTAAAACATTTTGGCGATTTGCCAGGGCAAAACGAAAGGCCAAAAAGGAAGGAAGAGAAGAAGTACTAAATCAAAAATTCATCTTCACTTCTTTTTTTTGCTTTCGCGTTTTGAAACAACAAAAATAAAAAGTTTCGGAAACATTTCTGTTTCAAAGATATTCCAACAAACAACCTGTATTGTCGTTGATCTTATTCGAGGGCTTCAATTAATATTTCAATTTTATTTTTTTCATTTTTTAAATAATAATCCAATGTGGCTACTTTTTTCTCTGAAAAGTCCACATGATAACAACAATCTCAAGTTGGTCTTTGAAATATTGAATATCTCGGGACCAGATTGTAACCAGTAATTCATATAAACAGTGTTCACTAGATTATTATGTAAATTGAGCAAAAATTAAGCAAAGTTAAAGATGGACCATAAACACTTCTGGATTGATCTGATTTTAATAGCAAATTATTTGAAAGATTCTTTAAAGTAAAAAAATTGATTTTTTTTTTCAAATTTTTAAAAAATTCAAAACCATACACACCTGCTACACTGTTCCCTATAGAATCCGATTTTGACAACGAAATCTATGAAAGTTCATTATGCGATTTTTACCGAATAAGTCTAGCTTTCGAGAAAACTTTATCTGAAAATTGAAATTAAAAAACAATTTTGAAATTTAATATTAAAACTTTCCACCGAAGTTCAAAGGTTCTAAATTTCTCATTTTGAACTTTATTGTTTGAATACCAGACTTTGTCGAGAAAGAACTTCTCGAAATTATTTTTATAAAAATGTGATGTTTCATTGAATAGCAAATTGTCGAGTGCCTTCACCCGGCCACTTAACAAACAATAATCCACGAAACGAGTTCTAATCAGTTGAAGCCCACCCAAAAACCTAAACCTGAATGACACGTCTAAGTCTCTGGGTCAACATTTTTCTGTTCTGAACTTCAACCTCAAATTTCATCCAATTTCTAAATCATTTTCCAGGTATTCCTCATTCTATGTTTTGAAATCTCTAGGAAATCTATTTTTTTTTATTTTTGGATACATGCATAATTTTTCCCACTGGAGAGAACAAAAATACAAAACTCGAAGAATCGAAAAACTAAAGAGAATTATAATATATTTATATAAGATTTGAAACATAAATGTTTTACCCTTCTCTTTTTATCTACATAGGTTCATTTCCTCGTCTTACAAGTTAGATTCAGTTTAATTTATGTTTTTTTTTGTTTTTATCTGATCTTCATCCCTTTTCGGAAGCTTTTTCTACTTTTTCTACTTGTCAAATTCAGACAAAAACTTTTATTCTGCTTTTGTTTTTTGTTTGTCAAAATTAAATGGAGCGTAAAATGAATATTTGATTCTTTTTTCCCGTTGGAACTTAATTTTTCTGGAATATTTTCGTGTTGTCCAAACTTTTTTTCTCAAATTACAAAAGAAGCCTTTCTCTTTTATTATTATTTTTCGATTTCCTTTTTTTTTGTTTTTTTTATTCCACCAATTCTCTTCTTTTTTTCAGATTTTTTGTTTGATTTGTTATTGTTTTTGGTTTGGCTGCAAATGTCTTTTTAGAGTCAGAAACACAAGTAATGTGAGTTATATTTCCGGTCAAAAAAACTTTTCTTTTTTTGTTGTGATTTTGGAAGAAAAAACATTATATCGTAAAACTAGAAAATGAAAGTAGCATTTATGATTTGTATAGTTATGTTATGATTTAAAAACTTTTAAGATTTGAAAAAATATATTGTTTTCTTTACTTTTAAAACCAATGGATAAGGCTTTACCCACTGAGATAAAATTAAAAACAGTGAGCCTATCAATTTTTGAGCCCATAAAAAATTATGGATCGCATCAATTTATCTTTTTGCTGTTTTGAAGTTTAGTTTTGTTCAAAATAATTTCAATCTTCCTAAAAAACATTTTTTGCCGAACTTTTTGGTTTTATTACTGCATTTAATTTCAAAATCTTTACTCAACAATACTTGAAAATATGATTCCGCCATCGGTGTAAAAATTCACACATGCTCCTTTTTCGGTTGTTTTGTCTTTGTTTCTTCTTTTGTCTTTTTCCTCCTTTTAAACCACTTAATTTCACAGCCATTTTCCACTTCAAACATTTCTGTATTATTGTTTCTTTTTCTTTTGTTTTTGTTTGTTTCCGACCAATCATAATAATAATAATAATAACAATTATTAGTACGGAACAACTGAAGTTAAAAAAAGACCTTTTAATATATGGTTTTATGAATTGTTCCTCTTTTCACAAAGAGACCTCTGTAGCCGATTATTTTAATAAAATTTCTGAACTTTATTTGTTAGTGAACATTTAAAATTGATACACTCTTCAGATAATGAAAAACAATAAAGTTTTGAAATTTCAGAATGGGTGCTCGATTGGCTTGTTCTTGTTCACAAGCCGAATGTTGGAGTACAGACGAATCGACACTCAGGTTGGTTTTTTAAAATAAATTTATATTCAACAGGTAAATATAAAAGCTGACTGAATAATATCAGGTTGAACAATAAGAAATATATATATGTCTGAGCTTTTCATTTATTCTTTTTGGGGTTTGCGTTTTTTGGAATCGCTTCATTTAGTTTTAGACAAAATTGGTATGTTAGAGTACCTAACAACTTTTAAAAATGAATTACAATAATGTTTGATAAATAAAATTAGTGTCAAAGTTCCAATATGCGGTTCAAACAAATTTAAAACTTGTTGTAAAACCTCCAAAGATCTTTAGCTAAGGTCCTACAAAAATTCAAACTTTCGGACGATATAAAATTTTTAAAAAGGTGTGTTGTTTGAGCCTGTTTGAATTTAAAATTATCTTTTACCGGGACATCTATTTGCAAGATAATTTACTTCAAAACCTCTATGTAGACACTATATATATATATATTAACATCAACTTCAACTTTTTTTCGGAACATTGAAAGTAATACCAAAAAGTAGGTTAAAGTTGTACGTATTTTATTTCTCAACAATATGTTATCATTCTGTGACTTTCTAGCTTTTAACACTTGCTACCAATATTTTACTTTACTAAAAAACTGCCAGATTTTCGATACTTTTCCGTTCCACAAATCATAACAACTCATCAAATCTCAAAATCCACTCAAAAACAATTCGTAAAGAAAGTGTTCATCTCATCCATCATAGATAACATTTCTACTTGTTTTTTCCTAGTTTCGAGTTCATTTTTTTCTTTCATATCCCTAAGGAATTATTGAAGAAATGTAACATGAGTAAACAATTTATAAGACAAGGGATGTGTGAAACTAGGCGATGCTAATTAGAATAATAATTACCATGATACTTAGATTGAGAAAAAAACATATAAGAATTGGAACTAGATTCGGCTTTTTAGATTTGAAAATGTGAGGGTTTTTATAGAATTGACGCCGAAGTTTTCGAATTATCAGCGGATGGTCAACAATGGGAAAAGTTGGATGACAGATTAGCAAAAGTAAGTGATAACTACTACGGATTTTCATTGGGACTTTTTTTTCAAAATATTCTTCCCAAAATCTCAAAAAATAATTTTTATTTTTTTCAGATTCGCGTTTTCAACAATTTTGACGAATCTCAGCCCCGCCTAGTGGCCACTTCAATTGCTGGTCAAGTTCTCATTGATACATTAATTCCAATTGGTTTGTTTCCTTTTTGTTTTTTTTTTCAGTTGAAGAAGAATAGAAGCATAATTAGGTGTATTATTAGTGGTTTCTCTCTAATTTCTTTCTTTTGAAATTATTTTGGGCGTGTTTTAGAAATAGAAACATAGAAAAGTTTGAATTTTTGCCGATCATCTACTAATATTAGCAATGTATGTATGAGTTCTTGTTGAAGGTTTATATGTTATTTGAAACGTATAATTTTGGAGTTAAAAAAAAAATTCATTTCTTAAAAATTTCTGTGGTTCGCATACTTTCTACTTTTTGAGTTACAGCACATTTTATCTTGAAAAACTTAATTTTCAAGTAAATATGATTTTATGAAGTTCAAATAACTAAATATATAAACTCTAACTGTTGAAACTCGCTAGGATCCAATTTCACTTAGAATTGAATTATCAAATTATTAACAAGTCGGATTCAGATATTTAAAAATCACCGGAAATACAAAATTTTCAAAATTAGGGTCAACCTCTCACCAAAAAATTAATCTTATTGAGAAATTTTTGAGTGAAACATTTCACACGGATAAAAATATATTGAGAAGAACGACAAACTGTTAGATAGCCTGCCTTTTTATTTTTCACTTTTTGAAAATGAGCTGTGCGTAGCAATAGACATATGAACATTCCTAGAAACAGTAATTTTTCGTTTAAAAAAAATTATTTTCCTTTTTTAGTCATGTAATCGAATGAATCTGTTTCAGTTTTGAGTTACACCAAAAATCTTTTATTTCTTAAATTTAAAGAAACTCTCAAAATTTTTGATCGGTTTTCAATAGTCAGTAATTCCAAAGTACTAAAGAATTATGGTCTAACCTAGATTTCACGCTGAAATTTGAAAGTTTTCGAAAATAATACGTTTTTGTTTTTTATCAATAATTGTCAAAGATGTTTTAATCTTCTTTGATATAGTTTTTTCCAGAGAAAACTCACGTTCTTGTCACTCAAAAGTTCGTTATCATTATAAATTCAATTTTTTCCCCATCCAATTATTGTGTTTTTTTTTTGTTTTCTTCCATTTTCATCTAATCGTTTCCTCAAATCTTTTTCGAAAAAGGTGTGGCTATTTGAAAATGCATGAGAAATGCACCGCCGTTTTTTCTTTC
Source organism: Caenorhabditis sp. 38 MB-2015 (assembly GCA_900536415.3). Taxonomy (NCBI): domain Eukaryota; kingdom Metazoa; phylum Nematoda; class Chromadorea; order Rhabditida; family Rhabditidae; genus Caenorhabditis; species Caenorhabditis quiockensis. The sequence goes on from LR553120.1 coordinate 588,567, forward strand.
TTTTCTTTTTTTTGCAAAATGTCTCTAAAAACAATAATTGTCACCTTTTTCTCATTTTATTTTCGAAATTTTCAAGTGCTTATCAAATATAATAATGAGAAGAGGAGAGCATCCTTTCGCCCCCAAATACACTACTAATTCAGTTTTTCGATTTTTCGAAAAAAAAAGAACGACAAAAAAGAGAAAAGACAATCTCGTTAATTAACAACATTTCATTCTGTATTCAAATATCTTGTTAATTTGTGCATGTTTTGATTTTTTGAAAATATTTCCGTTCTGTGTAAATAGAATCTCGTGATTAAACTTATTGAGCTGGCCGAGTTTCTAAATTACAGTTTCTGAAATGGGTCTAAAATTCCCCGAATATTACCCAAAAATTTATTTTCAAAAACCGAAAAGAGCATTTTAAAAATTGAGTTTGGAGTTTTGTTTCATTTTTGGTGTTTTTGCGGGTTCATTGAAGGTGGAGTAAAAATATACGTAGAAAATTTTGTAGTTTTTGCAATCGAACCTTTTAAAGATGTACATGCAAAATTTCAAAGTTTGAAATACAATTTTCTTGATTTTTCATTTGAAGGGGTTTTCCGGGTTCGCTGTAAGTTTTTTTCCAAAATGCGAACACGCGGCTATATTTTTTCCAATTTTTTTTGTTTCTTTTGAAAAAAAAAGATTGTGAATTCACTTCACGCGCATACGGTGACGACAACTTGCAGACTACCATTTTGGTGAATCCGAGTACCTTCACCTCACGTTTAAAATCATTTTTATTTTTTCGGAATTGATAGTACATTTCTATAGTATAACTTGTCTAGATCATTTACTCCATATTTGAAAAAAAAGAGGAATGTTCACATTTCCCTTAATCATAATTTTCTATCAGTTTCCAACCTGTTTTGCTTTTTTTTGAACAGCTTTCCAAATTTCAATAACGTATGTTTCACAAAAAAAAAAAACAATAATTTTTAACAAGCTGCCTATGAGAATATTTTTAGGTAACGATTTGATGATAAATTATGAACTGTTTCTATTTGTCTTTGAGAATAACTTACCGTCCTAAAATTTACTCGAAATTATGTACCAGATTCCGATTCTACCTTTTTCTATCTTGATAAATTTTTATTTTCAGGCGAAAAAGTGCACAAAGTCAGTGATTTCTTTGTCTATATTCGAAACGAAAATAATAAAACATTTGGTTTCAACACTCTTAGTTCTCGAGACACCTCCCTTTTCATATCACAGGTAACCATCTTTTTACTTCTTCTTCTTCTAGTTTTCAATTTTCAGACATCAAATACAACTCCTTTCAACATGTTTCAACATTCATTTACTGCTTCTGTTTCTCGAATTGCCACTTTTGAACAAGATTCAATACAGGAGAATCATGAACCTTCTGAAGTCACAAATGTTTCGTTGAATCCATTAAATATGGTATTCAATTATAAAAATCAACCAGTTACTATTGATTTGGTATATATTCTAAAGATTCTCAAATTATCAACAAAAAACATGAATATTTTCAGCTCGAAAGTTTTGCATGTTCAAATCTCGAAGAGTCAGTTGATATAACACATGCTAATAATATATTTCGAATCCATGTATCAGCACATGCTCATATGTTTCTAATCCAAGCTCTTAATATATCAAGTCTTCTTCTTGCTCGAACTTCTTCTCCAGTTGTTGCCATCAATTATTTGACACGACAAAATGATAAAATCCAACAAAAATTGATTGGGGTTAGAAGAAGCTATTAAAATTCTCAATTACAATTTTTATTGTTTTCAGTTGCTCGAGAATTCAGAATCTAGTGATGCTCCATCGAAAGAAGATGTTCGACAAATGTTATTATTGAAGAATGTGGTAGTAACACAACGAATAAATGCATTGCAACAAAGAAAGTTACCGGGAATCGAGGTGGGTAAATTTTTCGCATTAAAAAAATCAATTCTAAAATCAGGATTAGAATTTCAAGATTTTTTGAAACCTAAATATTGTTAGTTATCCAGGACTACCATTTTTTTTTGAATTTATACATTGAATTTCTTTATTGAGATCTGTTCAAAAAAGCTCGTCTCAAAAATAAAAAACATTAACTTTACAAATTTTATAAATTTGCTGATCAGATATTTAAAACATATGCTTTTAGATGATTTTTTGTCGCAAATACCAAATTACTGATATGATGAAACGTATATTTATCTTGTATTTTTTAAACACAATAATAATGAAATGATTCTCATGAAGATTTAAATAAATAATCAAATAGTAAATTTTTCAAAAATGTATGTTACTAATTGAGTTTTGGCTAATACTGTTGTTTTCATGGTTTCAATACATTTCTACGGCTTCATGAATACTGTTTATAAATTATTTTCATCTGGAAAAACAAAAAATAATACAATATTTTGAATCAGGAGTTTCCAAAACTCATTTTGAACTTTTCCAAACGAAAAACTTATGAACAGGAAAAATCAAAAATCTCGGAGCCAACTAAAAAACGATGTACCTCCAAAAATACGCCTACTTGAACTTTGTTTCAGTCTGTCTCTAGTTTCTATAACAAGCTTGAAACAGAATTTTTTTGTTTTTCAAAAATGTCCTAGTGTCACATCTAATCTCATCACAAATGCAGTGTTCCTCTTCTTTTTCTCCTTTGCCTTAGCTTTTAATATAAACTTTTCTTCGTACCGTGAATTATTTTCGTACATTGTCACTTCCGAGAAAATTGAATCAGTATCTGAAACGGAACACAACTTTTTGTTTACTCAATTCTTTCCGTGTTTTTTTTCGAATTTGTTCTTGTATTGTTTTTCGTTTGTTTGGACTCTTCTTATTTGAGATCAAAAAGAAGAACATATGTTCAAATAAATTGCAGAGAATTCTCAAGTGTCTAATTTCATGTAACATTGTCTTGGTCACACCCTTTTTATGAAATTATTTAACTTGTCAAAGTTCTACAGTACCCTCCCTTCCTTATCAAAAAGCATGTTTCAAGCGAAAAAAATGAACAATGTCAAACTAACAATAACAAATAAATATATAAAAGTAATACAATTTTAGTCGTCCTGTCCCGTTTCTTTTTGATTTCCTCCTTCCTCTTTCTTGTTCATCTCTCCAGCATTCATTCATTTTTTCGCCTCTAAACAAACATTTGCAAAACTAAAAAACTTTTTTTTCTCCGGTCGCGCCCCTTCATTTTTTCATGCACACTTTTAGCATAATTATTAATTCATTCAAGGGCCTTCTTCTTCTTCTTGAGAATCTTCTTTTCTTCAGAATTCGGTCATTTGACACTTGTACTTTTCCACGGATATATTATGAAGACTTTTTGAAGATGTTTCTTTTTCTTCTTTTTTTTGTTCTTGGTTTTTGAACCATTTTCAAGTGTTTAGACTTTTTCAAAACTATTGTAGAGTATTTGGAGTAGTCAAGAATAAGATATATTGAGGACACTCTCCTGTTTTTGTGGCCTCATGACTTTATTTTCAACGAGAGGTTTTTGCGAATAACAATTTTAATTTAATGTGAGTAACGAAATATATTTTTGATTGAAGCTTTATAATTTGGATTAAATTTTTTCGAGTTATGAGCAAGGCTGAACTGTTTCTTAGTATCAGAGATCAGAGATAGAATACCGGTTTTTCTTGCTCATCATTGACCATTCTAACAATCTTGTCTACCCTACAGTATTTATTGAAAGAGGTTTTTTTTAAAACTAAGTTCCTTTCGAGGCAATAAAATTTCCTAATAAAAACAGATTAAAAATTTTTTTTTATAATTTTGTTAGAGTAATTTTTTGTAAGATTTGTTTTTGCAGATTTTTGGCCGAAGATTGAAGTTTAGCATGACGGCTATGTTTAAAAAGTTCAGTGAGATTTTTCTGATCTTTTGAAGATACAGTAACTCTCCTTTTGAACCTGATAAAAATCGGGCACGATCCAATCCAGGTGAACCGATTCGGGATTCGTCGGGATAGTGCTCAATAATTCATTTTTCACAAAAATAATTGAGAAGTTATACTGATTTTGATACGCTCATCCCACACACACAAATTTTAATTCAAACCTTAGTCGCCCTTTAAAAATATGTTCTCCAATTAGGATCAAATTTCAGTCACTTGACCCGTCTCATCATTAAAATCCTTGTTGTTCAGAAAAATTAGAGCAACGCCAAAATTTGAATATTCTGTTTATTTGCCAACACCTCACACAATTTTGTTAAAAATTCTTCATTTTTAACAGGTTTTTTCTTTGGTGGGTCAATTTTGAAAAATCAAACACTTTCATGATTCGTTTTCTGTTTGGAACTTCCATAGTTCGAGATGGGTCCGAATGGCTCTATTTGTGCCCACCCTGATTTTTAATGTCAAAATTACAGTATAATTGTTTATTTTCTGCTTTTTGATCCTATTCATTTTTCAAAGTGTGTTGTTTTTTATAAATCTGTCAACTATATATCTCATTTATATTTTTCACACAAAAAAGTCGTAATAATCATCATTTCCATCATATTTCTTTTGTTCTCAAAGTAGCACCACATGTTCGATTAGCTAATAAAAAAACAACACTTGAAGAACATCTAAAATCCCATCGAACAATTCTAGTTTTTTTCATAGCTCCATCCAACTCCTCTTCTTTTTCTTCTTCTTTTTTTACGTGTCGTTTCTCTTGTTAATTTGTCATGCATACACACGCGGTCAACTTGATCGGGCCCAATATTTGTTTTATCGAATATATTCGCAATGAAATTCATGTGAATAAATTTGCAACATTTGTTGTTTATTTGCTATGTATGGGATCGAATGGGTTACCGGAACTTTTACTTTTTTGTTGATATTATTTCGTTTCGAGAAATAATTAAAGGATTACCAGTCCGAAAAGAACATTAGTCTTGAACAAAAAAAAGAACAAGAAAAAACTATATTAGAGAAACGCTCGTTTTTCTAACCTTTTCTTTTTTTCGTCTTACAAAGAGGATTAATATGTACAACACGCACAAAAAAAGAAACAAGTGTTGCTTCTTTTCTCTTTTTTTGTAAAGCTAACAATAGTGGTCAGCTCAAAAGAGAAAAAAGACTACTGTACTTGGAACATTTTTTTTTTGAATAGGAAAAGTGAAAAAAAACTCTATGAGAAAATTCGCTTGATTGTTTATATATTTATGTGAATGCTCACCACATGGTTGAGATTTCTTAGCACGCTGCAAATCTGTGCCGGTTACTGTAGTTCTAATTTTCAGCATTGTATCCTAACTTCCAGAAATAGATCCTTATGGTTTTTCTTATGTTAGATCATCAACAGACCACGTGTTGTTAGAGATCCAATTTCAGCTTATATGATCTTATTTCAAATAAATTCACATTGGTCACGTTTGTTCGTTTTTAAAGTCGACTTCTGATTTTCATTGAGAAACTTTTGAAAGTGCAGAATCCATGTAAACATCACAGGATTAACTGGGTCTAGTTAATTTTCACTTCTGTGAGCCACGTCCGAGTCTGATTTTTTTTTAAATATAAAATTAGTTTTGAGGTTATTGAAATACGTCAAGAACACTTTTGAAACCTAATAACATTTTTAAATATCAATTGATAATGAAGCAAATGTATTTTTTTGATTTGAACGACATATTTTGACATATAGATTTTTTTAATATCATATATATAATTTACGTTTCAACGAATCCTTGCGATAGGTATTCATGGCAGTCAAAATCCAGAGAACATATCAAAAGAGAATAAATCTCTATATTGAATTTTCGCTGCTTAAAAGTTATATTTCGGTGTAAATTAAGAAAAATCATGATTTGGAGCATGAAAATTTCTACAGATTTTAAAAAGATAGCAACAAAACACGTATCAAAGTCAAAAACCCACATATTTAGAACCAAGTGTTTTGTTTTTCTGCTAACTTTTTTAAAGCAAAGTTAAGAAAAGAAAAAGTATTGTTGTTCAATATAAGAAAAGCATTTAGGTCTTAATTTTCACAAATTTTCAATGTGAATTGTACCTTTTTCCCCCGTCTTCAAAATAGGATAAAATATTTTCTCTCCGGATAAACCTTTATCAATTTTCAAAGATCATCGTCACTTTCAGAGTTATTTGTCACTTTTCTCTTTTATTTATTTATATTTTTCAGCTCATCCAAAACGATATATCAAGTGAGGTATTGAGCAAATTATTGGACAGTTGTCGTCTTTCTTCGCTGTTTTTGTATCATTTCAATATGAACTCGTTTCGAATGTGAGTTTTTATTAGTTTCTTTTTTTTGCAGATAACGTTTTTTTATTCTTCTTTTTCTTTTCTTTTTTTTCAAAATACCTAATTACAATTGTTCTTGAGGTTGACCAGCATTAAAGTAAGCAAGAATAACCTTGGGATTATGCCCTAATTATACCTACTTATGTGTGTCGTATTATAATGTACTCCCTTTTGACACAAAACATAAATAAAAATGAAAACTTTCAGTTGGCGAAAACCTATGGATATTCATGAAATGCCTTCTACATCAAGTATTATTCATAATATTCCAATTCAACAAATCCCGGCAGTTCCAAAAGTCGATGATCATATAACAACACATAATGGAACTACTACTTTTCATGCTTCCACAACAAACTCATCGAATGCTTCTACTCCAACTGTAAGTATACCCAACCTCTTGACAACAACCGGTAATATGTAAATAAATAAATGATTATTCCAGGTAAATATAGAAACAACTACTTGTAATCCATCTCAACCTGGACCTTCGGAGATTTCAAATTTGCCAGTTATTCGAAAAGAAATGGCGAATGGAGCAGCACATCCAGATGATTATCATGTTCGGAAAACAAATGGCAGATTGGGATTGACTATTTATGCACATAATGAAGATGGAATTATTCGTGCGGAGGTATGTTACAACTACTTTAATTTTTGTGTACATCTTAAAAACGTGAATTTTCTAATTTTCATGTCAACTTTTCCAGAAAACGAAACCTTTGCGGAGGTAGTAAAAAAGTTCGCGTGGTTACACAACTACAATTTTTTCAAATATCGAGAATAATTAACAAAAAAAATCTGAAAAATATCTAGAAGCTCTCTCATTCTCAAACTTTTGTTTTGGGAAAGCTGAAAGCTCAAAAACGCGATCGTAGGATTTTGAAGACTGTGGTGTATCAAAAATTTGGGTGAACTATTGATTTTCCGGAGAAGATCACACACAATAACAACTTTACTTGACATATTTTTTAGCGTTCAGTTGAAACAGTTTAACTTAGTAGTTGTTACAAATATCAATATCAAAATCATTATAGGTTCGAGGTGTCACATCATTTGCTCCCCGATCTGCTCAAGTTGGCGACTCTGTAATAGCAGTGGATGGAGAACTGATTTCTTCCGTGAAAAATGCATCAGATGTCGAAAAATTACTTCGAATCGGCAAAGTGATACATCTTCGTAGGCGGACTCCTTTGCCTCGACCAATGACACAAACAGATCGAAAAGGATGTGCCAAACTATCAATGGCATTGCAAGAATTATTAACAACGGAGAAGAAATATGTGGCCGATTTGAGGGAAATGAATGATGTATTTTTGTGTATGAGAGTAGTTCGAGATATTATGCATTCGGCACTTCGATTATTGAAAATACAAATATCATTTGTTGATAGTATTGAAGAAGCAATTGGAGATATGTCGAGGACGGATATTTCGGTTGCTCAAATTAGAGTAAGTTAGGATTATTAACTGGTATTGATGCTGTAGAGATTATTTGCGTAGTTCATCTCATAGAACATGCATCAAAGTTTTGTAATCTTTGTGCATCTTTGAGAGGATTCAACTTGATCTACATAACTTTTGAACACATGTTTAGATTCTCTGAACAATGCAGATAACCATTCAAAAAAGATCAAAAGCTATGATTTCTATTCGAAAACTCAGTATTTTCAGGACTCGGTGATGAGGGTTTGTGCAGTTTTCGTAAACAAATGTGCCGACTTCAAAATATATGCGGAATACGCCAGTGCATATCTTCGTCTTCAACACGAGATCAAACATAAAAAGGATCTTCTCGCCAAATTAGAAGCCGTCAACAGTACTCGTGAACAACATTGCTCTTGGGAATCGCGAATGATCAAACCGGTCCAGCGAATTGTTCAATATCCACTTCTACTCAAAAACATACAAGACGCATTGCCACGAGATGCGCGAGAACGAATTCAGGTCGAGACAGCGCATCAAAAAATGCAAACATTGGCAGAATATGTGAATGAAATGCAACGATTACATGAAGAATATGCACAATACATTGAAAATGTTCGAAAAGCAAACGAGCAAATGTTAATGGAGAAGGGAGTTCGCATTGATACAAGGGATTTGTTGATATTTGCACATATTAAATGGAGAGATGCACCAGCTGATCATTATGTTATATTCGTTTTTCATACTCTGATTTTATTATTACCTTCATATGCAAGAAAAGAGATCAAGGTACATTCTCAAAGAAATTTTTTATTCAATTTATGTACAAAAAGGTTCTATTTTTCGGATTAAATTGAATTTTCTCTTTTTGGTCAACAAGTGTTCATTCAACATTCACATTTTTCAGATGAAATGGACTCGAGTACTACCGATAAACGAGGTAGATATCGATGAAATATCTCAAGATCCAATGAACTTGAAATTGTATCATGCAGCATTTGAAGGTCCTAATGGACAACTTAGTCATTGTAAGTTATCAATTATTAGTTTTTATAAATTCTTTATTCAATTTCAGCTAATCCCAACACAGTATATCACATTGAATGTTGTCAACCGCAACTTAAAATTCAATTGATTCGAAGTATCAAAAAGGCTCGAGCCAATTTCAGTCGTGAAACTCACCGTCCTTTGAGTGGTTCTAGTCAATCAGATGGTGGATATGTTAGTGAAGTATCGAAGGAGAATAACAATAATAACAGAAGTTCCAAATAATGTTTACGGGTTATCACATATACATTTAATAAAACAATTTATACCATACCTTAGATTTGATCTGTGGCGTATAGCACATGACGAAAATTACACGACATATTCCAACAACTCTGATTTAGATAACCGGGACATATTCCGACTTCTGTTGAATGCTTGGAATAATCATTGAGCTCGACTGATGAGCTGCAAAAAATTAATTTTAGAAAAAATATATTTGCGTGTGACCTCTAGGATTCTACAGAGAATTTTCGAGCTTTTCCTTTTTATGTGCAAAAAATTCTAAAAATAACTGCTTCTCTTTTTTTTTGAACGAGCGCTCAAAAATCTGTTTCAGGAATTATGTGCATTTCGAAACACAAAACAAGGAGGACGGTATCAACAAACTATTTGGAAGTGAATAAAATCGGGAAGCCTGCTAAAAACTTCCAGTAAAATATTTTCCGATTTATTTTAGACGTGTGTGAGGTCATCTCACTGAGGTGCTTTTTGAATTTTTTTTTTAATAATAGAAAACAACACATAAAGGCATTAAATATAAAAAATTTCATTAAATTTTTGGCCGACTTGGTGTTATTTGGACACGTCGATTTTTTACGGCGAATTCATGGATTTTTTTTTTAGAAAAGGTGAAGATGAACTTGTTTTAAAATTCACATATCCACAATCTTCGTCAACTGGTTGAAAGTTTTCGACCTTCTACAAACTTTTATCACTGTTCCACAATTTTTAAACTTGTTCATCTTCCAAATTAGTTGAAATAACCAGCATCAAAAATTTTTTGCAATGAAAAAATACCACCCACACTCAAATTATAGCTAATATTCTTGTCGAATTTCGATACATTTTTTCTCAAATTATCTTTTGACGACAGTTTCATTTTTTCTCAAACACAATTATCATAACTTGTTATATTATAGTTATTATATTCATCTCATTTCACTTTTGCTATTATAATAATAATAATAATTTGATTGTTGATTTTCACTATCATTATTTATTTTATCTAGCTTACCTCGGATTTTTATTGTTAACAATTCCGTTATGTGCAAATTGACAGTTTTCGAGATTCTGAAGATTATTTTGAAACGAATATATATATATTAGGATAAAACTTACAAAACAATGCCCATTTTTAAAAAAAATACATTCTTCAGCATCAACGAAACCATAACCTGCTAGTATTTTCGAACTACTTAATGTTTCAGGTTCTGGTTCAAAATGAGCAGGTGTTTCAGGGGTTGTTGTCTATAAAATTTGTGAGATGACACATAATGTGAAATTGTGAACTTACTCGTTTACTTTCTCCGAGAACATCTTCGACGTTAACTTTTCTTGTTTTCTTAACATTAACAGTTTCTTGTATTTGCTTTCTAAGTTCTTCTCGTTTTTTCGCATTTTCTTCAAAACTCGTAGATGTTGAAGGTGTTGGCACATCAGTTTGAACAAGTTGAAATGTATCGAACTTTTTCATAATTTTCTTGTTGGAAGTTACAATTTTTGACTCAGTATCTGTTTCAGTTGAAGTGGTCGCATAGTTGTTTTTGATCTTCTTAGGATATGTTTGATTCGTTTGCTGGATATCAGACATGAAAGTAGTCTGAAAATGAATGAAAGATCAATCTATTTTTGAAAAAGTTGATTCACCACTGCGTTAAGATGTCTATTTTCCATGAAATGTATCCATTCATTTTTAGTTTCTTTCGATACACTATTGATTATCATCTTCTGCAATTCTTTCGCTTCATTCGCATCTTTTCCACCGATAGGAGTTCTTCCTTCGTCTGAAATTGTGATCACAATATCACTCGGTCGGATTCTCTGCTCTTCTGAAAATAATGAGGAATACTAATATATAATCGTATAGACTCACTTCTTAATTTCACATAAACCATTTCAATCTGAAAACCCTGAAAGTGTAAAAACAAAAAAAAACTAAAAATGAACGAAATGAAAATGTTGTCCTTAAGAAATACACAACCCAAAATAACAGTGGAGCGCACTTGCGGCATTGACTCTTTTTTTGCGAAAAAAATGGCATGCCGGCAAAGGAATTTTCACTTTCAAAAGTGCTGATTGGTTATTCTGAGGGAGAAAAACAAGAAGAAAACAACAGTTATAATAATTACTATACAATTGAAATCCTACTGGTACTATTATATGCCTCTTATTAATGTAAAATGAACACATTTATCAGCTAGATGTTCCATTTGACTCAGTTTTTCAAGAAAGTTACTTTAACATTGAATAAAAAGAAAATTTGAATTATGCAAAACGGTTGAAATCAGGCTCCCCATTTTGCTTTTTAAAAAGATTCGCTACCGCGCGGCTATTATAGTTTCTACCTTTCGAGAACCAAATGGAAATAAATTGCTATTACGGTTCAAATTCCAGTAGAATCAGAGTCTGATGTCAAAATGTTTTCTTTGTGAAGTTGTACTATTTAATATTGTTTACAGAATACCATTTTGTGTGCTGAAGTCTATTA